>JAODTK010005110.1:0-563210 GCA_026419785.1 Sclerodactyla briareus | reverse complement strand
TATTTTGTTTGGAAGGCATTGTTAACCAATTAGTTTGGATTGTAGGTTGGTTATTGTTACTAATTCAGTCAAAAAGGTGGACCAAGTAAATCCTATCTAAAAGGGGCAAAAAACTTTCGATATCTATATGAGGATTGAAGTTTTGTGCAGTGGCCGTTTGTTCATCGGGCGATGTGTATATTTCGGTGGCTTCAATATCGCATATTGCATAGAATTATTCGAACAATGTAGATTACAAACAAAATTGGTATTTTTCAATCGAGTAAGTGCAGTTTCTGTCTACTTTATGATGAGACAATTGAGCATTCATTTTTCGGGTAAGTTGGACAAAGGATATGGGAGAGCACATGGAAAGTAGCCTTAAGAAATTCCAATGCTGTGGTACGATTAGATATCTCTGCCTGTGCTATTGGTGGTGATTTGCCCGTGTGCCAAACGTTATTATGGGTTTGTAAAAAAAAGGGAATTTTCAATTGCGAACGTAATAGGGCAATCCCTACAGTTAATGGTTGTTATAATATATTAGCAATTATTTCAGTTGCAAAGATATTGTCCCAAAAAATAGGGAAGAGTCTATCTGGAAATATGGCTCCTGGCATTTCGCCTATTTTGATATTATATTTATTATATGTATTGATTTTCTATATTCTGTTAATTCACGTGTTTATATAGGCAAAGAGCAATAAAAAAAAAAGGAGAAAGGAAAAAGTTCATTCATCTCCTCCCAATTAGTGCTCCATCTCAACAACCATGAAGACATTCGAGCAGGATTTCAGAAGAGCCCATCATTAGGCCATTATATAGCGATCTCCAGAGGACAGCAACTCACCAGAATTGGATCCAGAGTTGTATAGCAAAAAAGTGTGCGAACAAACCCCTCTGTTACTGGGAGGTAAAAAGGTCGCTCTTTTGAGCTACCGACAAACTTGGAGTGAGAAGAGGGGAAGTTGAGATACCATTTGAATAAGCATGACGTGCAGCTCTCAAGTAGGTTCTATTGTAGTTGGGTAAGCCATTCCAGTGCCTATTGTTCTAAGTTATGGAGGAGATAGCATTGGTTGGGGTGTAAAACACTACCAGGCGCGGATCCAGGGGGGGGGGCGCACCCGGCGCGCGCCCCCCTAAAACCATATCGAGTGGTTTTTTTTTTTTAATCATATGTACAGTACGCGGCCATAAACACAAAAGTCTAACTCAAATTCTATTACATTGCTTAAATTTTACGTCGAGAAGGCAGGCCGAAAGCAAAAAGGAAATCGCGCTGGCGCGCGCTAATGTATCGATATTTCCGTAACAGTATTACTTACAGGGCCCACGGTACAATAACTTTGTCAGATTCTGGCAAAATGATTTTGTCCATACGTCATCTTCAAGTGGTGGTGAACATATGGGCAGGGTAGGCCACAAGGAGAATTTGGTTCATGACTTGAGTTCATGTTGCACCCCCCAGTGGGTGCACCCCCCCCCCCCCTCCCACTAAACAATGCCGGGAATCCAACTGTCATTTTTACCCTGCACACAGTTAGTATGACTTCTGATTCCTATTGTTCGATTGGCTTTGCCAGCCTGACATGCTGTTTTAAGGAAGATGGTGAAGCTATGGAATCTAGCATAAAACACACAGCGGCAGGGGATTGTGAACAAAGTATGGATGTGTACGTGCTTGACGTATGGAAACTATATACAGTACACGAGGAGTGGGGCGCGGAGAAAATACTGAGACATGAGAAAATTGGACGGAAAATTTCGAGCGGAAACAATCTAAAAATGGACCCAAATTGTATGCTCCTGACTGGCTCAATTCCTTTTCATCAAATGCCCGAAATAAACGTGCAAACATTTTCCAATCGACACAAATTTTTAATCTGCGTCTCTATAGCTAGCCTCCCACCCACATTGGATGCGGGGACCCTCGAGGAATATCTCTAAGACCCATGGCCCCTATGGTTCGGAATGGAGACCACGATGAAGATGAAGAAATGTAAGGATTAACATCGATCAAGTTTTCGGAAATCCACTGTCAATTTCAGTGATGATACTGCTAAGTCGCGGGAAAGTGCCGACTCCCTGCAATCTGGGGGGGGGGGCGGTAGGGGGGAGGTGGTCTGTAAGATATTTTCTTGTACGGTATTGCGTAACTGATGGTGGCGCGCATGGTAATGAATAAACGTGTCAGTCCCTTCAAGCGTGTTTCTTGAGAGATAGAATTTCGAAACTTAGTCAATTTTGGGGATGTTGCTTACTGCATGCACCCATGGGAAGTAACCGTTTCCGGCAATCTGGGGGATTCGTAAGGCTCAAAATTTCCTTGTACTTTACGCGAGACCAATGATGCTGGCCCAAAATTTAAGGAATAACATCGATTAGTTCCTTCAAGATTGTTTCTTTTGAAAAAATTTCTGAAATCTGAAAATCATTGCCAATTTTAGAGACGTTTGCTCATGCATACAGCGCGGGAATTGCCGTTTCCTGCAATCTGAGCGGGCTGTAAAAACGAAAAATTTCCCTCGTACCCTACGCGTCACTGATGGTGGCGCGATGGCCCGAATTGTAAGGAAACACCATCGCTCAGTTCCTTCAAGAACGTTTCTAGAAATATACCATACGGTCCGAAAATACCGTTTCCTGCAATCTGGGGGTCTGTAAAACATTTTTTTTTTCTTGTATCTACGCGTCAACAACCGACGGTGGCCCGAATTGTACGCAATAAAGATTGATCAGTTCCTTCAGAATGTTCTTGCAATAAAATTCGGGAATTTATTGTCAATTTCTGTGATGTTGCTTACTGCCTATGACCCAAGAAGTTTTTTCCTTCAGTCTGGGGGGTCTGTAAAACGAAAAAATTCCTTGGCCCGCTACGCGCCACCCATGGTGGCGCTCCGCTTAGAATGGTGCTAACCCTCATTTTTTGGCGCCCCCTCTAACGCGAAAATCCTGGGATCCCCCCCTGACTACAGGTTCCACCCAGCGAAGTACCATGGCGCAGTTTTGTAAAGTCAAATGTTCGGACGTATATAGTTTTGTTTCCTACGCATCGCCGAGGTGGTAGTTGTGTGGGTATCGCCGAGAGTACATTACCCGTAAGTGTATTCATTGTATTTATTGGCATCGCTGAGGATGTTCCGTCCGACACATCGTGGAACCCTACAAAGCGTATTGTTATTTCATTTTCACCTGTGGAACCTTGGCAGCTCATCAGCTGATTTGACAGCTGAAAGATGAGCAACGCACCGTATTTATGCGGAGATGTTTCTGGTTGAAGCCCACCCTTGTCGGCAAGCGTATTTTGTTTTCTCGTTACATGAATACTCCGTGTAGCTGACGCCACCTTACTATACGTCTTATAGCGGTATCGTCGGGATTCTCTTATGGTGTAGCCCAGTTGGTTCGAACTGAACATACCTTTCAATTAGGTCTATGGAGCACCAGTGTATTATTCTTATTGGGGTTATTGGTTATTGGTATTTATTATTATTATAGTTTCCACTCAGTTGAATTGGACTCATATATTTTCCATGTAGAATATATTGTATAGATTTTCATTTATTTGTCCTACGTTATTGAACAAACGAGCCTGTCTGTTTACCTGAACACAGTGGGGGTACAAGGGGTTTCCACTGGCATTCCGCTTGTCAGCTTCTTTGGTGACCTCCCATCATTCCATGCGCCCTGCCAGCGAATGTAGACTCGCTCCAGAGTTTATCCTACGTTACGTTTTATCGGATGCGGATGCTCGAATATCCACGATGCGGTACCCATATGTGTAGTTGCAAGAGACACAATTTGAACTGCACAATATTTTGTTCCTGCAATGTTGATGATTGCTACCAGCTAGGAACCCACTGTTTCACATGAACTTGCTCAAAATCTGGCGAGTCCGTCATCACATCGACAATGATTTGGTTCCTACTACAAAGTATTCACTTTTCCTGATCAACATATATATATAACATCACCAAATCAATTATCATCCATACGAATTGGGTTGTTATGGCTGAACAACATCTGGAAGGGGGGAGGGGCTACACTTGTCGGGTAATTTGTTGGGTCCTAGGTATTCTGAACTAAACAACAAAAGTTGGTCCATTTTATTAATTCCAGTCGACAATAAGGTCAAGGAAAAGCAATGATTAGACTTAGAGATGCGCCATCTTCAAGATACGTCAATTCCAGACCCTTTTCATAGTTGAGTTCAAAGACTTGTTTGATTGACCCAAACCGACATGTCCTATTTAGGCACCCAAATTTCTACCGAGGGGCTGGAATAGGGAGGTGGCCATCTATGCCATCTCTGGTATCACTGGCCAAAAAGCACGTGGACTTTTGCATACGAGGTCTTGAAAATCGTGCCAGCTTTACTACTTCGATATCAAGATGGCCAATCGCAAAAAAAGGTTCGCTGTTGTAACTTCATGTAAATAGCCTCGTCCATTATTCTCTAGTGTTGCGAGACGAAAATGTCTCCAAGTTAGTAGTACAGTATACCACGTGATATATAGAGGCGGGTATAGCATAACTATGAATCGAGGTAGACTGAGGATCGGCTCTATAAGTTTTCATTGCCACTTGAACGCGCGCGGTGCATGGCTGGAAATGGCACCAAAAGACCGAGCCTATGTAACAATTACCATGACGTGTACGTTAGGCAACCTACGGTCAATTTTTAATCATCGTTATGTCGGGAAACTCAGATAAATAGAAAATACATTCTGCTTGAAAAGTATGGACAAATTCCATAAAAAGAATACGACAGTAAGGCTTTTTGACGGCAAAAATTCAGAGTGCCAATCATTTCAAATGCAAAAACCAGTGCGGGAGAGGGGCACTACATACCAGTACGGCAATGAGATCTGTACGTAGGCCTCACTATCACAAGGCATTTCAACTGCCTGACTGTGCTACGCGTACGCCGAACTCAGGTGGTAAACGATAATCGGCACCGGTGACTGGAAAACTGTTTGCATTTTCGAAACAATAAGAATGCCTAGCTGCTCAGGCCAAAACTTCTGCAGAAACGAACACCTGGTACAGAAAACGGGTTGAGTTTTCGCTGGTAATTGTGTCAAATCTAGGTATATCTGTGGGTGTACAATGATGCGGACTGTTTTACAAAATAATACAGGCAGTACGGCCTCTTTAAACTAATTTAAGGATAATTACTTAAAAACCTTCAACCTTTCAAACAATGTTGTGTCAGTATGTTTTACAAACAGAGAAATGTTTTCGAAGATCTTGTCTCCACACAAGCCAACCTCCTCATGCCCCAGGCACTTGCATTGCATCAGCCTATTTTCACATGTTAATGTGTAACTTGAGGGGACTGAGCAAAAGGGTTTTCTTCGAAGGACCTCTATGAACACATGTTTGACTGTGCTGCTGAGTTTTATCATATTTCCGTTTTGATCAAGACACAGCTGTCTATCATCATGTTACGTTGAAATCAGAATGCCTCACCTGGCTAAATTATCAACAGAACAAATCACAGGTGAAGAAAACTCTAAGCAAATTTTGTGCCTTTCAAACACCAGTGAATCACACGGTCATAGCCTGAAGTCCAATTATGTTCTAACATTCAGCCAGAACATATTCTCACTTGAATGTAAATGTATATTTGAGCAGAAACAACCTTTTATTTTTTTACCATATACACTACTTGTAGATTTCTATTTTTAAGAATATATAATAACTATTTATTCAATTAGTACTTTAAATTGATATGAAACTCAGGAATCTTGGTATGTAATGGATTGGTTTATATTACTTAATTTTCTCGGAGAACATTGATTATCCGGAGACTTTGATATTTGTAGTCCTAAATGGTGTATGTGCATAATGTGTATATGGTGTGGTTGTACATGATATAGGCTATGGGGTGCCCTATAGGCCACTTTGATTTTTGTTTTTAAGGGAAATGACTATTTCCCTTTTTGGGCATATTCAATAAACTATTAAGAAAAAAAAACTTTTTTGCTATAGAAAAATAGATTTTTCGAAAGGACCTGCAAATTATCAATAGGATTTGCTGATAAAAAATCCAAGATTATTATTTTTATTTTAAACCTCTCCTTAGTTCTCCCCATCTTTAACATCTAATATGCTGGCATATTAATAGTACTAATGACGTAACCTCTGATTTCTCCATTGTAATTTCCCCCCACTGTATAATCATGCAGTTAAATGTCTCACCATATTGTCTAGTAGTGGGTTCTTATAGTCACTGTACCACTCACCACCATAGCTAATCCTCTTTCTTTAATATGTATAACATGTAGTCTAGTCTATTTATATCTCAACTCTGAAGGAAGATGTTAAAATTACACTGTACCAGAAATAACAACAGTGTATAATTTTATTTGCGCATTTCCTGACTCAGTGTATTTTGAAATCGAGAAGTGTGTGTTTATCTAAATCACAAGCACCAACCTGATATAAAAAGGATCAGCACATGCTGAAAAAAAGCAGTCATCCCTGGTTCCTAAGTGTTTTTCTAGGTGCCTTTGACTCCCCAGCACTGGCTCACAAAGTTCCTTAAAATTGGCAGCAAGAAGCTTCCGTAGTTTAGACAAGCTTGGGTACGGGTAATTAACATTTTAACTGACTGATCGAAGGAGTAAGAGAAGGCAGCCATAAGAGGCCTAAAGAGTGCTTGAAACCGTTACAGCCTTTTACAGCAACATGCTTAACCCACTCTGCTCCAATTTCGATAGATCAATGTTTGTTTGTGGGTGTGTGGTGTTGTGGCATGTTTAAGGCCATCCCCCCTTGAGCCTTGTTCAGAATTTCATTCAGACTGATTATGCCTCTATATAGGCAGACAACGTGAGACAAGCGCGTCATGAAAAAAAATGCTTTTTTTAATCTCAAATTCGAGTGCAGCCTATGAGTTACGTGTACAGTGGCAGCTAGCATTTCAATAAAAACCATACTTTATGAATCTCATCAGCGGCCCGTCCTAACTGAGACATGCCCACCCAAGCAAGTTAGTCTTAATACAAATGACCTGCCCAAAGAAATGAAATTGAAAATTTATAACATCTTCATTCACATTACACTTGCCTGTACACGATAGAATGTATATGATTACATTTTTTGGTTGTTGCAAAGCCAATAAAAAACTTATTGATACAATCAATTTGCTAAATCTTCCCCAATTTATTTTCGATGATCTAGCTTCTGAGTTATTTTCGCTGCTGACAATTATGTGCAGCATCCAGGTCTGCACCCTTGCTGGGCCTTTTGATAGGATTGTCCCTGCTCGGCAAGTATAGAGCCCGATTTGACCACCACTTTAGGTTGATCGGAGAAAAAAAAATCATGACCTGCTGGCCCGTGTGCATGAATGGGTGTCAGCCAAAAAAGATAACTTAAAAAGAACTTCCCGAAGGTAAGAACCAAAGATTGCCAATGATCCTGAAAATCTTCAAACATAGACCCCCCAAAGTGGTTAGTATAAAGAGAGAATATTCTCAGAGCACGTGGCACAATGGATTTGTGGAGGTTCCTGCATCACCTGTGCCCCTGACATTATACCTCCCTGTAATGGCACTGCGCCCTGCATGACCATCAACATCCTTTTTGGCGGCCTTATTTTGGTTTTTCCCTGTCCCACACTCTTATTTCATTTTTTCATGTGGTTTTTACATCTGTACTCATCAGCAATTCATGAAAATGGGGGATGGAGGTGGGGGTGGGGGGAATGGAGAGGTACGATCTAAGTGACCCAGTTGTCGCAGTCTCTGTAAGCGTCCTCCTTTCCACAGCCGCGACTCCCGTGGCGCCGCATCTGCCCTAAAAAGTTTTCGGTTTTTTTTTTGTAGTTTTTGTTAAGAAGGCCTTCCTTTTGGACGCACCCGTGGAACGTAGAACTAGGGATAGCTGGGGACTGTCAATCGTTTTGACACCGCATTGGCTGGGTATTAAGTTTGCAGTGCAATCCCAAAGGGTCTTGCAATTTTTTGCCCCTGCCAGAACTATTGGGTCAATCACTCCATTGTGTCTGTGCTAGGTAATGGTCTAGCCCCCTAGTTGCAACGGAGGTTTGGCGTCCATGACATATCATTCACCTAAAGTTGTCCGGGAGCAATGCCTGCCTATGTAGTTATTCGCATCGGGCCAGACAAATCGCAAGCTACGTTGGCCTGATGTATGCTCCACACGACTCTTGTTTTCATTATCAGTTGTGGGAAGGGGTAGACTCAAAAGATGTCTAATCCTGCAAAATTCTAATAAACAGGCACAGTGGCGAGACCTATTCTCAAAATCTCATAATAAATAAATTCTTTTATTTACAGAAATTAATTCTATATTATTGCACCATACCTGCTAAAATAAATATTGCTGATTTAGCCGCAAAATCGCGCATCATTCTCGTCACCGAAAACTCTTTTGGTGTACTGCAGTACCATTTGCGCGAACGGGTTTTTGGGGGTGCATTTCCCTTCCCAGCTGTTCTCACCCGCGCGTTCACGGGGAGGTGGAGAATCGGGGGTGGTCGTGGGTGAAGGTGATGATGTAGTTGGGCTGCAAATTCTGGAACAGTACATATGGGTGGGCGAAATGTTACGTGCTACGTATTATGTCTGTGGGTAAGAGGTCCAAGCCACCGCAGAAGTTTTTTGGAAAAGGTTGAAACATGTTGAATATTTGTACTATTCGTTGTTTCATTTTACACTGCTTTTTAAAATTTATTTAATGGCGGTTGGCTTCCCACAATACTGCCCATTTTTTTTTCATCCATTTCGAAGAAAATCGGGTTTTTATAGTGGAGACGGTCGGTTTTGAGTTTCGTTTGTTAGATGGAAAATGGGGTGTAGTAGGTGAGGAAATGGCCGATTATACCATTGATAATGTAGTAAGGCAGTTTCGTCAAGAGTTGAGACATGTCATAAACTTTCTTCTAAAGTGGTTGGCTTTCACAGTACTGTATTGATAGTGTTTTCCATTTAATTCCGAAGAAATCCTGGTTGTTAATAGTGGAGACCGTCGTTTTTAGTTTGGACTTATCAGATAATGACCTGGGTGTTGGAACTCAAAACAAGCAATTTTGTTCAGAGTATAGACTTGTCATAATTATTCCATGGAATTTTGTGTGAATGATATAAATATCTATATAATATATACTATATATATATATTATATATATATATATATATATATTATCATATATATATATATCTATATATAATACTTATATATATATATATATATCCTTGGCGGCGCTGCTCTCGTGGCGACACAGCTTGCAATTTTTTTCCTGTGCCGTTTCTGTGGGCTTTTTCGTTTTCATTTTTATGTAATCCGTCCACACTGTGTACTGTAACAATGTCTAGACCAAGGATATATACTGTCTGTTCCGCTTAATTTGTGGTTTTGTTTGTTCTGCTGTATTTTCTCTTGGATATGGCAATGTTTTCCGAAACGGTGACCTCAAACATCTTTCATTCCACCATCTGAACTTCCGGCGAAATCGGTACCAGCTGTAATATTGGTGCCGGCCTGCCGGATATACAACTGCCGAGCGAAATGCGACGGCGTAAACGCGGGAAAGCGGGCGGGTAAGACGAAGGAACAAACAACGTAAGAATCGCCCATATCGCCTTCCGTACGATAGGAAATGTACAGTCAATGCTATAACAAGATGATGAACTCTCTGCCAAAGTGCTGAGGTACTTGTGGATTTGGAAACGCAGTGTCATGTCGTTCAGGAAACCTGGCTGACAGATAATCATAATGAGATCATGTTCACATTGATGCGATTAAGATTCATTCGTAGGCGATAGGGATTTGAAGCGGTGCGTAAATGTGTGGGGGTGGTGTATGAGTCTACGTTAATGACATGTGGTGCCACCCGAACAAGGTACATAAGAAGTCATATGTTTGCACTTCTCATTTGGAAATGTTAACTGTATCCCTTCGGCCATACTATTCACCACGGGAGTGTAGCATGTACTTTCTGCCCGAGTTTATCCCAGACAAATCCGTTGCTAAGCCGGGAGTAATGAGCTGATTAAAGCTGTTCAAGAGCTTGAAGCTGTCGACCCAGATGCGCTTGTTATCGTCAACGGGGATCAATCACGATGAAGGATTTACGTCTATATCAACACGTTAACTGCCCTCACTCGTGATCAATCAGCTTTGGATCTTTGTTATACGAAAGTCAAAGACGCTTACGTGGCATCTACATTGACTAAGATCGGTGACGCCTGACCATGACTTGGAATGCTCCTGCTACCGAAGTATAAACCGACCCCCCCCCCCCCCCCCCCCCCCATTATTCAACGGAAAAAGCAGCCTGAGTGATCGAACTCCAAGCAATGGGAGATGAAGCCTGGATCACTTCAAGACTGTTTGGACATCAGATGGGGATATGTTCATGGAGACCGCCAGCAGACATGACAGAGGTGTAACAACAATTGTCAGTTCCTACATCAAGTTTTGTGAGGACGTCAGCATTCCTACGAGAAGGGTCAAATGTTAACCGAACAACAAACCCTGGGAACTGGGAGGGTGAAACAGTTGATACGTGGAAACAGAAAGTCTTCCACGAAGGAAAATGATTCAACGGAGATTAAGACTGTCATGGGCCAAGAAAAGGGGCATACGACAAAAAGTTGCAAAAACTTCAAACAATACATGGAAAAAGGTCTAGAAGGGCAGCGGATGATGAGCGGTGACACTAACAATAACTCAAAAATAGTCCAGTGCCAGAAATTTCTCCGACATATGCCAATCAGCTGAACTCATTTGATAATCGCTTTGAAAACCAGGATTTTCGATGATGAGTCAACGACCTTTTGAGGGCAACTTCGGAAGATTCCACAGCGATTTTTGACCGTAGCAGAGATGAAGTGCGTAGGGAATTTTCACGGTGAATGCCATCGAAGCCTGTAGTAACATTTTTACTACATTTCAACGTGTGTTTCGAAAATCAGACAATCCCTCACATTTGGAAACAATCTTGTATCGTCCCAGTACCCGAAAAAAATCAGTTAACTACCATGACGACCTTCGCAGTTGCACTCACGTCTGTGGTGATGAATCATGTGACCTTTCCTCTTGAACTATCTTAGAAAGTGACAACCCTCTAATGGAGGATCTCCAGTTGCCTATCGGAAGGGATCGCTGACACAGAAGATGCGATATTGGACACTGGACAAACTCATATTCTTATGTAGGGACTCTAGAAATGGTAATGTTTCAGCTCGTGTGATGTTCTATGATTTCATCTGCTTTTAATACTATCCGCCCCACAGTTTAGCTAGAGCCTGCTTAAAACTGACATTATCCCTCCGGCCTTGCTTCGATGGGTACGAGAATATCTACTAACCGGTCCCAATTCGTCCGCATTGGTCGTAATGTTGTATCTGAGGTTCTGTGTGTTGTAACACTGGAGTTCCCCAGGGCACCCCACTTGCACCCATTTCTTCTTACTTTGTATACCTCTGACATACGTTCAACTGATCCATGTTGCCCTCTGTCAAATTTGCCGATGACACCGCCCTCTTATGGCTTGTTAAAGATGATGACGAGCAAAAACTATACGGAAGAAATGATGACTTTGTTACGAATGTGACGGAATTTACCTACATTAAAGTAGTAAGACAAGGAATGGTTATTGACTAAAGGAGAAAGAATAGGACTATCCCTTAGCAGGGTGATTAAGGACAAAATAGTCGATAGAGTAAATGAGTACAAATACCTGGATGTATTTTCATGAGAAACTGAAGTGGACGCCCATGTGATTATGTTGCAAAACGCCTCCAGCCTCGATTGTACTGTATGCGCTAAGCTCGACTCTTCAAAGTACTTCAGCCATCATTTCATATTTGATAACTCTATATTGCGTAGTGCGAGCGGCTGCGTAAGCAAGTACAACATCCACAACAGTTCTAAACGACATAATAAGTTCGTTCTGTAGTGCTATTGGGAAAGTTTTGCCACGGTCTGACGAAAGTATGAATAGAGATGAGAAAGAAACTTACTCGGGTTCTCAAGGATGTCAATCACCCTCTTCACGGAAAATTGGCAAATTCCATTATTCAACGCAGTGACGGCATGAGCCACCGAGGGACTTACACCAATCGTTATCCTTCCTATTTGTTGGGCAAGCAGCTAGGCTTTTTAATTTGTTTTATACTCAATAATATTCTTGCCTTTGGTTTTCACTTGTGGTTCTAATTAATTTGATCCTTCCACGTTATACAACATGTGTGCTATCAAACGTTTTACACGCATTTTACACGCATTTTACACGCATCTAACACACATCTCACACGCATTTTACACATATGGGTTTGTGTTTTCTTGCCAATCTGCTCGTGTTTGTATTTTATGTTTCTACGTTTTCAATTGTCTTATATTTGTATGTCATATATACTTATGCAAGCATGTAATTTCCAATTCTGAATGAAATAAAGTTTATCTATCTATCTATCTATATATATATATATATTATATATATATATATATATATATAGATATATATATATATAGATATATATATATATATAATATATATATATATATATAATATATATATATATATATATATATATCACTGTTCACTGTATCACGTTCAGAAAAACCTCATAGCACCAGGACTATTGATAGAGTGCTCAATGGGAACCAGAGCATTTTAAAATATGAAACAGGGAAAAATAAACAGTTTTAGACAAAGAAAAGACTATGCAAAACTGAATAAAAGACTATGCAAAACTAAAAGACTATGCAAAACTGAATAAAAGACTATGCAAAACTAAAAGAAATATGCAAAAACTGTTAGTTCCTGTTTCAGAATTTTTTATATATATATATATATATATATTATATATATATATATAATATATATATATTATATATATTATATATATATATATATTATATATATATATATATATATTATATATATTATATATAATATATATATATATATATATATATATTAATATATAGTATATCACTGTTCCACTGTATCACTGTCAGAAAAATATAGCAAAGACTATTGATAGGGGATGCATGGAGAAACCAGAGCATATAAAATAGGACACAGGGAACTAACAGTTTAGACAAAGAAAAGACTATGCAAAACTGAATAAAAGACTATGCAAAACTGAATAAAAGACTATGCAAAACTGAATAAAAGACTATGCAAAACTAAAAGACATGCCAAAATTGTTGAGTTCTTGTTTCAATTTTATATATATATATATATTATATATATATATATATAGTATATATATATATATATATTTATCGTTTTTTTATATATATATATATATATATATTATATATATATATATATATATATATATATATATATATATTATATATATATATATATGAAGGAATTCGATGAAATGCGGGACTTGATGATGAAAAGGACGCGGAAATGAGAGACTCCAAACAAGCATAAAGACATATACAAATGATGTATTCCAATATTTCGCCATATTAAGGCTTTTCTTCAGGGAATTTTATACTGTGCTACTACAAAACCTTTCGGGGATATGCGAAAATTATGTGTTTAAAATGTGAACACGCGTAAAGGCAGGTTTGAATAATGTTGGGCACAACCAATAGGCGCGTCGTACTGATTTCTCACAATACAGTCGTGCTAAGGATTAAAATGGATGCGCCTCAGACAGTAGCAGACAAAGGCTTGAACCCCCCTCCTCCCAAGAGATGAATTGAAAACATATAAAGGATACAGACGCGCCATGCAGAATGAAAGGCACTCAACGATAGGACTAATAAAATTAATGAATGAAAAGAAAAACACAAAACACAAAAATACACAAAAAATGGCTGAAACTCCCCCCTTCACACTCTACAATCGAAATACGCTTTTAAGCATGCCCTATATAGTGGACGCTACTAGATTTAACTGATGCGCCGAGCTACGCCAAATACGGTGTAAAAGGACTCTCACGATATGATTAAACAGTCATACGATGATAAGACAGACGCTTAAACAGTAAACGACCTAAATGAATTACTGATAGGACGCACATTTGTTATTGAATGCTTCCGCCGCCCATTTTTTTTTTATCATACAGGAATTAAAAATGATATATATAAGTGTTTAATGATTCTTAGCTGACTGGAAATATTCAGCGGAACTAGTATAAATAGCCCGAAAAACAACACGTACATGCCCCCTTGTATGAAGCGGGAACGCTTGCTGTTTAGGAAGTAGGACGACACCAACGGAATCACGGACGAGACTTTTGATTTAAAGAAATCATGCTCTGTATGGCTCCTGTAACACGCGATTCACTATGAAGTAAAAGGGAGAAACATAGGAAGAAAGGATCCTAAGAAAACAAAAATACACACCACAGGCACAAGCAAGTAAGGCACCCAACAGCACGTCAGATGCTAAGCAACTACATATGAATTAGAGATAGCATATGGAAACACATACAGTACTACAAGGGCACATAGAATACTAGTGCCAAGAAGAGTAAGAATGTAGCCACACTAAGCAATCTACTGGGGTGGGGACAGGCAGAAGCTACGTGACTACCCAAACACTCTACACTGAATCAAGCAGCCGAGAAACACTGAACCAATGCAGCCGAGAAAAACTGGGAAGTGGCAAAACACATCAGAATCATCGACTTCCATCACAACCGTGCATCAAGACCAGCAAACACCATGCCGACCAACCCAGCCTACATACATAAACCTCCCAAGCAAACACCATACAGGGCGACAAACCTACATGCATACCCTCACAAGAACACCCAGGGGCCGAGTAGGACAGGGGGCCAGTGGTTCCTCACACGCACAATCACATGGAGGGGATTAGCGAAACACAGTACATGCAAGTGACTCGCCATTTTATCCTAATTACTGATAAATGCTTAGAATGGCGAGATGAGATAAATCTTACAACAAAGACTCACCGAGGTTGTGTGACTTCATTACAACTTAAAACTGCAACCTACAGTCTTGATGGTAGTGACAATAATCATAAAAAGATGACACGAACAACTCGATTAAGCGTAGGGGGTCGCCATGTCGAGTGAAGTAATCGATAAACGCACAAGCTCAGTGTGGCTCCTTTGCCGCAATAGTCGAATTGACCAATAACATTCCGGCCCCTTAATTGGAAAACTCCAATTACAACATAACCGTCATTTCACAGACGTATTATGGCAAAGCTGATATCAACCAACAGTATAATACAACAGGCAGAACACAGCTTTTAAAAACGTCCCAAGTTCAGTGGCCTTCTCTCGCTCCATCAACAGACACCAGCGTGTTGGGGGGCCGATCCAATGTCGAGTGCTTAGTCTGACCCTTATAAAAATGACTCATGTAAATCTCATGAGGAATCACATGAGATCTCACGAGAATGGATGAGAAATACACGAGATCTATGAGCAATAGACGAGAACGGATTCAGGACTCGTGAGAACTACTTGAGAATTACATGAGAACTACACGAGGGACATGCGAGAACTACACGAGGGACATGCGAGAACTACCCCGAGTCTCTATGAGAACGACTTGGAGACGACATGAGAAATCATCAAATCTCTAGGAGAAGCACTTGGGCTACATGAGAACCACACGATCAATATGAGCAACACCAAAGGCTACATGAGAATCATTCGAGTTCACATGAGAACTACAGGCGTACATGTGAGAAATGCAAGACTCGCGAGATTACCGAGAAACACCCACGATACATGAGAAAATAACACGACTATAATGGAGTGCTGATGATTACCATGGTGCAAAACTGCATGCAGTGAATTTCATTAAGGAGTTTCATGAGAAAACCACATGACATTGCTGGACTCGGGTTTTTCCAAGGATATTTTTTGTTTTCATTTCACGCCAGCTTCTCGCTAAACCCACCTTATGTATGGGGACCAGTGCATCTCTCAGCAAAGTGGCATTACCATGTAGAGCCTGGATCACCAAGTTGGTAGGGCTGTGCTGCTCGCAGTTCCGACCCCCCCGTGACGTCACAAGTTACAGTGTGCTATAGCAAATGTGCCATATTTTTCACACACATTCCAGCAAAAATTTGGTATATGGTTGACATACTCTTAATGTACGAAATGAAAAGTATCAAAACATACATATCATATTACATGCATGAGACTGACCTGCCCTCCCAAATAAGGTCACATCCTAGCAGCAATTTACAGTATCTTATTGCATGAAGTAATCGTAAAAGGCAGCATACATCTATGAGAATTGTGTGGCAGTATGAATATTAAAAATTAAACCACCATTTAGCAAACGCAATAATTGACAAAAAAGAAAGTGATTTCCTTTTATTGTTATCAACTATATTTTTTACTGTTTCTGACTGCTGCAGCCCTTGAACAATTTCTATCGATCTGGCGATTCACAACTGTTGTTATTATGTCCAAACGTAAAAAGTTCAAGCACACATGTAACATAAAATATAGTGTCAATAAAGGTATGACAAACTACAGTTTTAGCAGTGCCCCATAATGGCGGACTGGATTGAGGACACCAAGGAAATCCGAAGGGGAGTGAAAAATGTTTCAGGCTAGCGTTCCCCAGTATCGATTGATCTCTATCTCATGTTGACTTGAAACTGCGGGATAACCTTCGAGAATGAAAAATTCACTGGTATAACTGGACCGAACAGAGGAATCAATTCTTCAAAGCCAATTAGTCCCACACTTCCACTGAATTTTAATTATGAAGGCAATCATTGTTGGTAAATTTTGACTTGACACTAAAAACCCCTCGCGTGAACAATTCCCCTCCTCTGGGGGTTCCAATAAAAATGGTATATTACAGTAGCATATTAATTAGTTCGTTAAATTTTCTGGTGCATGTACTGCTTATGGGGTTGTCAAATAAGTTAAAAATTTCCACCTGGGTGGGTGAACGACATGAGTATGTATCAACATTTCATGCCCTTGCCTTATATAATTGGTCTTTTAATAGCTGAGGGAGTTAATCATAATTACAAAGGATTACAATCCACCCTTGCAGGTCAAGCATTATTTTGAACATCGGGAACACACATTGCCATGTCCAATTCAACCATATTAGGCATGATGCAGCAAGACCGGTGCCATCTACAGTAACTGACACACAGTATTCTGTAGCTTTGTGATTAGTCAGGAGACGAGATTGGTAACATAATGGTGGTAATACATTACGACTATCCTTCAAAACAACAAGTGACCACACGTGCTTCTATACCTATGAGGAAAGTCATGGGATTCAACAGGACAGTGGTGAACCACAAGGGACAAAATCAAACCATTCCATTGCTGTTAGAACACGCAGATATGGTGATTTGCCCTTTGGCAATTCTCTCGGTCCAAATGAAATAACGCTTGTCTCTCTCCGACTTGGGTCTGCAGTGTTTGGTTCCTCTCTAACTTCATCCCACCGCTGCTTTCTTTGGCATACTCCACAATATTAAGATTATCAAGAAGGTTCATCGATAGTAACCCACCAGCATTGTGCCACTCACATTACAATCAAATCATGACCCTTACCATGGAGAAGTATATTTGCATTCTCTTCAACCTTGCAAACGAAGGAGAAGGGATAGCCCTAAGCAAGTTTGTCAAACATATTTGAAACACTTGCTGGCGCTTACTATAGGAGTTAACTATATCAACATTTTTCGGTCTTAATTACTCAACAATGAATTGGTGGGTTGGCTCTTGTAGGAAGAGGAAGCTAGAAATAACTATTTTCCATGGAGAAACGCTTCTGTCATGTGTTTCATTTTGTATTATGTAATCTCTCGATAGGCACATGCTGCTCGCTCATGCAGCTTGTATTAGAGATATCCAGTGAATTTAGGAGTAGCAAAATAATTTGCTCCCATTCAGGCCTCGAGACGCATAAACGCATGCACAGGGCCAGCTAGCTTGCAAGGAGCATCTAGAAAGAGAACTTGTATGTACTTAACTAGCCACAAATAAGGGCCATCCTGAGTTCCCAGTATTGGAGAAAATTACTAGAAAAAACCAGTGAAGTCTCGGCGGTGGAATAAATATGTTGACGGGCATATGCTGATGATTCATTTCTCGTATATAGTCTATGTAATTGAAAAAGTGAGCTATGAGAATGCTCTCGCGAGTGTCTCACCTAATTCTCATGAGGAGCAGGCTATGGACCAGTCTCGGCTAATTCTCATGAGAAGTTGTCGATAACTCGCGGCTTTCTCGTCGTAATTCTCATTAGATAGATACTGGCCTCGCGAGTAGTTTATCGTCAAATCTCGTGCGTTTCTCGTCAAATTCTCATTAGAAATGGTATCGCGAGTTTCTCGTCAAATTCTCAGGAGGGCAATTCTCGTGAGTATCTCGTCACATTGTCGCGAGATCGATTTTGCGAGCACGAGCAAAATGGTCCCATTTCTCATGGAAATCTCGCGAGTCTTTTCTAAAGTAAATCTCAGAGTGTTTTTACAGGGTAATGGTACAGGATCTTACAAGGCCTCGAGCATCTTTCTGGTGCCCAACACACGGCCCATCAGCCAGACTTTGGGAAGAATCGTCAACGACCAAGACGACATCTCCTTCCTGGATGTTCCGCTTAGCGTATACCATTTCTGCCGCTTCTGCAAGAGTGGTAGGTACTCCGCCCGCCATCGTTCCAAAATATGTCAGTGAGATCCTGGGACTTGACGCCACGCCGACGCACCTAAATTTCCCTTACTATCGAAACTTCCTGGCGGCAGCATGCTGGACTCCTCAAAGTCAGCATCCATGGTTTGGGGTCAGTGTCCTGATGGTCTTTGCATCACTGGCTACCTTGGTGATCGTCGCTGGTTAACTATGCTCTCGATCCCGCACATCAGTGTAGATAGTCCTTCGTCATCCTCCGCATTGTCCTGCTCCTTGCAAATCCATTCATACCCTTTCCTGACGACTCTTATCATCCCTTCCCAGGAGCCCCGAAGGGAGAATGCTGCAGGTGGTTTGAAACTTCCAGGTGAATGCCACTTTGAAGCCAGCCAGACGGAATGCCACTGTTGATTCCCTTCCCGTAGTGTCTCTCTCAAAGTACTCACCGCACCAATGAAATTGCGGCCATTGTCACTACAATGGTGCTGATGGCTCCTCTTCGGCACAGAAACCGTCCCATGGCATTCAAACAGCTATCAGCATCTGGGCTGATGGGGATCTTTAGATGTATGGCCCTTGTGGACAGGCAAGTAAGATATTAGGCCATACCTCTACCAGGCTTCTCCCCCTCTTGACCTCGAAATTGCCCGACCATCCATACCAGTACAATCGAAGGGTGGCTTGTCCGCCGTTACTCTCTCGACTGGTAAAGATGCCATCTTCTGCACACCTCTTCCACAGGTGGTTCGAATCGCCGCCTTCTCCAGTGACTGATATTTTGGGTTCCCTCCTTAGAGAATGTTAAGCCAGTCCGAGATCTCCGAAGGCACTATGATCTGGCTGGAAATCTTGGTCAGTCAGCTCTCCTCAATCTACCTCCCCAGTGGAGAAACCATCTCTTAACTCCGATCCAAGGCCACGTAGTGGACTGTTTTCCCCCTTTTTTTCCATCGCAGAGGTTATCACTTTGTCCGAACTTCAGAAGAGGCGTCCAGTCTGTCTTGAAGTACATCCGTTGTTCATGGGAAGGATATTTTTCCGCGGCATCAACTCATCTACGGTCAGGTGGGCGGGCCACCGGTGGGCAGGTTGGCGGCGACGTCGTAGCTTCTTTATGAACTTCATGAGTGTGGCCAACACTCTGATCATCTTCGGAAACTTGAAAAATCGTCCTACCTGGGTCAAGGAAACGTCGGTGTCTGGCTCATTGGTAGCGCGCAAACCGGCTTCACTTAGTGTCGCCGTCCGCTAGCTGGAGAGGCTCAGCAGGGGTACTCCATGCTCCTCTTGTGCTCATACAAGACATGGGTCCCATTCTTCCACCTTTCATTCTTCAGGAACTCGCCAATGGATTGACCTCGAGAAGCTCATCAAGCTGGTTGGTCTTGGTGTTAATGTAGTTGCCACTGGGTCCCGTCAGTCAGGTCCAGGCATACCGAATACTCTGTTGGCCACAAATGTCTTGTACTACGAGTGTCCGTTTCCAAGGTACCTCAACACCGTTCTGCTATCCGTCCAGAAGACTGCTTCAGTGATCTCAACTCTGCCAGGACCCATTTGGCTAAACGAGCACCATCATCTCCACGTCAACTCAGGCGGGGAATCGATGTGTACTTCAAGGACAACCTACTCCGGGCGGACACGAGCAGACCTGGACATTCTCATGCCTCTTGACGGAGATAAGCACACATGCCCTACCTTTGTCCTCGCATCCGAGGAGACATGAAGCTGCTTGTCGATAACCTCACCCAGCAAGTTGGGACTCAATACACCTAGGAAGCTCCACTCCTTCAGACGACGCAACTCACTCAGCCGCGTTGCCCCATATCTCCAGGAAACATCACAATGGGGGTTCGTCCCCATCCCCAGACTCTTCCTGCATAAATCCCTGCGTAAGCATCTTTGCTGGCCCCGCACGAAGGGTGAAACTAGCCCAAGGGATCAAACCCGAACTGACAACCGACGCAAACCTCTCCTGGTAGGTCTTTCATCACGGGTGCAACATCAAAAGGATAACATCAATCTTCGGTGCCCACTCTAACCAAGAGAAGCCTAGCCGGAAGTCCCTGTTGGTTGAGGTCGAGTGACTTTCAGTTTACTGGAGCTCGATCATCATGGGAAGGATGCAAACACTTCCTTTACCTTAGACTCATTTGGTTTAGGCCTGGAAGCCGCCTTTTTTTTTTTTTTTTTTTTTTTTTTTTTTTTTTTTTTTTTTTTTTTTTTTTTTTTTTTTTTATAAACAACTTTGAGAGGCCCTCGATTAGCTCCATAGCTCTGGGCGGTCAGGAACGGTAGTCAGGCAGTCATCAACATAGAAGGGACTCCTGATGGCTCTTTGTACATCTGAGCTGTAAAACACCTCCAAAGTCCTCCCTGTCCATTCTGTATGGGCCTTGTTAGCAATTGCTTAAAGATATTTAGCTCCGAACGGGTGTCTTGTCATCCGGTAGTCTTCAGGTCATCATCCTCATTGTCTCCCAGAGGAGCGGGGGCATCACGATCAATCGGTGGGACCCCCTAACTTGCAGAACATTTCCCTCAATGTCACCAGAACCGCAACCCTCTCTTCCCGGAACCGCGGAGAACTCCAACCAGGCTGTTGGTGATGTCCTTCCCCTGTAGCAGAAGTCGTTTAGAGATACTCCTGCTTGGGCTTAGCCTGCACAGTCGAAAACCACCCTCACTTTACCTGGTTTTCTTGTCGCTGACCACTGGATTATGAGGGAGGTACCATTCCTTGGTCGGGTAGCACTTCTTTCACCAGTTCCCACGTAGCCTCGGTCTGTCTCTTACGCATGGAATCGACATACTTCATTTTAAGATCGGGATCTCGCTTGAAGCGTCCCCCTCTAAGAGCTCAAATCTCCTCTTAGCCTGTGTCTTTGTTATGCGGCAGAATTGAGGTAGAGTCGTCCCAAGGGAGGGGGATGACGTATCGTCCATCCAGGTACTGAGATCCTTCCTTGACTATTTCCAGAATTTCCGGTCACAATTGATGGTCCAAGGCTTCTGTCCCGTCCGCTTCTCGGGGAAATCCCTCTTGAAATCTTGCACCATCTTCTGTCAGCTGAGCTGTTCTTCGCACCGTATGTCCACCCGTTCACTGGTGTGACTTTGGGTTTGCGCCTTGTCTCATCAAACTCCAGGTCTCCAGCCGAGAATGGGCGTACGCAAGGGTGTACCAGGTGGTCCTGCTGCTACTTCCAGGGGTGTGTAGCAATCTAGCCCACTGCATTCCCTACATCAGTCGACGTCACCCTCGTATCTGCCTCAGTGAGACCTTTCACTCAGATGGTCCCCAGCATCCCCATCCTCTTGGGTTGGTATGTGGCCTTCTTCCACAGGGAGCCGCTGGGTAGTGTAAACACTCGGAAGGTGTATCTCTCTGCCCCCGTCTTAGGTTTCACATGCCAGGTTTGATAGGATGCTGGTTTCGAACAGGTTTGAGGTGGTGCCATCGTGTCGAGTGGTATTCGTGGCTTTACGTCCAACAATGCCCCAGCTGATCCTACCTTGGTCATACAGAATGAAAACTCGATCCAGGGTCCAGAAAGGGCATACGCGAAGGGGCCCAGCCATTCTTGGTGCCTTCACATAAATGAATTTAAGGCCCATAGTGCATAATCCATTGTCTCTGCAGGCAGACACCACCTGGTTGGTCTGGTTCCCTTCTGTAGTAGCGCTGGAGGGAGTCCTCTCTATGCAGTGCAGTGGGATTCCTTTCTCTCGCATTTCCCACACTTTGAACGGTTTTAGGGCAGATCTGGACGGGTTTGACCACCTGTATGCACCAGAAACATAGACCCTCCCCTCCCCCCCACTTCCTCTCTCACTTTACCCTTTGCTCCACTGCAGCATCCTGGACCTCATGCAGGAAATATGATTTCAATGGTCCCCTTCACAAGATCACATCGAGTAGTTGATTGTACTGTAGCACAGGACCTGTTGTTGTACATCTGTTTTTTTGTCTGTGGGTGCCATGCATGTGGCATGCAATTCAAACGTTGGAATTTACGCCTCTCCGTGCCCTTCTTTGCTATGAAGTTAAGCGAACACCTCAAACGATTGGAACCGACGCTCCTGGTTATGGTGCTTCAATGATAACAGTCCCTCCATCTTCCTTCCGGATGTAGGGTTTTTTTTTTTTTTTTTTTTTTTTTTTTTTTTTAAATCATCAACTTGCCGGCAAAGGACCCCTACCTATAACGATCCCGGCAAGGGGTTCGAACCTGGATATATCGCCCGAATTGGTCATCGGCCGAAACCTTCACCAGGTACACGGACCAAGGCGATGCCTCTTTTGCGGTACTTAATGTGAACGAGGGGGTACTTACACGCCGACGGCTACTAATTCACAGATTGCCTACCCACATTTTTGCCCTGTTCCTTCCTCATCGAGCGCCAGCGAGAAGGCAACAGGTCCATTTTTTAAAGTCTGTTGGTATGACCCTACCGGTATTCCGATCTCCCGGCCTACCGGGTGGAAAGCGGACGCTCACCAACGTGGCTAACCACTCGGGTGTATCTTGGATACTACTTGGAAGGTTTCCTGGGTAGTCAGAAGTCCAAGTCATTAATGCTACTCTTCGCCGTCACAATCTCGTCCAAAGGAAGTGAGACAGCTTCTTCAACCCACAAGTCTCTGGCGTTGATCTTTTGGCCAATTTTCCAACTTCCTTGAGGAAGGCATGACTGATAACAGATCTCCTCCGTACCAGTACTTGAGCTTCTGTCCGCCTTCTCATATGCGCACTATCTTGCATCAATAGAAAGCCACTTTGGTGCTCGGGGTTTCGCTTCTAAATGCTGCCCCAGGAGTTCAGCTTCTCCTGGTCTCTCGGGGTTAGCAGCTCTGGAGGCGATGAAGTTTATCGAACTATTGGCCCACTTAGGATACGATCAACTATCCCCCTTTGAACTATCCAATTTTCACCGGTTGGCAGACGTGAAGAGTTTTTACCAATTCTCTCATCATGGGCTGCGTGGTTTTCTCCCAGCCTTGGGCAGGTTGTGAATCCGCATCAGTAATCGGCCACCCTGTCGCCTGGCCACCACTGAATTTCATCAAGGTCGCTTGGCATACTTATTCTTCGTCCCCGTTGACTCTCTGGCCGTCCACTTTCTTTGACCACCCAAGGATGACCTTTTGTCTTCTTATCCAGTTCCTTCTTCAACCTCAGCCTTTCCAATTCCAAATTCAAGCTCTTTCTCCTTAAACTCCAACTCTACCTCCTGAAGTGCAGTGCGTCCAACCGAGCTTCCTCACTTTTCTTAGATAAGCGAGTCTAGCCTTTGCTGCTTCTTCTCGATTGGGCGAATACTTGATTACTGGCAGCGCAAGAGCCTGGCTTTGGTATCTTCCTTTGGCTTTAGTACTTCCCTACGCCAGCATCAGGTAAGCTTGATGACATCTTTTGTAACTCTTTGCCTGATCGAGTGCCATCTTCAACTGGTGGAAGTTAAAAAAACTCGTGAATGATTAGATGCTAGGCGCTTCTTGTTTAGAAAGTAGGACGCCACCAACGGAATCACGGACGAGACTTTTGATTTAAAGAAATCATGCTTTATTGCTCCCTAACACCGATTCACTATGAAGTAAAGGAAAACATAGAAAGACCTAAGAAAAAACCAAACATACACACCACAGGCACAAGCAAGTGAAGGCACACCAACGCACATACAATGCTAAGCACATACATATGAGTAGAGATACATAATTTGGAAAAAACATACAGTACGACAAGGGCACCATAGAATACAAGTGCCAAGAAGAGCTAAGAATTCGCACACTTAAGCCATCTACTGGGTGGGGACAGGCATAAACTACGTACTGCCAAGCAGCCGAGAAAACGGAAAGTGAACACATCAGACATCACGACTCCATACACAACCGTGAATCAAATACCAGCAAACACCATGCACGACAACACGCCTACATACATAACCCTCCCAAGCAACACATACAGGGCGACAAACCTACATGCATACCCTCACAATCAAACACCCAGGGCCGATTAGACAGGTGGCCAGTGGTCCTCACACGCACATCCCATGGAGGGTTTTAAGCGAAACACAAGTACATGCTTGACCGCCATTTATCCTAATTACTGATAAATGCTATAGAATGGCGAGATATATTACAACAGAGACTCTCCCACCGAAGTTTTTTGAATCATTACAACTTAAAACCGCAACTACTCCTTGACGGTATGACAATAATCATAAAACGATGACACGAACTACTTCGATTAATCGCGTAGGTGTGCCATGTCGAGGCGTAATCGATAACGCACAAGCTCAGTGTGGCTCCTTGCCGGCAATAGTCTAATTGACCAATACACCCCTCCCCCCTCCGAACAAAATCTAGTGCACGAACAAGTAGCGTAAAAACTTCTCCCTTGAAAAAAAAAACAAAAAACGAGACCGTTGCATACGCGCCCTACAGAACAGCAGAAGCTCCGCAGCTAAAAAAAAAGATTACGCATCCAACAATGGAGTGAGCCCCCCCCCCCCCCCAAAAAAAAAAAAAAAGAAAAAGAAAAAAAAGCGATATGACGATATACTGAAATACCGGTATGACGATATAACGTTATGCTTATATTGACGATATGTGATATGACGATATGTTGATATACCGATATGACGATTATAACGAATTGCAGCTAAAACCCAACATGATTACACATCCAACTGTCGACCAACACATCCGTTCATTAGGTTATTGTGGCCTTGATGGTCCAGGGCCTCAATTTTTTTCTTTTCAGTCAAATTTTGAGACCGCCTGTGCAGGATTGCCAGGTATGTGATTTCCCCTCTGGGGGGTTTTGTGTGGGATAGCAAATGAACATAGACAGTCTTTGTTTGGGCCATACGTAAATGCTCTTTAATACGAGTACCTACGGTGTAGCCTGTTTCCCCAACATATGAATCTGAACAATAGTTACACTTATTTCATACACACATTTTTTGTCAGACAGTTATTTTCCCGTGTGCTGAGTCCCCAGGTGTCGCAGTTCGGTGGGCAACTCTGCTTGTCTCGCGGGGCTGCAAACACTCTGGAAGACGGGGTCCCGTTCAAGAAGTGCGTCCGTAACCTGACTAGGCCGGTTTCTTGATGATCGTCTGGTTCTGCCGTTTAATCTCTTCATTAACAACGGCACCTTAAGAGTAAATTTTTTATCCTCCTCTGCGGTTTGTGGGACTGCCGAGGGTTCTCCGATGCCGGCGTTGGACGAATTTGCTAGGATAGCCCATTGTCTGCGGAAGGTGGTACGCACTTGTTTGAGAGAGAGTTTTCTTGATACTTCATCTCTGGATCGGATCTTCTCTTCTTGTTGCACCCTCCAGGATAGCCGTTTGGGAAATAGGACCGTGACTGTCCCATGGTAGGATGCAGCCGCTGTGTATTGGTTTGGTGTACAGCTGTGTTGAGAAAGACTTGGTCGCGTGATTCAGATGCACCAACGTGTCCAAGAAGGTATGTTGTCCGGGGTTGGCATTCCATGGTGAACGTGATCGCGATTGAGGTTATTAGCGGCCAACAGAATCTCGTTGCTATCAATTGCAGCTGTGCTCCACACGAGAAAGATATCGTCGATGTACCGTTTGAGTCTCAATTTATCGTCGAATTTACGTCGCATGGGTATCCAGAAGATTATGTAGATGATGGCCAAGCTTGGAGCTAGATATTCCCATGGCCAGTCCATTGTTCTGAGTGAACGCGTTCCCATTAATGAGGGCAGTGTCACTGTTAGCGATAGTCTGACGAGGGATTCAAAATCGTCGCAACTTAACTCCGACAAATCGCAGTCCCCCTTGTGGGTACTGAAGAACTGTCTAGCAACTGTGAAAACCCCGGGGGTTCTGTCGTCCATATCTTCAAGAGGAATGGAGCCATAGAGGTTGGTGACATCCAGGCTGCAGAACCCATGAGCATTACTTCGGCGATTGATTTCTCCTAGGAACTGAAGGAAATCCTCCGTGTTACACAGGTGAGCAGGGACTTTGTTCAGTAACTGCGTGGGAGACACTGCGTGGGAGACATTTAGACAGTTTAGTGGCAGGTGGGTGTCCTTGCTGAATGAATTGGGCGGCATTTGAGTTGACCTGCTTGTGGTCTTTGGGTAGGACCCGACCCAGGCATGGCATGGGTTCACAACAGATTGTTGTTTTCAGTTTGGCTCATAGTTCGGGACTGGACGATTCGTATTTGTCAATGATGAATTAGCTTACGGTGAAACCGGATCTGCTCTGTCTTGGGAGAGCAATCGTTTTCTTTTTCTGTGTAGTTCCTGGCTCGACGGTACTTTCGTTTTACATCCGATATTCTCTCTTGTCGAGGGCAACCATCTCTTTGGACTGTCCGATGACGATGGTCACGGGTCAGGTAGTTCGACGGTATTTGTTGCGCTTGGCGTCCAGGATCGCTGCACCGGATAGCTCCGTTTCGTTAATAATTCGAATTATCCCACCGCTTAAGTTCGTTGAGAGAATTTGCCGGACATGTGCTCGCTTCAGCTGGTCGACTGCTGATTGGGGACTAGCTCTGGATGTTATGCAGGCTCGTGGTGATATTAGGATCAGCATTCACAAATGACGCTCCCTTGTTGAGTACATCAACGAGGTTTGGGTCGATTTCTTGCGAAGACGATGTTCAAACCCTTGGGTCTATGCAACCTACTGCTCCTGGGTCGTGATGTTCACATTTTTAGCTTCTCTGCTTATGTTCCACGTGTGCTTTGAGTTCCTATTCTTAATGTTCTGAAAGGGGAAAAGGGAAAAACATTCTGTTTGATGCGCGAATGCGTACTACGTGTTCACGTTTACAAGCACGTAGAAAGCTATATAGATCTATATCTATATTTATCTATTTCCAATATCATATATATATATAATATATATAATATATTATATATACTCTATCATATATATATATATATATAATATATATATTATAGCTCTATATGATATAATATAATTTATATTTATTTAGTTCCGTACGGCCAGGTAAGGGATGATTGATGAGGAACGAGAGAGCTTGCGCAAAACCGGTTGATTCTGATTGGGTCTCTCGACGCACATAAAGTTATACCGATCGGAATTTCCAACTGTCCTTCAACTGTCTCGCATCGAAGCGTTCAAGGCTGTCAGATTTTTGTTCAGATTAACTCGGAACAAATATCCATACTTCTAGGCATTGGGAAACTATAATTTGAAGTAGTGTAGTAAAAGCCACCGAGTCTTCCGCAGTGCGGAGAAGGTAGGTTTCCTCGCCATATGTACCCTTGGTCACTGAATTGGCAGGCGATTTGGAAGTGTCCAACTTCAGTTCTGCAGGCATCGGTATTTTACGTACCTTCAGCTCCTTTCGTTCCATCTACTGATAAACGCTGGGATTGAAAAAAATAAACCAATGTAGCTCAATCAGTTAGGGGGAGTTTATACCAGGTGGAGTGTGGGATATTGGTTGTTAGAGGAAACACGAGTTGCGAACCCATGTTTGGATTTCCGATTGCCCGTTTCTCACGACGCACACACAGTTATTACCGATTTGAATTTCTAACTGTCCTTTAACTGTCTGCATCGAGCTAAAGGCTGTGTCAGATAACCTCGGAAAAATTCTCACTTCACAGCATTGGGAGCACATTTGCAGTGGTCGTAAATAACCGATTCTTCTTGGTTTTGATTGTTTTGATTGCGTCGGGTTCAGAAGCCACTTTTGACTCACATGGAACCTAACCGAATTTTCGATCGTGGATGAGCACCGCGACAACTCGCCCTTCTCTTCTCGACTATTGCTTCATATGATATCGAGGCAGGAGTGACACCAATCCATGCTCCCGGGACCGCCAATTTTACGTCCCATCCGACGGACGATCATTGATCTCCAGGACCTGACCACTTTCCTCAGAACCTGGAGGAGCTGAAATTTCGACGCGACTGCTCACAACCAACTGACGAGACCTATTCGCAAGTGCTCCCGACAACCCCCCGAAACTTACCAAGCCCCGGCTCCAGCAGACCTGGACCCTAAGACCATGAACACCCATCGAACTTCAAGAAAACGCCCGTTGATTGATCGGCTGGAATTCCGAACCCGGACCTGTTGCATGCAAAGCGACACTGATACCGCTCTACTATTCTCCCCGCACTAACATGGTGGTGCGGAGCGTAGGTTTCCTCCTCCATGTATTTGTCACTTGATTTGCAGGCATCGGAACCAACTTCAGTTCTACAGGATGGTATTCACATACCTTCAGCTCCTTCGTTCATTTACCTTAAACACTGAAGATTGTGAAAAAAAACACCTGTAGCTCAATCAGTTAGGTGGATCTGTTAATTGGGGAATGTTGGAGTTGGAGTCAATTTTACCTTCTCAAATCCCTCACCCCCCCCGCGTTGACAAGCACGTTATTTATATTGCTCCTTCCTGGCTGGCAATTGAAGACCAATGATGAATTGGATAATTGATTCTATCTTTGAGCACAAACCATCATTCTTTTCTCATGTTACAACTCATGATTATTATTGAATAATACTAGTTCCGATGTTTTCCTCATGATTGCACAATTTTGTCTGGAATTAAATATTAATTTGATAGGGTTAACCATGATTTATGAACATACTACTGCGCTAGGTTTATTCCTATTCAGACCTCTTTAATGGATCATCTAGGAGGTTGGTGGATCCTTGCGGTAGAATAATTTCGACCCATTTTATGCCAACCCACTATTCCATACCCTTTTTCGTACCCTCTGTAACTTGATACCAGCGAGACACTATCCCCCTGAAGTGCAGGGGCTAGGGTCTAGGGCGCCTAATAATTTTTGCACGGTTCAAAGTTTTGGGTTCCTAAATATACTAACTGATATAAGACACTAAAAGGCAGAAGGTGTTTACTTGACCATAGTACTTTAGGCAAGAACGAAGAGTGTGGGGAATGAAGGTCCCACAACTCCTTCCATCCGTATGCGTGGTCCCTGTAAGTCTCCTGTCTGTTCTATTCCTTATTCAATTGTGAGTACAACTTACTTGTGAAGAAACTTACAACCCAAACAACACAGAGTTAATTCTGAGAGATTATGTAGGGTCGACTCCATCTCTCAAGGCGTCATTAGGCCTCCTTTTTATCGTGAAAATAATGAAAATGGTTATGGAATGACCATCTTCATTCTACCAGCTGGTCAGGTTATAATAGTATGAAAATATACCGTACTGGTTGTAGTTAAGTGATTTCATTCAATTGATTCGTGAGCATGTATACATCTGATGCCAAAATGGACCTTTGAGTATAATCTTTCCAGGTCATTGCAGTGAACGACGCCCCTCCCCCCCCCCAAAAAAAAAAAAAACCCTTTTTAGAACCATTTCAAAGTAGTTCATCTGTTGTTGTTATTTCAAAGTATATTCATCTGTTGTTGTTATTTCAAACTATACGTGGTGAAAATGCACGACCACAGTTTATCAAAAACCAACAATATAACCCTACCCCACATTGCAATTCTTCCATATGCGCAAACGGTCCTTTTGTATAATTTTCGGTGACGCACAATCATACTTTAAATGTTGCCTCCATCTATCTATTCTATATAGGGCGTGCAAAGCGCCCCTCATCTATCGAGTTGAAGCTGAGCGGGGTGTTCTCTTACCCCAAAATATATGTCTCGACGAATATCATATATCCATAATGATCCCTATTGTTAGGGGTCAGGTCAAAGGTCTTCTGAGGTCAAGAGAGGTTAAAGTCTGAAAATCTTGTTAACACGATAAGTCCAGAATGGGGTGGTCAGATCGGGTAGAAATCCTGTTTGCAGTTTTTTTTTTCAGATTTGCGAGGGGAATTGGGAATTGTGAAAAATTTCAGCTCGTTTCAGCACGATAACTCCCGCCCCACCTTAAAGATCAAATTCATACTTGGTATATGGGTTCTCCATTATGAGCATATGGTTTCTTTTGTTTTGGGGTCAAATTAAAGGTCATATGAGGGAAAAAGAGGTCAAAGTATGACAATCTTCGTTAAACACGATCAATTCAGAACTGCCTGGTTCGATCAGTTGAATATTTATCATGCGGCTTTCTTCTGAAAGCTACAAGAACCCTTTTCTTGTTTCGTGTAGACCGGAGTCAGTTTTGAGCGAAAAATGGGAAATTGTGAAAAATGATATTTTGGCCGCTTGTTAATACGATTACTCGACCCCATTTTGGATGGATGAAGATGATACATGGTATGAGGTTTCCACATGAAGATTGCATATTCCCTATTGTTTGGGGTCAGATCTCAAGTCATTTGTGGAGAGGACAATGTCTGAAATTTTTGTTAACGCGTCCAGAATGCCTGACCCGATCAGTTTGTAATTTGGTATGCATCTTTCCTTACGGGGAAAAAACAAGAACACTATCGTTTTTGGTGTGACTGGAGCCAGTCTGTAGGAAATGGGGGATATGAGTACTACAAAACAATGTTCCTATTGGTAACAAAAACAATCTTGACAATACTTCGCTTGATCAGGACCGTTTCAAGGAATCCACATAAAAAAAAAAAAAAGAGCCTTTTTGGCTTTTTCTGGTTATGAGAACTTTTCATTACCATCATTAATCTATAGTTGTAGCCTGCTATTATGATTATTATTATTATTATTATTATTATTATTTATTATTATTATTTATTATTATTATTAATAATAATAATAATAATATAAAATCATTCTTATAGCGGAATATCTGCGATATTCTAATGCGCCTAACAATTGAAACAACAATGCAAAACCTAATACCTAGCAAAAGCAGAAACATGTGTCTTAACCTCAACTTTACCTCAACCTCTAGGCTTTCACACCCGCGAATACGGGAGGTGAGTTCCATAGCTATGGACTAACCCGGCTGAGAGCGATACCTCCAAAGTGGCCCTGCTGACTCTAGGTATCAGTATAGTCCTGGTCCCTGATGTTCCGTCAGGTAACGGGGATGATGCCCATGAATTCACTCGAACATAAGAAGTAGCATGGATATATTCTATACGCTGTCTGACGGGCAACCAATGTAAGTCAATGAAGACTGGGGTGATAGGATCATATTTAGGAGTCAAAGATATCAGCCATGCTGCGGATTTTCGAACAGACATCATTTCGTTGAGAAGTGTATCAGTTAGGCCATAGGTAAGACTGTTACAATAATCAATAACCAGACGTTGATTATTGTATCAACCATGGTTGTGCGGCATCTTCATTTAGGCATTTTTCATCATCTAATCACTATCTGCCCTAAATGCTCACGTCCTTACGCCATCCTACTCACAAGGCTGTTCTCCTATGGATGATTTCAATATCAATTATAGTAATGGTTTAGTTTTATGGTATTTCCCGTACTTGATGAATTGTTCAAGCAAGGAATGTGAAGCGTGTCTCGTCAGCCCTATTTTATTGCACTGATTACCATTTTATCTCCACATCTAGTTTTACTATTCTACTGTTTTTAAACTATTTTAGAGTTACTATTCTCCCTAACCTGTGCTTTGTATTATTGAAGATAGATCGAAAGTGTGTCATAAGTGTAAGAGGAAGAGTCAATATGAACACCCAGCCCCAGGGAAGCGACAAACAGTAGAAACACACCAAAGTTCACATGAGTTTATTTCGAACGTCTCATCTCAGCGCCTCGAAGTTCCAATGTCTCATCCGAAATACTTGGCGGGCGTAACTACTGTTACAGAATGGCAGGTTAGCAGAAACACAAGCAGACGACGGGCCCCAGGATAGCCCTCAACACCTCAGTTAGCATAACTGGAAGAGCACAGACTCCAGTGAGTACTGGACCAGGTCAGCAGAGAACCAGGATAGCATCAGGCCAGCAGGTGTACCAGTCAACGTTCAATCCCATAGTGTACTCTGTAAGATGTCTGGCGAGCACAACAGTTAAAAGAGCTGTCTTTTTTCGGAAGCTCGAGAACGAGGTTTCGTTCGGCGCTTCGTGCTGATTGCCGACTAAAAAATAGGGCGCTATACAACCTTTCTTAAAATTCACAACCATCTTTACAATAAAGTAACACCCGGAACGGATACAATAATATTCTAGATCCCGGTTTATGGCGTTTGGTGCCTTGCCGTTTTTATGTTCTGAGCTTCGGAATTCACTTATCTATTTATCGCTACCAACCTGATTAGAGAGTTCCTTGATTTTTTCAAGTATAAGTGTTTTTCCTTTCTTGGTTTTGAGATTATTTCTATGATTTGGGCAGAATCCGTCACCGTCTCCTCCTCCTCCTCCTCTCCTCTCTGAAAGGGCGTGCCGATTGTATGCCTGAGTCAGTTCATTTTCGGGACGAGGTCATTTTCACAGAAAGGAACTTGGAACTTTGCGGCGCCTATCAGCAATATCATCTCATGATCGTTTATTGGTAGCTACAGGCTTCCTGGATCTAATCGCTTAGCCAAATCCCCCCTGCGTTGAACTGCCTCCGATTCATTGGAAGCACTTCTCGCTCCTCCTTTATGGGCCCCAAACGTAGGGCACACTCTCGAGAGGCGCCGTGAAGGGTCATTGAAGGCTGGACGTGGATAATGTTTTTCTCACGGAGGAAAACTCAATCAAACAGGATGATCTTGCCTCTTGCTAGATAATATCACTCGACCTATAATAATACGGTCAAACTTTCTAGCATCAATGAATCTCATAGTTCAGCACGAGCTGGAAATGAAATTCTTTCGCCGTTCAACTACCGATACGTCCTGCTGGAGGGACTGATAATCTCATCGATCATTCACTTCTGTACAGAGAACGTAGTCGTCAGTAAATACTCTCAGTTCAATATTGTTCGGAACCACAACATATCACCATTCTGCTCTCGACCGTGCTCAGATCGAGGCAGAGTGTACCCTGATCCCAAGCTGCGTCCAGCAGGACCCATCCCCATACCGAGGGGCGGATCAGTGAACTCCAGGACCCTCACCTTCTACGGAACCGAGGAGTGAGAAGTCAAGTTCCACCATTCACGGCCCCAGCCGGCATACTAGACTTATTGCCTAATATCCCTTAACAAATCCAAGTAACCCCCGAAATTCCATTGCATTACAGATGGACCATGAAGTGAAGACCAAGACCTCGCCCATCGCATGTGCAAGTACAGCCACCCGTCGAATCATGAATCGGTTTGTTTTACATGAACGAGTGATTGACTGAAGTAGGGTACGCCTAACCTTGGGCAGTTGAAGTGCCACTCCAACAACAAGGTGATTCCTGATTGGCTGTTCGTACTGTATAGATCTGATTGCGTTCTTCGTCAGAAGAGCTCGGACACACAATGTTATATCGTGGAGAATGTAAAACTGTATCTATAGGTTCAAACCCCATTCCAATACGACGTTCCTATGTGACTTATTGGCCTACAAGTTTGGTCCATTTTCAGGAAATTGGGGAGAATCCTAATTGCGCAATAACACATTACGTCACACTTGGACAACCCGGGATTATATCATGTATTTCATTGTTTCATTTTGTTGAATAAGTCAACATTTAGCAGAAGTTCTGTTGACTTTCTCTCACCAAAGAAACCATCAACTAACCCACTACATACTCTCCCATAGACTAAATGCTCTTCGGAGTGAAAATAATGAGTGAATTTCAATAGGAAACATCATTTCTCAGTTGCGTGTATTGGAGCTTTCCCCATCTTGCCGCATACACATGCACAGACTTCAAATGTCTGCAACTCCGTAAAAGGTGCGCATTTGAGATGAATTTGTTTGATCAATATAGGGTAGACAACTGGAACAAAGTTCAACCCCTGCTGTTTTGCTGCTTCAGTACCAAGTTACGAACTTATTAAACATTAATGAACAATCCCAATTGAGTTCAACCTCTGTAGTTTTGCTGCTTCAGTACCAAGTTACGAACTTATTAAACATTAATGAACAATCCCGGTTAAGTAAAGGCGGGGTCAAAACATGTATGACGGCTATTGTGTTCATTTTTTATCATCGACTAATGTGCAAGTGTTTGTTGTCAAAGTACGAGTGTATATCCTAGCGACGGGCGACGGCCTTTTGTGTACTCGGTGTACCTGCTACGGTACCCGCCTCAGTATATACACATAAATACACTAGCTGGACCTATACTATTGATAACGAGAATATTTTCTTCCAGATTAACCGTTAAAATAAAACAACAACCCTGAAATGCGCGTATGGTTGCGAACAAGACAGGCTTCCTCTCGAAATGGTATGTGTAAGTTTAACTAGGCTATTCTTGTTTGTTATCACATAGAAAGTATGTTCTTACTTAATTGAGAGTTCCAGAACAGTTTCTAGTGAAAAGAAGGAAAACACTCTGGTTCCTCTAATGCCTGTATTTCTATTGTACAATAATTGTAATGATTATTTCACATGTATATTTGCGGAGAAACATACGATAAATACAGTTTTCGTAACAATCGAGAGGAAACATTTCAGGTGCGGAGAAATGTTTCAAGGTATTACATAAGATAGTGGTTGTCCTTAAGAAAGTACGCAACTGTTCCCTGTAATTGATGTGTACAATATATATTCTTTTCTTATCAAAAAAAGGGTCTGTCGCATTTGAATTGAGAATAACTGCAGTTATGAATGCCAATGAAAGTAAATGAAAAATTCATCTATTCCGCTACTCTACTATTTTCCAAAGTTGACACTGAATGCACTGGCGTGTCATCATCGGCATTCGACTCGCAGTCATGGTGTCGGTCTATGGGGAGAGAAGGACATTCTCATACGCTAGACAAGAGGGTGCCCATCCCCCGACACCTCGACTTCCGTCGAGCTCGCTGTGGATATCCAGGCCCAGCTCTGTGCCGCAACTTTGCCTCTCCCTCCGACGGATGGTTAGAGAAAGGTGTAAAACCATAATGTCTAATCGCAAACCAAAGTTCACCTGATGCTTAGTGGGGACGCTGATTGAGTGATATTCGTACTGAAAGCATAACTCAGAATGACTTTCCATACGTGACATATGCTTGACGCATACGTCAACCTCTTCTGCACGCACAGTTGGCCTACCTTATCCACACGTAACTTTTCGTCGCCTCATCGACGTCACAGAGACGCTAGATAACTTGTTCGGCAGTCATCTGATAGTTACAGACGGAAAGTGAACCGTTGGACGCTCGGTGACAGGATGCGTAACCTGCGCAACGCAGACGCATTTTGTTTAGTCCAGACTTTGAATCCCAAAGTCTACGTAAATGACCCCCTGAAAGAGATTTTCTCTGTTCGCTCTACACAGGACTGCTATAGAGGATACTGGTTTGGGGCATTAACAGCGCTTCAGCGTTGTTGATGTGCAATCGTTGTTACGTTGGCATGTCTTTTGCCCTTCCGGAATCACCGAAGAACTACTGTCCGGATTCAGTATTAGTAAGTAGTTAAAGACACGTAGGTAGTGTTTTACGTACACGGCACCTTCTCGGCAGTGGGTGAACCTTTCAATTTTTAGGAGAGTATACTATCATCTTACACTGTGCGTGTCAACTCGATAATACACCATGTATTATTATGCCTGGGCCAGGTATAGTTATATATAGCGAAATTGCAGTAACAGAATGTTCGAATTATCAGTGAAGACGAATTAGCAATTGACTCGTATTAGCAATTATTATTATTATTTTATTATTATTATTATTATTATTTTATTATTATTATTATGATTATTATTATTATTATGATTATTATTATTATTATTCTCTTTTTTATCTTTCTCTCCTCACAACTCTCTCAGTTGGCTGGTGACCTCTCCTTGTTTCTCTCTAACCGGATTCTGGGAGGTGAGTACACGTCTTATTATTATTATTATTATTATTATTATTATTATTTTATTATTATTATTATTATATTATTATTATTAATTATTATTATATTATTATTATTTTATTATTATATTGAAGTAGGCATACTACAGCTATGAAAATTGGTATCCGAGAATTATTTAATTCACAATAACCAACAACTGTACAGAGTCCAAACAAGAAACCCCTATAACCATTTGTTCTGATGACTCCCTCGCTCCCACAATGAGAGCATTATAGAATGCATTCTTGTATTAGTGTTTCTTTGCCGTTAACAACATCAGGTCGACCTACCTATCTCATCATCCCAACCTTATCGAGCAACTTTGCTTTGCTTTCCCATTTCAGACGCAACTTTCAACTCTAAGTATAGCAGCCAGGGATTGTACCAAACCGTGAGAGGAAATACAGGTGTAATCACATGCATCATAACACTAGACGAAGTCACCACCATCGAGTACGACAGAGAGGAAACGTTGCTGCTAGTGGACGAGAAGATGAACCAGTTGATGAAAGGAACCTGTAAACTGGAACAAGAACATGGCATCAGGACCTGCCAAGTTGTTTTGAAATGGCATTATTTCCACTCAGAAACACTGTAACTTAGCATGCTGCTCAGAAGACAGAGAACATGAGCTATGTGTCACGAATTCAACGTTGACTATATACGTGAAACCAGGTAGGTTCGATTCAGGCTAGGAAGTGTCTGATTATGCAGTACTCGGTGTGCAAAGATATATAGGAACTGGTTGTGTAAATTCATGCTCCTAACACATGACCATGCAGTCAGCATGATATTCCATCATTATAGTTATAATCGCAACCAATGGTGTAAACGGGTGTTATCAAATTCAGGGTTCAGGGTTCAGCCATTGATAAAAATACAAAAGTTGCGAACAATCGTTTTGTTTATCTGTGTGATGTATGTATATATGCGTTTGTACTACGGCGTTATCGACTTCAGATAGTCCAGTTCAGAAGTCCAGTAACGCTTTCGGCGTTCGAAGAACCTTACGTACTGAATTTCAAAAGAATAAGAATAAGAAAAACAACTAAAAAATTAATATAAATAAGATTTATACCAAATAGATAAATATTTCACCGTTTCAAAGGAGCATAAAAACACCACCACTATGTATTATTTGTAAAACTAATGTTTGGCAGGCGTAATTTCTGGTTGGGTTACCGTAACTTGGTAAAACCAGGTTGAACATAGTATGTTAGTGAGGTGGCTATAGTGTAATCTAGTATAGGAAGTGAAGAGGCTCTAACAGGAGCCAACTGATGTTCACGTTATTAATATTTGCTTCACTCAAATATTCATCTATGGCAACTCTTAGAATTAGCAGTCACGCAAAGTAATCCAAATTTTCCCAGCACAAGAAATTTTATCATCAATGGTTGGCCAATTAATTTTAACACGATACCTGCTCCGCTAGCCTAACATAACATTAGGCTGTCTATATAACGGTGCTACACTGAAACAACTCACACCAATAGGGGTTCCGTATTCCTTCTAAGCGAGCTACTCTAAGAGAGTTACTCGAAGAGAGCTGCATTCTGACCATTCATAGATCCAGCAGTTCAAAAGTCAATTAGCTGACAGGAGGCAAGTACATTTAGTTCACAATATAATAGACCTATATTCCTTCTAACAACTTTGTATCTGAATCTTGCTCCCCATATATTCTTCCGTATGATTTTCATAGCGCCCAGCGATACTTAATTGACGCATCCCCACATAGGAACTAAATTTTCCTTATTTTTAGATGGAGGAAGGCCTGCGAACGAGGCTGGCCGTCAGCAAGGCGAGACGGAACAAAGCATCGCCCTGGCACAAGTTAGTGAAAAGTAAGCTGTGATATTTATCTCGTCAAATTCATTTGGGAAGGGCTAATAACAGTTGAAATGGTGGTATCGTCACATCAATGGGATATGATAGGCAGAGGGACTTGTAATCAGGGCCCAAACCATTATAAACAGCAAAAGATATATAGATACGTATCATGGATACTTGCCTCGTATGCCTCCTCAGAGGGATGGAGCCTCGCACCTAAGGGAGGATGAGGAATAATTGATCGAGATATCTAACGAAGAGGAAAACTATGACCAGCCATGGCATGGAATAAGGGGAGTTGATAACAATCTCGAAACCTCGTTCTTTAGTCAGATATGGGGCGCCTATGGTCCACTACTGAGAGGTGCTAGAGGTCTCGTGATCCACGAAGATTCCCCTTTCATATTTGTTGTCCTTGGAATGTGCTTCATGTTTCGTGCTGTCTAAACGTAGCTGTCGCTTCTGGCAATGTTTTTAAGAGTCTGTTAATGTAGGATTTTTCTCACTTCTAATGTCAGCTGTTTTTTTTGGCCATACCTTCGAATTTTCCTCCTTGGTCCCCACTATGTATACATTCTCCACATATGTTCCATAGTTTAACTTTCCTTGTCATAATATTTTAGAATGTCATGAGATTTCCTGCAGGTATGACGATGTTTCACTCGAATCATCCAGTGATTTAATTCTTTCCTTATAGGTGTTGGTCTCTCACTGCTGATGACATCTTATCCTTCTACGGCTGTAAGGCCTCCAATATGCGCTTTCTTCAGGTACGGCTTCCATGGCCGATATCAAGACTCCTAAGTTCACCTGCTGGAAAGTCACAGGCAGTATGAATTGCTCCCCTTCGTGAGGTTTGCCCTTTAGCTTCCAGGTAAATAGATAAAAAAGAAGATATCATTGGTTTTTTGCTCTCCTCTCTCCCCTCTCTCCTCTCCACTCTATCTATCCAAACATATGGTGTCTCGTTGCTTTCTATTAATAGGTCAAATAGTGTAGAAGAAAGTTGATTATGTAAAACGGATGGGTATATGTCAGGTTGACGAGTTGATTCTGACGGCCGTAGAAACAACCAAACAACATTGTCCATTGCCTTCCCTGGTACGATTCCTAGTAGGATTCATTTACATCACTACCTTGGGGGCAAATTGACAGCACTTCCAAAAAATCATTGAACATTTGAGACCCATAATTTAAAAAAAAAAAAAACCTAAGTGAATATCAGTTTTCGCATTTCACAATTTCCACCCAAAATTACTCCCGGTCTACACCAAAACAATAGACTCTTTGTACTCTTCATTAGAGCAGTCTACCCAAATTTAAGCTCGATTAGACCCCCGTTCCACACTAAAGCAAAGGGTTCTTGTACTCCCCATAAAAAGCGATATGGCCAAATTTTCAGCTTGTTTCGACCGAGCCGTTCTGGACAATGTAGGTTGATATTTTATGGATCGACATAATCTGGTGAGTTTCCAGTGTCGCGAGATCGATTGTCCTCTTGACAACTGGCACTTTCGAACACTAGGGAAAACCGACGTAACAACTATTCGCCTCCCATGAGGCAAGATGCATAAATATTTTCTAATTAATTTCGGACATTCATATCGGGGAGAACCGTTCGCACTGATATCCTCGTTAAATACTTTTGGAATATTCGATGAGTTTAGATGGCCAATCCTGAATGTGTACCCAATTATTAACATGGGATATTCTACACTTTCCTCCCTTTGACGGTACATCAAACCTTTCGAGATTCTAGTTGGGTTTTTGCATTGGTTGCCAAAAAGAAACTCCACGTCGCAAGTTTTGTGTAGTTTTTCGGAGGATTCATCTCATTAAATAATCATCAGAGCTTTGTGTCATTACCGATCTTCTTGCCTCTGATCGTCGGAAACGTTGACGTCGACACGATTTCTCATATAATTCTCTCTCCTGGTCGAGTGGTCATGTATCACTTTGAATCGCACTGGCCGATTAATCGGTTACAGAATCATAGGTTCCCCGAACACTTCATATCACTCATCCCATGTACCGTCACAACCAACCCGACTCCAATTGTAATCTCAAACTGCTAATGACGGGTCCACTCTGAACGTCACTTGACAAGAAAAAAACAATATCGTTGCCTAATGTCAGTAGAGTATGTTGAATATTGGTTTGCTGTAACTATACCTAGTTAGGTACTGTCTGCGCGAGGCATACCCTAGAAAAAAAAGCTCAAATGAAACGTTTCTCTCGTGTATCGGTAGCCATTGTTCGAGAATTACCATAATTAATTTATGCCTACGATAAACCATGGAATTTATATACTAATGAAGATGAATTTGACGTCATCAGTCACACTCAACTGGCCCTGGGCTCACATCGAAAATAAATATCGTTTTATGGGGAGACCGTCCCTATTGTTTCGGTGGAGATTGAGAAATCCTCCTTAACGGAAAAATGCGAAATATGTGAGAAGTTTTATTTGTTGGCCAATTGAGATCGTAATATGTGTTTTAACATATTTGAATTACGTTCCCCATGATGAGTACATTAACCCCTATTGTTGTTGCTTTCAAGTCCAAAGTATCTGAGGTCAACAAGAGGTCAAAATCTTGAAAAACGTTAACACGATATCCCACGATCTTCGAACTAGTGCCTCTTGCAGAGATTCGTCAAGGAATGTCAATCAACACAGACTCTGAGTTGGGCAGGAACGGGAGCCTACGGTGTACGTTCATGCCCGGGTTCTATTTAGTTGCCTGGATTGAATCGACGGACGTCACGGATCATATATTATAAATTATTCGAAATGGCCAGTTTCAGGAGAAGGGTACGAATGGGAGACTAACGACCATCGACCAGGCGGCTCTCTGATCTCAAACCGTGTCCCTAAAACACGAGAGATCGTTCAGTTTCCAGAAGTTCCATCTGAAAAGAGTCCACCTTCGACCCGTTTGTACTGCTGTGTCCATAGGTAAGTAGAAGGACCTTCATACCACCTCCCTAAAACCAACTAGGCAGAGTAATATACATGGTACCGTGTTTTTCCAATATGAAATTGAAATCAATCCAGCGCATGTGTGTTGAGACGTCTGTCCCTTCGTGGTAATATGTTTATGTGGTTTGCCATAAGAACCTTTATATATTCTATTCAGAGTTAATCACTGCCTCTAAACATCACAATTGGAACATAAAACGAGCATTGCGGAAACAGAGGTTCACGGTTAACCTTGAGTAAGCTCCCCTTATGTGTGGAGAACAGAAACATAACCACAATAATTTGCATGCAAATGGGTTCAGCTGACATATGCACCACTGGTTTCCATTAAATCAGTCAGATTCTTAATTTTTCAAACAGTTATTAGAATATTTGCTAATGGTTCCGGGAACGCGGCCTATAGGGGGAGATAGGTGTCACCGATTCTGTGGTAATGATAAAACGCCATGAGCTATGACCCGTATTTCGTGTTGGAAAAACGTTTGATTTTAAGTCTTAATCAAATGCTCTTGTGATATTCCTGTTTCTTCCAGTGAAACCAAGTCGTCAGCTATCCGTTATTGACTTGTGTGTGATCAGGAAGATTTTTGTTCACTGTCTTAGAAGGAAGAGGAATACTTTGAAATGCCTATTGACGGAATATCGGCCCAGCCATGATATTTACTGGATACAATCGAACACGTGACGTGACGTAAAATTACCATCCATTGTTACACTACTACCCATGAAACTTGACTGTATCGTCAGTAGCAACATACACAAAGATGCATTCCCCTCTAATCTCGCACTCTCGTGTGCATAGCTATGATCGTACCACGTTATATCCTACCGAGAATCCGAGATTCTTCTTGAATCTCGCAAATGCGAAATACCGACGGAATATGTTTGGAGGAGTATTCTCACACGCGGGATTTCCGTTACTTCAGTTTCTCAGAGATCGATCAGACCTCGTATTGGAGTGAAATCATCTGGCAACAAGCTGTGAAGACATTGGGTACGCGGTATCTGGGGAAAAAAATCAGCATGCTGAGTCATTGGACGAGGACTCCAAAGCAATGGCGATGGGAGCCTGCAAGGTTTAGAGGTTTCTGTCAGCCATTGAAGGAATCTACACCTGCGCTCGTAGAGGGCAATGAGGAAGTGAAATACTATAACATAACAGTTTATGGTAAGTGATGCATTCGTTTCTCTGCCTCATTTTACGATGAACCGGTGGGAGTCAGTTGGAGTCACTTTATCAGTACCATTCCTATACCTATATCCCTTTGGCCAGGTTTGCGGTGGTGAAGTTGTCATTGAAAGGACCCTATGAGGATACCAGGGATGCTCCACGCAATAGCGTGCACTCGAAAAATGTTGTCTAATTGTGTTGATGTGATTGTGTTTGTGTGTCTGTTAAATTATTTTGATCGTTTTCGAAAAAAATCCCGAGTGCAATGAATGGCAAGTCTATGTGGATAAACATTCCAAACCAACACGTTTTCTTCTCTCAGTATAAAGGTTTCGACTAGTTATTTCGCTGATTGCAGATCCCTGATCGATTCCATCATTTTAACCAAGGTACACATTCCCAAATCTTTGCGTCAATCCAACAATACGAAAATCCGATGAGACTCTTCATTCTGACCAATTCAAATATTTTCAAAGATATTTGGCAATTGGGAATGACTGATCGGATTTAAATTTCAAACATAAGTCAGAAAACAAAATATATGTTTTCCTCATCCTGTGATATTATTGAACTGTGGATTTGGGAGCAAACAATGGTCCTTTTCCTCGATACCTCAGATTATTTGGAGAAGGGAATGGCCGATAGCTTTAAATTAAAAATTTTGGAAAAGAACAACGCTATTGCGCTTCCCAATCACAATTGAAAAGTCACGAAGAAACCAAAACTAGGGCTTCTTTGGTGGCAATTGACTGCCACAAAGTGGTGAATTCTTAATAATACTAAGATCGCGTTCACTCAACCCCTACCACGTACTTCATTTAATCGCATTTAAATATTGGCGAGGATTAGGGATCCCATTACTGCATACCACTGATTCGAGAGTATATGCGTCAGTTGGCGTTCAGATCCACCCGACACCCTTAAATTTGGACATCGCCGCGCTCCTGTATCACCCGAATAAGGAAATGAAGACAACCCAGTAACTAGTATCGTTCGACCGAATAATTACAATGCTCACTCAATGGTTGGCTGAATCTTGTCTAAAGGTTCCAGCAAAGCCTCACTCTCCACGTCGATGGCTGCAGCGATGATGCACATTGTGTACTGGCTGTCGATCGTCGGGGTACATTAAACTGTTCTCTGGATGGTGTACGACCGTGCAGTTACTTTAAGAGGAAACGTTCTTGTCGATGAAGAACGAAACGCAATAGAATTTACCGATCCACAATTTATGATCTCAAACTGTGGGAGAGAAACGTTGCTGTTTCCGTTAGTTCAAGTACGTCATTAGAAGCCATGGCCGAACGAATTTGGTGACTGCGTGGTAATTCCGGAAAAATGCGCTTTATTTGGCAGAGGAGAACGCCGACCTGTCGACTTACTTTTTGCAGACTCGACCACATTCGTCAAGGATGGAAACGGTAGGTTAAAGTTTGTTTATCTGAGTAGTTTAAATTCTTTCACCTCTGCCGATTGAGTATTGTTAACTAATTGAAAAAATGATAATTGATAAACTTGAATGGATTCCAGATTGCGACGCTGTTGCTCTCCTGAACGTATGTAATCAGACAATGAACTAGCAGCACGTTTCTGACATACGTATCTATAAGTCTGATTATTGTGCCGACGACACACGAATAAGTCTATGAGACGTGGTGTCAGTGAATTTTCGAGACAGATCAAATTCCATATCTGGTAGCTTGTATGTAGTAGTGTTATTATGGTATGTCACAAATATTCTAAGACAGTCCTGTGCGTGGAACGAGTGTACCAAGCTTCAGCCAAGTTATGAAGCTACAATTTAAAAACCGTACCACATTTATATAGATCCATCAGAACTGTGGCGATGAACCGTTATTCTAGCCTTTCGAAATTTGACCCCTCTTGACCTACACGGACTTGAACTGATACTAAGTTTTCCACTTTTTATACGCAACGTACCTGTCCACTTTGAAATTATTAACTTTTGTCTCCCCTGAACTTTAATCAACATGTTTCTTTCGCTTCATACATAAAACACCATTTACTTCCTTGAGAGAGATGTTCGTGTTTTAGATGTTTTTTTATTTTGAGAGATTTTACGCTGAAAGCCTGGTTCGACTCTGACCTCTCTTGACCTTGAATGGTCTGATCTTCAGCTAATACCAAAGTCGACAGGCTTCGCTCCCTCCATACATGCAGTCGATACCTTCCTATTCTGGAATGCTGACATTGTAAGCCTTTTAACTGTGTAATCTCCTGACTTTGAAGAACCTTCAACTGATAATAAAACTTCTCCCTCTATGGATGCATTATTAATTTCCTCCTATTCAACGTGATTGGCGTCTTACCTGCTGAGACAGGTTTTAGATTGCCACATACAATGCTGAGACGGTCAGACACACCCACGCACACACTACCACACGCACACACTACACACAACTAAACACCACACACACATTAAAAACTCAATTGAATATAAGCACAGCGGGGAAAAATGTGTGGATTCCGTCTTTCATCGACAAAGGTTTCAACGGTTTCATCGAGTAGGGTATAACCGCCGCTGTGCATTTTAATCGTCATCAGATAATATTACGTAAGTACGGGTCCTCTTCGAAACGAAGGTTGTACAATGCACCCGTGGCTGAGGAGATACTGCTTACTGTTGAAACGTTCTACATAATTAAAAAAGTATACAACTTAACTAACGAAGTGAACTGACATACCATATTGAAGGTTATGTTATTGATGGCATTTGGTCATGAAAGTGCTTTGTTGTACATGTGTTCAAAGTTAGTCAAAACGATCCCCGTGGGTGTTGAAACCGAGGTACCCCCATACGCTATTACAGTTATGGTATGGAGTGAAATATTATCGTAAACCTAACCTACCTACCTACCTACCTACCTACCTACCTACCTACCTACCTACCTACCTACCTACCTACCTACCAAAATAGTCAAGCTTTCACGTGATCCTTAGTGTTCGATTCGAATTCGAATCAAATTGCTAACGTTTTTCACGTTTTTGTAGTCTCGTTTCGTTTCCATCGGCTTGAAATAGCACAATAAGTACCCAATCTGGACCTCGAGCCGACCATCACTCTATTATTCATCGTTATACCCTTCCCGTATTACTCATTTCAGTCTATTTCGCGAGTCAAGTCACCAGACCTCGACGATGGTATGTCGATGCTGTTTTAGCCTCGTGGCCCGTTTTTGCCCTATGTGTCAGCATATGTTTCATATCAGGAAACGATATAAACCACCAGTAAGTATACCTAGATAACTTCAGACAACAATACATGATAATAACTGATATTGCTAGAGGCTGTATATCCTAGATTTGATAAAGACATTGTCACGGAACATGAACTATGTAGAGGACAACACCAGAAGGCAATTCCCGGAGTTGCAATACTCCGGAGTTCAATACTTTCGAATAAGAGGTAAACTGAATCCCTAGTGAGTTACACTCACGGTAAGCCGAGGAACTACAGACGATCGACAATCCATCCTTACTGCTGCGACTACTACCTGTCAGGAAATGGTGCAATGAAGAATTAGTAAGTAAACTGAACAACGAGTGTCATGTGGGGACTCTTATAACCACATCAGTATAGGCATATGCAACAGTTGCAATTTCCACATCCTAGCCATTGGTAATTAAGACAGGCTTCACATCACAACAAAGGAGCCTTTAATCCAAGAAGCTCAACCAAGTCGAATAATCACATGGATCGTCCGCTTTCTTAAGGATATTTTGATAATGTAATTTGGATGCCACTGGGTACTCACTTGACCATAGATATTTTGTACTTCATTACCTGGGGAAGGATGAATGTGACTCTCCGAAAACGTTCATTGTACGAATTTCTAAACCTTCTTGTCATGATTTGCCTCCTTTATTTTGTTCTATATTTATCCCCGTCTTCACGATATTACTCCACTCTTTCATTCATGGGGAGTGACTCAGGAGTTACTGCTGGGTCGATGCCCGACATTGTAGGATCAAACAAAACCCGTGGAACACTGCACAGACACCTCACTGGATGGAAACCCCCCGAATTCATGCCCACGACTAGAAACGAATAGATATCGTTGATTCGCTAAGACACTGGATCATTTCTATGTTCGAGTTCAGAATTCTTCCTATACCCTGTTGTGTTGTAACTGTTCCGGTGACAGTATAACGATATCTCCAGTGAATTCGGGCCGATGTTTCCGGTCTGAGCTCGGAAGCCCTTCTTTGGTTGGCTAACACTTCACCCTCATCCTAATCCGCCAACTACATACACCAAAAGATATAATAGGCTACATACACTACCTCAGTAATCAAGGAAATACCTTCTGTAGCAGTTGCGCGTCACTGGGGAATTCTTGGTAAGGAGCGACTATAACAATGCAGAACTCTCATTGTTATTGAAGCAATAAGAGTACATGTGAGGTAGGTAGATTATTGCTGAAACTGTATCTTTTCCATAAAACTGTCGAACGAAATGGGAAATGCATCAACTTCCTAGCGGTGGCTCTTCCTTGCCTCACGTAGGCCTCTTTTGTCAGGTTGATGTCTTGATGATTGTCAGAATTTGCCCTTTTCTCACCTCTCGTTTTTGTAGCGAAAAAATGAAGGCGACAAACGAAATATCAGATGAAGATTTTCCACTCTCCATTTATTTTGCACTTAGTTTACTTTACTATCGTGAACAGTATGCAGGAATCGTGAACAATGTAGATTCGAGACAAAAATTCTTGGAGGGAGTGAGCTATAATCCTAAAATAACCAGTAATGTGGTAGTTATGGTAGTTATCGCCTATGTTTCTAGTCTCGAATCTGTAGATGTTATGTGTTAGAGCAGGCTTCGATGAAATCTTATTTATAATTTCGTTCACAAGTTCAGTTTGTGCATATAGTGTATTAGTCAGATTGACAGACACATTATTCGAAGTTCGTAGTTTCGTTAACAAAGTTAACTATCATGGCTCGTTTTCTGTGTCATCAATCCTTAGTTTATAAAACTCACTTTTAACTTGAATTCACTGGACATGTTGCATTCGGTAAACCGGGTTTCAAACCTCATTCTAAATTAGGGTCACGTTTGGGTGGGAATGTCCGAGGGGGAATTGTCCGAATGTGGTAGTTTTTGTAATGCCTTTTGCATGCATATTGGCCTCAATAGCTCAAATTTGCAACTGGGCTTTTTGCTATTTTACTATATATTTCCCATACAAGTTGAAATATCCTTTAATTTTGTTTATACTCTTTTGAAAACCTCTTTTACTTTGTGGAGTAACCAAAATATCATATTTTTAATTCATTTCTGACTTTTTGTTATATTTCATACTAGGGGATTGAATCTGGACAGCGAATCTCATTCGGTGCCCAGTATTCACTCCCTATGAAAAAAAAAACACTTAATTTTGTTTGGTAAAACATGTTCAATTTTTATTGTTAATAGTATTTTAGCCTTCTTCATCAATATTTTTCCTCTTTATATGCCACACACTACAAATATATGGCTGAAACCAAATGTTGAACTTGTCCCTCAGGCCAAGGGTTTTAAAATACACACTTCTTGACAAATGAGGCCCAAGTTGATTACAAAAATTGCTTCAAAATAATTGATTCCTAGCATCTTACCTGAGTGTAGGTTTTAGGTCATTCCTAAAAAGTTTCTAAAGCATCCTGCCAATGTGTATATAGGAATAATTGCTCTATTTCTTAATAAATATCAAATTTACTGGCAAGATGGTTGAATACTGGCACTTTACCCTTTATCCTGACTACTGAGGCGATACCTCATCAATGCATGTTTTGGAGACGTAATATGGTTCAATTTGTCAGAAGCCTTTGTAAGATCAAGAAAGTCGATATATTTTGAATGAAAATATGGACTAGAGTTTCCGATGAATTTAGCCCGAGTGGGACTATTTGTCTTTTTTTTTTTTTTAAGGATCAATTGGTAATGCTAGAATCCGCCTGTACATTTGCAATAATGAGATCGTCAAATACAGATCCACTGCTGAATGGTAGATTTTAAAGGTGGCATGAAGGACTAGTATGGTATTATTACAACTGGACTATTTAATATTAACCTTGCAATTGACTTCATCATGTCCTAGGCTACCATTTTTTTTCGATGGATATAATATATTTCTAATCTTGAATGGGTAACGTGGTACCACCAATACCTAAATAACCGTTGAACATATCACGCAGTTTTCTTATGTCACTTCTAGGTGATTCCACTCTCATCTAGTTTTCTGCTTAGATTAAAAAAAAAGATATTAACGGCTAACGATTATATTCGACGTTAAGTGTTAATAAATTAACGTCATTAGCCATTAATTAAGGGACCTGATTCGCTGCGAGTCATGTGACAACATTACAACATTCACCATAGCTTATCATCCAAGAGACTGATAGGTTAGCACACCCACTGCTAGCACTGATTTTGTATACAAAATTACGTCCCCCTTGACAACACATGCTGAATTACTGATCACGTGACCCTTTTGCATTCGAGTCGTGCAAAATTCTCTATCACTAACAGTCGACAAAAACGTTCCCAAAGGTAGGCCCCATGCTGCGGGCGTCTATGCTACCTAATTCCAACTGCGACCGGGTGCGTTTTCATCAAGTTGGTGAGTGAATATTTTCTCTGTCAAGAGAAGGACCTCCCATATCCCCCAAGTCTGTCCATTTATGTTTCCCAAGCGGGATTGTTTGTGACGGAGATTAAAACGCTCCTTCCTATTTCAAAATGTAAGCCTGGCATCGCCGATGGAATCGCGTATATAGGACCGTTCCTCTCATCATCCTCCCCATGTTGGTCCTACGGCTCTAGACTCATGATTTCGTGAAATAGGACTGCATTGAGTAATAAATCATATCTGGTATCGTCATATCGGGAGACGAAGGAATATCAGGTTGAGTTGTACATGTAGGTCTAATTCTCTCCAATTATGCCCAAATAAAAGGTGACAAAATATAAGCCCATAATAACGAGTTGGGCCTAGTAACATGCTTTGGTTTACGTTACGTTTGATGGCAAAGCAATGGACGCGATATAGGCCCTCATTTGAATGCAACTGTCAACACAGTGGAAACAGAAATTTCCGTTGATCGCCATTTCAGGTTGTCCCAAATGATACGTGTGTCACCTCCAGCCGGTGCTTAGTAGCTGTGAGAGTACCAAATAATGAAATAGAAGGAAAAAAAAGTTCATCAACTATATATTATGTTTTTTTGTGCTACTATTTGCCGGCCTTTCAATTTAGAACATTAACCATCTACAAAAAACACTGAAAAATATACGATTGCACAACCTATGTACCGGTAGTATAAATATTGAATCTTAACCTAGATTACCAAAATATATAACCATTGCTAAAATGTGAGACAATTCTAGAACAAGTTTATTGGCCCGTCTTCGATTAATAATCTATAGTATTCTACTACCCAACACTTTGGCAAGAACCCATTATCTCCCATTTACAATAGTGCCCCCTACAGTAAATACTAAAAATGACTAAAAATGCACATGGCCCCCTAGACTAGGATTTGAATTGACTGTCCTGGTCGGAGTTCGTTCCCGAATATGGGTCATAACAGTATCTTGTCTATATCCAGTTCGGAACGATACGTAACAACACACCTGAGATGGTACAATGCAACCAGATCCTCGAGATAGCTCGCTCGGAAAGGTTGACGCAAAAACGATGTGGACTACCAGTTCGATGGGGCGGTTAGTAGAGACCCATACTGGACCTCCGACAATGGAGACGAGCAGAGGTTAATGGGGCGGGGAAATGGCTCGGAGCCTCAAAAAGGCCAGTCCAGCTCCGTCACGGTGTGTTGCGACTCCAGTCCGCATCTTTGGCAAATGGAGCAAATGCCTCCTCACAATAAATATGCCAAAATAGAAAAAAGAAGCGCATACTCACCAGAAACTACACTGCTCACAACTTATCAACAACCATCAACTTAATAAACTTGACAACAACAGATGCATGTCGTGCGTCAACAATGAATATAACACAAGTCGTCCCTTACTATCATCTCATCAGTTCCGGATTTAAGCATGGCCGACGGGCACGTGCCCAGGGGCCCCCACAACAAGGGGGCCCCCACAAATTTCATTATCGTTTTTGAGAAGTAGTTAAGAGTTTCAGCCATATTAGACTGATGGAAGGTTTGTAGCATGCCTTCCAAATCAGGGCCATGAAAGGCAGGACATGTTCGATGGCCTGATGGGCTTCCTTGCATTTCATGATATTAATGTACAGGACTGTCGCGGCCAATCATATGACAATGCATCAATCATGAGTGGTCAGTACTGTGGTCTTCAGGCCAGAGTCGCTGATGTCAAAAACCATATGGCGCAGCATGGGGACATTGCACAGGACCTTCTCCTGTGAGAGCTAGTTGGCAAGGAATTTTGCAGCAGAAGCTGCCCAGCGGCTGTGGCGTTCTTTCTTTTCTGGAAGAAATCCTTGTTTTCTTCACGGCCTCCACACAACGTTTCGAGAAACTGATTGACATCTGGAAGCAAGTGACCGCCCAGCATCCCATCATCTTCCCAACGCATCACTGCAGGACGCGGTGGTCATGTAGAGCAGATGCAGTCAAAGCACTCTATTCTGGGTTCTCTCAGTTCGGAGCAGGCGTTGCAGAAACTGGATTGAAGATAGATCAGGCACTAGAGCGAAGTACGAAGCAAATGGGCTCTTTGAGAAAATGTGTATGCTAGTGACTGGCATATATACAGTTTTCTGGCACGAGATCTGAACGTATTTGAAACAAGTAAAATCTTGCAGGATACGTAACTAGACCTCAACACAGCAGTTGCAGCTATGGCTTCTCCACAAAAGTTCGTTGAGGAGCGACGAGAGTGTTTTGGGACATACGAGGCAACGGGTGCTAAATTGTCAGGCACGCCACACTACCACAAACTCGGAGGCGGCTGAGGAATGTTCGACTCACTGCCCTAGATTATACGGTCATGGAGAAGAGGCTGTCCTTTCCCCATCAGAGAAGTTTCGTGTGGAAACTTCCTTCCAGTGGTTGACCAATTCGTTAGCTCACTAAAGCAGCGATTGGCAGCGTATGAAGAGATCTGCATTGATTTCGTTTTCCTAGGGCAGCTGCGCTCATTAACAGACGATCAAATCCAGCAATCTGCCACTGCTTTAGTACACAAGTACAAGGATATTTCGTGATATGATGGGGATCGAGCATTTACCCCAATATCATGGAAAAAAAAAAAGTTTTTGTACTCTTGTTGATACAAAACATCACAGAGGATGAGCCACCGGACTACAAATCGTTATATAGTCTGATCATCGACAAGAGTGTTAATGCCACGTTCCCAAATGTTGAAATCGCACTTCGCATTAACCTGGTCCTAATGGTTTCAAACCTGCAGCGGTGAGCGGGCTTTTAGTAAAATGAAATTCATATTAAAAAAAATAAAATAAAATGAAAACCGGGTTAGAACGACCATGGGGAGTACCCTGCTCTGCCGCTTAGGCCAATGTATGCCATCTACGAGAACTTGCTTCAGTGACGTTGGCGGGACTTCTCCCAACAGAAAACACGTAAAGTCATGGTATAAGTAGGTTTCTACGAGAAAAGGAATACAGTTTTTTGCTAGGAGTACATGATCGAGGTGGGTGGGCGGGGTAAAGTATTGGGTTGGGCGGGCAAGACCGCTCACGATCTTTGTTATCTCTAAGTTGCCTAATGATCTCGCCGCTCTTAATAAAATATATTCTGTATATTGCTAGTGCCCATGTATGTGTGCGTAAGGGGCGGGGAAAGGGCCGGGGGGGGGGGGGGTGGCACAACCGGTTAGTCAGTCTTTTGAATTTTTCATAGACTACAGGGCCCCCACAGAGGTAAATCCGGCCCTGCATCTCATACGAACAGGAAGGAATTCAGAACACAGCTACCGTGCACTATTTATAACGCACACTCCGTATAGGTAACCAGCCTAACCCACTCCTATTCAGCCAACTACGACCTTAGAGGGCAACCTATGAGCGCTTAAACTGCATTCTCACGTCCATATGTCCAACCTAACACCATCCATATGGTCATACCACAGGAATGGGGAGGGAGGGGAAAATACCTAAAACCAAGACCTGCCTAACCATAAACCCATAGATCCCTCCATCCCATGCAACCAAATATGCAAGATAAGTCGCAGAACTACACAACGATGTTCTTCCCAATCATGTAGATGTCGGCAGGATGGCGGCGTAGCTGACCTCTCCTTCTCTTCCAACTGCCATAAATATAATGTGACGACTCTCGCTCAACGACACACCTGGGAGCAGAAATCACGGCAATAATACAAACGCGGAAACACGAACTTCCGGACACCGTAATAGCTTGAAACTTCAGCCGCCCGCAGGCAGAAATGTGATACTTTCGTCCTAAACCCACTACTGTTACTAGAATACAGACGAGCTCAATTTAGAACATGGAGACTGGAGTCGCAGAGCCGATACAATATAACGGCCAGGAGTGAATGACGCAGGAAAAACACATTGCTGGTCGACTTCCGTTTGGCCAACAATACCCACATTTCAACCTGACTCCACTCAATTGCATTTTAATTATTCGTCAGTAGGGATTAGGAACTCTACCCAGTACATTCTATTACACATAAAACAAATACAACACTCGTATACCTACCTACCTATCTACCTACCTACCTACCCAAGTACGGAGGTGCGAAATGGACCATCAAATAGTTACCCTAGAACTCCATTGAAGGTTCGAATGTGACAACGTGGTATATATGAATATATGAATCATACCAGAGTTGAGATGATATCTGTGTACAATCACGCATTTTTTTTAAGTCATCATGTCGACAATTAAGAGATGCGATTCTGGAGGTGTAGCCAATTCATAGACCACCAAATAATCAACCGATAGTACATGTTTGAAGTTTTCATCAAAACCTCGATTTTTCCTTGTGAAACATTCCGACAGACTGATTCGTTCAATGACAATAAAGTGGTAGAATCTGTGGAAGTCAATGAGTAGTGGTAAAGATACAAGCTCAAAGGCTGTAACCCTAGGTGCGCCTCGGAACAAACGGCGGACAATGTTATCAAGAATCGAATTCGTTGGTGTGGCCTGCCTGCATGCATAGACGTACAAACAAAATTAAATTTACCTCGAATAGACACCGCGTGTTTCCGCGATGTGTTTTTTGTTACAGGGCAAAGTGAACAGTACGGTAAACAGGAGTTTCCCGGGGCAGTCAATATGCTGCAGTACACATTGCGATTATCAGTACAATGCTGACAGTGAGAAATACAACTGTACCGTTGGCTCTCTGGCGACGATGACGAGAGAGAACTGTTCCAGAGGTGAGAGGTTCAGATTCAACCTCATTAGACATTGGTTAAACACCACAATTGCTTACCTTCCTTGCCGTCCCATAGGGCACCTGATTGTTTTCCTATCTAGACTCCTAATCTATATAACACAATTGTACACCTCTAAAACCGTCTTCAGTAATATGGCGTTAAACATTAGCTGTTAGCATGCCGTTCGTCTTTTTTTTTTTTTTCATAGTTTATTGCGGTATAGACTCTTTTTTGTATGATTTATCTGGTGAATATAACTCACACTATTTGTTTTAACGCTGTGGGTGTACTGACCAAGTGGTCTCAGTCTCCCCCTTTCGTGTGTTCATTAGTTGTCTCTTTCCTTCACACCTTCTGAACCGTACACATCAAGCTATTCAGTGGGCAAGTGATGGTTTGTACCACCAGGGATTATCGGCTCCCAGATGTCTCGCGGATATGGACACCTTTCGAGCAGTTTGGACCCCTAAATTTATTTTCCAAGAAAAGTTGCAATGTTCCGTTTTATTTTTGGTGCTGCACGGACCCGGGAATTTAGAAGCCATGCTACTCCTGGTTTGTATGGCTTCCTGTGGAAGAGTGCCCCTTTTTGCGTGGTGTGCTTACAACTAACTAAATTGGAGCAATTACCTGGTAAATATGGCTCTTGTCTCGAGCATAGGTATTATAATAATAACTACTGCCTGAAAATCCAAGGCATTTCACAGTGCTCCATAAGGATTCTAATGATACATCCTGAAATTCCAAGGCATTCCAAGTGGTTTGCACTATTCACACAGATATGTATCGAGGAGCCTCATAGCCATGTAACAAATTCAGTTTTCAAACTGACGCAACTATAAAGAGGACACATCATAACCCCAAACCTGAAATCCACATGATCTTTGTACTTCAAATGGGGCGGGGGGTTCACTCTCTTAACACTATCTACCACACGACCCTAGTGCATCGTCAATGGTTCTCTATCCAACCAACTAAGTACTCACCATCCAATGTGAACCGCTTTTTAAAAAAAAAAGCCAAACAGAGAGAGAGAGCAGACATCTATTATTTACTTGTCTCGATAGGTAGCCACTGCGTAGACAGAAAGAAATGGACGAAGGGTTGGACGTTGGTCGTGTTCCTTCTGATTGGCGTTGTGCTCCTCGTATTTGGGGTAATTGCAGAGATTGCGTACTACAACAAGAATACGTTGTAGAAAGGCGAAAAGAATATCCTGTTCTCCAGATATGTTCGAAATAGGCAAGTACCAGTACCGGTTTAACATTTTTTTTGGTTATTGGCTTGTACCCTTCAATGTTTTCTTCTTTTCGACGAAAACGACAGTTCAGCTAGCACATCGCAATGAGCTCTGCTAGGTTTCCTTGGTAACCGTCTGCTAACCAGAAGTGAGTTTTTCGAGAGGTATGGTGGACACCAAGCATCCGAAGCTGATGACCAGTGGACCCATATTAGCACTTCTGAAATACCATGTTATGGCCAATGTCCTGAAACCTGTGAAACTTTGGTCACTTCTACACTACATTCACAATATCTTGTTATTTTCGAATTAACCCATCCGGCTACGAATTTTTTGCAAGATGTACAGGGGAAAATACTGGTTTTTAACTTTGGGGAAAGTTTACTGGTGATTCGTTACCTTAACTGCCGAGCATGTAAGAAAAACTCCGCGTGAAAACAAATTAACACTTGACTTCATAATGTAGTGTACTCTAATAAATTGGTAGCGTTCTGAGAGAGAAATCTGGAAATGTCTGGAATGTTCGTTACACGAGTTACATTATTAGCATTTTAACTGAATGATGCAACCTACTTCATACACCTTCACTGCTTCAACAAGTTAATTAATGGAGGCAATTATCTGGAACATGTCACCAGAATTAATCATTATTATCATAAGGTTCTATTTGAATGACGAAAACCTCACATTTAGGATTTTTGGAATGGTGAACATACAGCTCCTATAACTTCTAAACTCCGCATATGTACTCTTTTTTTTTTCTTCGACAATCTCTACCTACAGATGGGTCGTTGATTCCAACTTCCACTCCAACAGACCTTTCTACGCGTAACGGAACAGATTACGATTGTCTGTCAAATTTCAATCTGTGAATCGAAAGATCCTGGACTTGAGGGAACATTAGCTCTGATGAATATCACGAGTGGACGCATTTTGGAAACATTTTCTTGTTAGTAGAACAATCCTGCGGGAGGAAAGGATGGCTGTCCTGTAATATCTCTCACTATATCCGGTTCGCATGGAAGGACGAGAAAACCAGATAAGCCTGCTGCCCTGGAAACAGAGCGACGGGTGCGAACGAGGATATTTTCACTGTTATCGTCATAGGTTGAGGCTGCAGTACTTTAAATGTTTTCTCGTCTGAACCTGTAATCCAGGTCTTCTCGACCTACAAGACGACGCATCTCGGCCTCAATTCTCAGTATCATATGCAATTGGGTTCTCTACCCAGCCCGCCATTACTGTTTCGCTTTACTTCATTTCTCATATACCGCAATAGCAATTTTTTCGAGTACATATTTCCATTCATATTCGAATGACGAACATTCATTGAGGAAAGTTTCATTGAGGCTAAATTGAACAAAGATGTGAAAATGATTGTCGAACGATGAACTTGGCTTGAATACAACAGAATTCATTTTTTGTATCTCCGGATAATGTCCATGGAAGACATGATGAAGAAACTAGTGTTATTTCCATGTTTGTTTCTCCCCATCTAATCATGATACTCAGGAACTTTCCCCAGAGGCGATACCAACAGAGGCGGTAATCAAGATTTCAACTTTCGAAATCACTCTACCGTTGACTAATTTAATGCGAGTATAGGTAAGTCAAAAACATGAATAAAGTCCATTGAAAAATATCCATCAAAATGATATCCAATAAAAAATATTGATGAAATATTATTGTATAGTTATATTATAGTTATTACGATGAATTTTTCGATAACAATAACTGTGGAAGAATCTCAGTCGGTAGGCAACTCTCCTACGGAATAACTTACTTCGGGTTCGTATTGTCATCTTCCATATACCTGAAAAGGACCGGCCCCCCCTTACCGTCTCAACCTGGTACATTACTCATCTGTGCCACTATCCTCGCTGTCTGTTGTTTCGGCGTCCTGAACGAAAAACGGTTTGTTTTGCTCGCTCTATTAGGGCATTTTTGTGACATCACTATGTCAGAGTGTATTTTCTGTCCATGATTTCATTAAGAACGGTTTGGCATCTGGGCCGTCAGGGAGGAAGGTTTTTTTTTTCTCAAGGACGGATAATTCACCTCCCCATCAAATGTGATATATTTGGCCAAACTATCCGGATGCGGTCGTAGAAATGCTGACGACACCCTGTCCAAAGTGATACTGTTCAGTGGGACCTTACTTATGCGGTAGTTTCCAGTAGCACGTGGTATTTTGAAATACTTTTCATCCGTTAGAAGAAGATTCTCTCACAATCGATGATGGGGGAATTTTCAGCTTCAGGCGTGATTCCTTCAATAACAACACATTGTTGGCCTAACCGAACCGCAGCTTTACAAAAGAAATGATCGTATTTCTCGTTTTTCCCCCCCCCAAAGAAAAAGACGAGTTTCAGAACTTACAACTGACGCGGAGGAACGAAAAATGAGCTATTGGACGCGTCGGCTTGCTAACAGAGTGGACGAACTAACCACATGGTGGTGCATGAGATGCACAGTTGTGACAATGCCATCCTCATCACTCCATAAATTGGAACACTATGCGATATGAACATGATTTAATATCATCTGAACCAACGATAAAGAGTCAGAAAGACAGAGGTCATTCGCGACACTATTTTCAAATATAATTGGATACATCCGGACAGACTTTAAAATACATTGTAACAACTTTTGGGTATTTTTTATCCCATAACTATGTAGCATCACGATGTGAAGAATACTTAGGTAGTAAGGAGGAACCCCGGGGCGAAGGGCACGACTGATCTGCGGCGCCCCGGTCCTCGACCCCGGGCCCGCCCCTTCCGGAGTTCCCAATCCCCCACCCACGAACGAGGCTCCTCCTCGGAAAAGAAAACCCCAATGGAAGAAGTGGGCTTCCTGGAGCATCGTTATATGGCGCTGGTGCGGCGCCACGCTCGCGTGTGTGCCTGCTGGATCCCCACGTGGTCTCTGATGAGTAATAGGGCGCGAAGCAAGGTGGGAGTGCGGGCCGTTTGCCCATAACGAGCATTTCCCGATACGCGTTAAGGAAGTGGTTTGAGCATGTAATGTATGTCTGGATGCTTGTACCGCACGACTACTACCTTTATCGCGTAGTGAGAGGAACTGTCACAACCCTCTCTCGGTTTTACACGGGAACGTCGATACTAGAAAGTAGGGGCTTCCGCGAAAGTCTCTTATGAAGAGCTATGCCGTCACGCCCCGCCTGCCCACTGGGGGCCAACACTCCAGGGCGCACTGTTCCCTTGGCTTTTCCCCTTAGCTCATCGATGGTGAGTATGTATGTATGTCATGTATGTAGTTAATGTATTGTATGTATGTATGTAATGTATGTATATATGTAGGTAATGTATGTTTCGTTCCAGGAGGTTTTTGTATTTCTACAGTTGCGTGTTTCAGCATCATTCTTTCTTCGAACTTGTCTATTTTTGGATCACTTCATTGAAAATACTTCCTGTCGCGTTCACTCTATATATTACGGTTTTCTATCTCCTTTACCTATCAGGTCATATAGAAGTTGCCTATAACTATAGCCTATCACAGGAATCGACCCGTTCCCTTAGGTCAAATGAATGCTACTCTACAGAGGAGGAAAGCAAACCATCATACATATGGTGAGAGATCCTTCTTATCCACGCAGCCCTGAACTCTGGAACGGCTCCCACTCCCACCTCATTCCGAAATTCTAACTCACTTCATCGAGGTAAGAGATCTCTTAAGGCTTAACCTTTTCACTCGCATATTAATCTTAATATTCCAGTTTTGTATGTAATATTGTCTATGTTATTTCATCTATTGTTCTGTACAGCGCATTGGGGGCGTCTTTGACGGAATGCGTCTATAAGCATTCTTTATTTTATTATACGTTTTCGCAACCGATTGAACACTGGCGTTACAAAACACATTTTGGGATCATTAGGCAGCGGAGTGTTTCTTGTCTATCTGTCGGAATGCGAAATACGTATCAAATATTAAAAATTTGGTACGCTAAGAAGCTGTCCGTGAAATTTCAAAGAAGAACAACATTGAACTTCTTGAAGATATTGCAATATATGACTAGACATCACCGTCGGTGCAAGAAACGAAAATAGAGTACATTACATTTCAAGCTGCTTGGTCAGGTTCATATACATTTTTCGAAGCTGCATGTATCATTTCATATCACGGCACGGCGTGGTTGTGTTTTTACTTTTTTGTCCAAGAAAGAAATCGATTGTGCTTTCAAACCATATAGATCGCCTTGCGCCTGTTACCATTTATTCGAAACTTATAAATAACAAACTTAATTCCTTGCGTATTAAGAATGCCCTCCCCATCAGGGATACTTACTCATTACATATTCACCTTCAGAGTCCTAACAATTTACAATTATAAGTTGTCTACCAAACCCATGAACAAAGGGAGTAACCATATGGTTGATGATTTCGATTCAAAAGTTGGCTCATCGAAACCTTTCTATCCCTAATACATAGGCCGACTAGGTAATACACCCACTGGTAATAACACAATGGTGAATTTTGAACACTGCCCTTAAATGCTGAAAAAAAAGTACTTATGTAATTATTCACTTCTAAATTTCGTCCATACGAATAAAATGCGGATGTAGTAATACTTTCTACATAACACGCAAACTTTAGCATATCAACGCTATACAAGTGAATGTCATACCCAATAACTACAGATATCCTAGCTGAGCCAAATCGAACCTATATCTACCCCGCATTAAACTTGTAAATGCACTTAACAAGAGGGGCGTTTTGTGTTGGCGATGGGGGAGGGGGCGCACAAGATGAATACTATATCTAAGCGTAGCGCCGCCACCGTGTGACGGCGTAGCGTAAAAGAAAATATTTCGTTGACAGACCCCTGGATTGCAGGAAATGGCATATCCCAGCCTTATGGCAATAAGCCTGCATTCCTGAACTTGATACGACATTTTTAGTTTCAAGATAATGTTCTCCAAAATGTATCGCCTTAAAAAAATCAATTTCAAGTTTTGGGCGTTGGTGCTTTCCCTTCTAAATATAACGATGCAGTGAGGTTACTCTCTGAAGGAGCAATGGAAATTGCAACGTCAATACCACTACGCTCTCGCGAAGCCGATATTTTGGCAGGATCCTAATTGACCAACGGACATTGCATAGTGACCCCACTCGGACCTATCATTTAGATAGTTTTTACTAAAAGAATTACGCTACGGCCCCATTTTTATGAGATGACACTTCCAATTGCGGTCAGACAGGTGGTCAAATGAGTATAACACAATAAACCGCAACTGGCGCGAAGCGCCGGTTGCGGAATTTATCACACCTTTGGACATTCCACCCGAAAGTCGGCAACCTTTGGAAATTATCTTCACCTGAATTTGAATCATGGTCACTTTGCAGTCAAATTTGTGGCGTTCCCCCCTGGCTGATCTGGATGGCTATTTCGAGGGGTTATCACCCGCACCGTGTGTCCGCCTTTTTGTATGACCCCGTGCACGCAACCCAACCTCAACAAGTGGTCGCACCCTAAAGGATTGCTGAATAAATTTGCAAGTATACCCATAATATTCCATAAAATTCACAGGTCCCCGCTAGGTGGAAGACTAACTCCCTTCCCCTCAACCTCCTTCCCTTCAAAAACAACGCAAGTTTTACACATCGAAAATTCAGGCCATATTTGAACTTGGCCTTTTCTTCACCTGAAATTTGAATATTCCTTTTTGACCACGCAGTTTGTGGCTTTACCCCTGTCGCATTTCGATGTCCGCACACCTGTGTGCCCCAATAGTATCACTAATTGGGTGCACCGTGCACCCCTTTCAACAAGTGGTTTTGCACCCATAAGAAAAAAAAAAATAATAAAGGACCGCCAGGGGGTAGACCTACCTCGTCGCCCGGGCCGTCGCCACTCTCAACCCCCTACACCTCGAGAATTAGTTTGTTTTTTATTCAACTAACTGGTCCCTCTAACAGGAAATCGACAACGTCCATGATGGAACAATTAACACACCAAGCCTTGGTAAAGCATCTATTGCAAACGTATTGAAGGAGAACCTTTCTCTGTCATTGATCAATAAGGAACAAACCCAGAGTAGAATTTCCAGACATTTTGTGTTAAGGAACATCATAGGTCTGCACAGGGCACTTCATATGTCTTAACCACTCTAGCAGTAACATAGAATACCCGCTTCGTGTAGAGGGCAATATTTATTTGAAAAAATTGAGCAGCGGAATTCACTCAACTCGATAATTTAGGTAATCATGCATCTGTTTAAACGCGGTTGCTGCTGATATATGGAAACAGTGTCAGCGAAATAACCGTCGGGCTCAAATATTGGGGGGACAAAATGCAATACGTCCCCCCAACCAGAAACATTGGGGGGGGGGTCCACCGTCCCCCATCTATAAACCGAAACTCATATAGCATATAATTAGGCCTTCAATAAAACACTGATCACAAGATCCATCTCAGTAATTTTTCAATTTCACTTTTATAACTCGATGTAACGACCGATTCATCCAGTTAATAAAACAATCGAAAGTATAATTTCAAGTCATTTTAATCAAACAAGCTTAGTACATACGAACATGTAAATGACTCGGTATTGAACGAAGACATCTCTTCCCTGAACCACCCAATGCGGCTCCAGAACCAGCACTGGAGGGACAGTCCACAGGTGTGGCGCCGGTTCCAATGTGGATGGGCAAGCCATAGGGCGCAATTCCTGGGTGAGTGGGCGCAAATCCACCGTCACTATCGTGAAGAAGGGAACACAATTGCGGCCTCACTGGAATAACCTTTCATCAATTCACTCAGAACTAGCCTGTCAACAAATGAATCCACCCTCAAAAAAGCGTTTTTGTTCAGTAATACTGAAATAGAAAAACCTATAGGGAAAAAAAAGTCTTAGATTCAAATTGAACAACTGTAAGGCTGTATAGATGTTGATGTAAGACGTCACTATAGTTAGAAATACCGAAAGAACAGATAGCTAAGATAAAATAAAGAAAAACAGGATTTTTTTCTAGTCCTAAGCTGCCTAGGAACAGGACCTAGACAACTAAGACAAGGATGCTAATTCAAAGAATGGGTGTTTCTTTCAGATCATATTAAAAAAAGCTCGTAATATTATGAGTAATTGGAAAAAAAATTAATGCGACGTACTTGAAGGGGATATATTCTGTCTGCAGGTCAGGAACAGCCAATGCACAATTAAGTGATCTATGTTTGACGGATAAAACAATCTTTGTGCTCATGATTTCACGTATTTGAGGGCGGATTGTGCTGAGTCCGATAGAGCTCTAGCTCTAATGATTGCCTCTCGAGTTCGACAGCCATTCAAGCTCGAATGCTTTCCCATAGAGCGTTCGACAAGGCCGCTTCGGAAAACGTTTCACACTACGCCGTGTACGAGTGGAGATATTTTGTGAGGTGACTTGGAGTAGTAGGACGCCGTATGTGGCATCCTTGGTTGAGGCGCCCAGGGGACGATAAATGGACATACTGTAATGGTAGTTCCGAGCGGCAAACAAGCGGTGCCTACTATATGAACAGGTTTGGCGGTACCGTAACGTGGAGATAGAAGTGACCCACATCGAACAACCACATGGCGAAGTGCCTGGCTATCTTCTCGTTTTTCTCTGACTAGTCGTGACTACTGTAAACCACTCTTTATCGATCGATCCTTCTTTATCGAGGTAACTGTTGTATTGACTGATATTTTTGAAACTCTACCCTAACCTCTAACATGAGTAAACATGCGCTCACATTCCAAAAGACTCGCTAGTGACTAATAACGCATGTGACGCATTCAGAAGAGGCAAAATGATCGAAATTTTGTTTTAAGACGTGATGACATACAGAAGACAGAGCTACAGGTGTTGCGTGCGCAACATGAAGCTTCATGAATTTTATTGATGACCTAAATGAAAACGTTTGGTTAAAACCCACATTTTAACAGATGTATACCCTGATCGGACACATACAAACCACGGAAAAAGTTACTCGACCGAAACGAATTCCTCCCTCCCCCAAGGTCATGGTTATAGGAATAGGTTTGGGGGTAGGCGAAGATGTTTGGGGTATTGTTGCCCCAGGTATTCGGAGCAGCGCATATACTTACCCAACCTCAATTGGAGTGTTCAATGTATTCAGAGTGTTTCCGATCATATCAGGCGCCTGATTATTTAAATAAACCGAGAGATGGACATATTCGCTCTCACCTTGTGTGCATTCAATTGGCACTATATATGGCAATTAAAAATACCTTGACAGAGATTCTTGCCTGAGACCAGGTGAGACTCAGGTGGCAGGTTGGAGTTCGACAAGGTCGTTCGCTCTCGTTGTTAGCCACGATGATCCGATAGGGCGTAATCCTGGTTGAAATTCGCAGGGCTGTATCAGTTGACTCTCAAACAAGCAAACATTCCGGGTTCGAATTCCAGCAGTCCACCGGACTGGAACTGAACTAAACTGACGTTTTCCTCCAGGTTGCTGTACTTGCAGTTACTAAGCGAGGTCTTAGTCTATACACTCCATGGCTCTGTTGTAATGTATGGACTCTCTGGAGTTACTGGGGGGGGTTTGTTTCGGGATATTTTACCAGTTTATATGAGTCTCGGCGGTGTGCTTGAGCCGTCACGTTGATTCTGACACTAGTCGAGAAGAGAAGCAAATTTTATTATTCCTGCGATTTACGATCAATCAGGCAAAACCCCCTGATTAAACCTACTTGGCTATTCAGGATCCCATAGATTTATCAATCAATCAAAGCTAACCTTTGGTGTAATGGCAGAGATATAGTATTTACTATTCGTTGGGTGGTTATTTATTCTAAGGACAATTGATCAGCAATACATATCAGTGATAAAACAATCAAAGTGCGAATACAAATTGGCACAAAGGGAATAATAACCAATTATAGCGCACTGCTGTAATCGAACAGGGTCGAGTAGGAGGCATATTGACAGCTTCTTATTCCGGCTCATTATGTTTTTCTCACAGAGTATACTGATTTAAAAACTGTCACGCTACCTGACGATAAATGGGGATGGGAAGTCGAGTCGGTCTCGTCGACAAAGGAAGCATGTGGGTATGTTTGAAACTGTGCTTTATTTAGCAATAGGTTTTCGGCCTTTAATTTCTAAATACCGCATGTTACATAGCGTCTGCTCACAACATCTTCATTCCAGGCACCCATTGATCAGGAAACCGTTGTAATTGAAAATGAGTTGAACTTGTCGCCTGAATTATTTGTTTAAAAAGTTAAAAAAGTTGAAAAGAATCCCTCATATGGTGCACGTCTGTCAACGGTTATACTTGTAAACACAATTTCACACTCCAATAACCGCAAGTATAGCCTATTTGGGAAACCGGAAACAGTTGGATAGACATGAAGTAAATATGAGTGTTGTCGAATTGGCACACCTTTGTTAAAACTTTGCTCTATGTCTCCCAATTGAGAAAAGTCCCTCCTATTTTGTTTGTTGCGAGACATCATTTTGGAAGATTATTCCATGCTTTGTCGTGAAGGGCGAATTTGAAAAGTATTGTCAAATCAGAGAATTATAGGTCACAAGGTTTGCTATGGCCGATATCTACATGCTATTTTAAGCTCGGAAAATCATTAGTCATGGTATGGTTAATGTGGAAGCGACATAGTGGTACAGCTTGTCAACTTGGTAGGTGGTACATTACCATCGTTGGAGGCACAGGGAAATAGGGAGGGTCTGTTCTGCCTTTAAATCAATATAGGTCATTGGTTGGCTTACTAGCGGTGCGCTCCCATTCGTGAGCAGTTGTATTTCTGCTCACTCAAATGAATATGCAGATCAATACGCACGAGGGTGTAGGATCCTTCATTTGTTTCAATATTGACTGAACTGACCCCGGTATCCACGTAATTCAATGATCTATCCTCACTAGCACCGCACAGTCCACGGTGTGGTCGGTCGTGTCAAATTGCCAATGTTTCAAAATAAAAAAAAACTCTGTTTACCAGAAATGAGGCCTAGTTATAGGGACAATCAATGAAATAATAGGGTCCTCGTGTGCAACGTTTCTAACCACATGCAGAAGTTTATAACAGGATATTTGCAACTTGGTTAGACCATACATTCGGAACTTGTCGTGTTAACAAGGATTTCCGAATTAGACCAATGCTGACGCTCAGATGACCTTCTTCTCATCTGACGCTAAAAATAGGTATCGTATAACTCATTATGAGGAACCGTCGCACCAACATGATTTTGGATTACGTAAAACCCCACCACATACACGAGATCCCAATGATATCAGTATTCCCCATGTGGATAAGTCAATAAACCAAATTTCATTCCGATCAGAACAAGTAAAGTAGACTACAGGTTTTCACAATATTTTCGGTCTTTGTAGGTCTGCTGCCATTTAATTATCTTTGACCGCACCTATAAACATATGCTCGATATGGGTACGAACGTACGAATGAGCTTGTATTCAATTTGGTTAGAGGTGGAAGTGTTTACTACCGCAGATACGTCCATACATGCACACACATACATAATATATTCATCTAATTGTCAGAATAGTCTTCATGAATGATCACTGATCTATTCGTTTTTAAGGAATGTTTCCTCGATTGATGATCCGGAATGTGATTTATCATTCAATTTGTTCCTGCCCATTATCGAGAGTTGCCCGAATTCAACTGTAGGCAAACCACCACCGCACACGAAAGAACCTTCGGCACGGTTTCCGGCACCCGACCAAAAACTCGAACACTTAGCTGGAATTGGACATATTTCTATTTTTATAGATGCTATTCACGCAACCCGTTCCCAGTTTCCGTAGTGCCCTTAGACAAGTCAATTGTCTTCTCAACTGTCTCACGTCACCCACGTGTGTGGAGGATGGGGAACTAGTGAGATGACTTGGTTCCGATTCGATAAATAATAAAGTCACTGACAAGTCACTAATGAATAAGGGGTATTATCTCTCAGCTTTGATCACGTCGAGAAAACGCTCTCTAGCCATTTCGGTCTAGCGTGTGCGTGTTGTCTGTGTTAACATACAAATCGATCAAATAAAATATCAATCATTTAGCTGATCCAATTAATAATGACTATTGAAATATGGGTATTCTCCTTCATTTATTAAAGGCAAAGATGGTGCTAATCGTGGTTTTTCTGTCCGTTTGTGTGTATGTTTTTGTTTGCAATAATCATTGTCGTGGCAGTAACTAGACCGTAAGCACGTTAATGTTGGGTAGCACGGCTCGGCAACCTACCACAACATTTTCACCCGTTGGAGACACTGTCCACCGGATGATGCCGGTCATCTTAGGTAAGTACAATTTATTGATATATACATATACATTATATAATATACACAAATATAATATATATATATATATATTATATATATATATATATATATATATATATATAATCTATATATATATATATATAATATATAATTATATATATATATACTTATATATTATAGATATATATATATATATATATATAATATATATATTATATATATATATATATATATATATAGACAAGTAGCAACTGTAAAACACAATGCTACCTAAATAATGGCTGGATCTCGAATGAGATGCGAAATAGCGATTGAGCTTAGGAAATGTGAGTAAAACCTCCGATAGGTTTCTGGATGCAGAGCTTTCGGACAATACTATTCCTTCGTCAGTGCATGCCACAGAAGTGATATACTCGAAGAGAAGACGGACTGAAGACTTTTATAGGCCTAGGAACAATGGTGGGGTGAGCCTAATTAGTGGTTTCGCTGATTGATAATTCCCTTTGGGGAATTTTTCGCGGAGAGGCCAATTTTGCGCTCAGTGATTGACAGGAGATACATCCTCAACAGGATTTATTAAAACGAAAAAAAGAAAAAGGCTCAAATTTGCGCCTTAGGTGATTGGACAATATGGCAAAATGGGGGTGCTGCCGAGTGGGATTTACCATTATCTCTTTTTGTTGGATGGTAGGTAGGGTCCGTTCCGAATGTTCTAGGCAGACGTCAAATGGTTGAGTCGTTTTTCAGGTTCAAGTCCCAGTAATTTTCTTTCCGCTTGGCGGGATTTAGAGACCAATTTTGTCATGGTCGATGCAATCCCTCTCCATTTTTTCAATGGAAGTGACTGACCATTTGAAATGCTTCGTAACCGCGCTCAATTTTTTGGGTCTTGATGGCTGACCGGTGTTGGGCATATCGCTCCCTCAGGGTGTTTTTTGTTTCCCCGATGTACGGAACTCCGCAGACTGGTTTACAGTAAATTAGGTAGACCATGTTCTTTGAGACGGCATAAAAAAATATCCTGTTGACTCGGAAATATCGCGGGATGTCTGGAAAGCGTTTGAAACAAGTTGTGCTATCGACAAAGTTTGCAAGTTTGCACGTTTTGCAGTTGGAATGGGCAGGGGCAGGGCTCCGCCGGTGTTTGTTTCGCTAGGGAATGTTTTCTTCGTGCCTGTGGGTGGGTGAACACTGCTAGGGAGGTAGAATTGGGTGCTTGTCCGTTGGTTTTGTTGAACAAGTCTGTTTGAGTGACCCGTTTCCACGTCACAGTGGTGTCAAGGAATTGGACTCTGTTAGCTTTTGAAACTTCTCAGTGAATTGATAGATGGGTGTAAGGAATGCGTTTTATTTGTTTCGATGAACGAGGTAGTGGTTTTTTCTTCCCTGTGGGTCCATATCATGAAAGATTCTCATCAATATATCGGAGGCCACACAAGTGGCCTCAGGGCCTTGTCCAGAGAGGAATTTCGGCCTTCAAGTTTTCCCATGCGAGGTTGGCTGAACGAAGGAGCCTTTTAGTTGCCCATTGCTATATATATATATATATATATATATATATATTATATATATATAGTATATATATTATATCTCTATATATAATATATATATTATATATATATTATATATATAGATAATATATTAATATAATATATATTATCTATATATATAATATATATAGTATATATATATATATATACATCACGTGTTTTTTCATTTGGTGTACAGATTTGATGAAGGCCCAGGAGGGGCGAAAATTTCTGTTGATATAAAATTTGTTGGAAATATAACGCACACAGTCTCCCGCTTCATCTATATATATATATCCAACACCGGACATGGTAATAACAACTGGATCATGGTAATTATATATATGCACATTGTAAGCGTAAAACACTGTATCGGAACATGTGGGAAAGACTCTGCATTTTGGCGTTCGATTTTCTTAGGCAGCTGAGGCATTGACGTAACTGTTTGCATTGGGATCACATTCTGTGTCAGTTTATTACACTTTTCCGTTTGTTAGCAAATGTCGAGGCGGGTGAGTAATATTGCGACGATTTCGTCATCGTGACTTCATCTCAACAGAACGAGAGTTGAAGTAGGGGTATCCTGGCCTATGTATCGAGACTGAACTGTAATCTGTCAGCGTATTTAACTATTGCAACGTAGGCGACTTAGGGTACGCCTGTAGGTTGTTACTTACTGTATATTATCACAAATGAATCAAAACTACATGGATAAACTGATGAAAATATTTTTAGGATTTTTTTCAAACGCCTAGTTGCTAATCTACATGTGAAGCGCATATGAAATGCTAAACGTGTTACTACTTCCAATCGCTGGACGTAGTGTTTGAAGGACAGAAAAGGGGCAGACTAAAACAAAGAAAGTATTACTTACTTCTTATTTCTTGGGTCCTCCCACCTTTATAACCACACAACAATTTCTAAATGGTAAGTTAATTCATTAATTACCGAATATATAAAAAGAAAAACCTGTAAATACGATGCCAATGGTGTAAAATAATAAATGAGAATAATAAATTAAATAAATAAATATAATAAATAATAAGATGACCCACGTCAAATAAATAAATAAATAAATACTAATAAATTGTTCATTCGGTTACGGACGAACAATCTTCGACTCAGTATTGCTCTAATTTATAATGAACTACGGTCAAAATTTATATGGAATTGTCCAGTTTTTACTATAACATTTCCGGTGAAAAACCTGCTAGTGACTCAACAGAGATTGTTTACTGGGAGCCCCCATCCCCGTGTAGATTCAGGGTGAGAGGAGGGGGGGGGAGGGTGTGTGGCATTCTCACCTCTCCAGAGACAGAAAGTTCGGCTGGAGGAAATGTGAGTTAGTGGATGAGTTCTGACTGGAGCTCCCACGCTGATATGCGTCCGACCTCTACTCCACTATTCATACGAAGGTACTGATATCACATCGACAACCTAGAGTCCTCTGGTGTGACAGACGTGCCGTGCCCATGAGCAATGTGTTTCGTATATGTGGCGACCCCCTTCGTTTAGACTCATACAATCCAATTGGAATTCTGTATTTTGAGATATGTTGTTAATCAACTAATTTCCCAGTTGGGCCGCGATGGCTGACGCTTTTATTTATAGTCTCAACCATTTCTCCAATCATATTGTTTCTACTTTTTCAATCAATATATTGGCATTATGGTTGGTGCTCATCCGCAGTTCACTTCCTAGGACATCACCACACCTCACCAATGACGTGCATCACGGAGAAATCCAACTTACCTCGATGTGTGTCCCGACCGAAGATGTGCTTTCCACAATGAGGCTCCGCAATAGTCCCGCTCCACGTATGCTTGTATTCTATTGAATTTACATATGTCTGGTCAGAACTACAATATGGTAAGAAAGATTTTCATAGAAACTTTTACTTCCTGTGTAACACATTGAACAGGTCATTTGGTAATAGACTTGAAAACTTTTTTCAGCAATCCTCATGACAAGTGACTTGGAGACACAGACAGATGGACCTACTTTAGTTTACAGAACAATCAGTTTGTATATGAACAGTCCAAGGAAACAAACAGCATAGACATACTATTGATATACTGTATCACTACACAGCCATATACATTGTCAAGAGGGTATACGGCTTCAAATGCCAGTATCCGTTCAACTGCTTGCATCCACCCACTTCCATTCTTTCGAAGAATTGTGGCCTGCAGTATAATATGACACACGATATTACTGAGCAAAGAAATTGGAAACAATAAAATCATAAAAAGCAGTATGGGCATCTTGGACTCAATCTGATAAACTATGGTCCGGAGGCCAAGAACGAAGGGGAAATTGTACCAACTCATTGTGGGAAACATAGAATATCCTTACTACTCTCACTTGAATAGAATCCCCTTATGACACATCAACAATGGAATTCCTGTACACTTCGAAGGGAAGATACACACTTGAATTTCATATTTGAATCAGAACCAAACATTCTAGACTTACAAGGGGTTATGTATGTACTCATTATGAGGAACATATCACTTATGAGCTTCATCCATTCCATGGTCCCACCTGAAAAACACCCACCCAACCATGCTCTACATAAGTAGCTACAACACAAATTCGAGTTTGAACTGACTAAGCATTCTGGACCTGTCGTGTTTGCAAAGTTTTCCGGACTTTTGTCCTCCATTTGACCCGGGATGGACTTGACCCTACACGACATTAGAGTTCATGTACTCTTCAGAGGGAACGAACAACCCAATAATTATTCTTACAATCCAAGTTGGTTGAGTTGTAGTGTTCACAGGTTCAAAGTGATTTTTTTTTCTATTTTCCTTCTTTCCTTATCCTCCCAACGATCCACACGATAGGATCCCGCGGCACCTCCGTTCTTCGAATTATCAATGTTCACGAAGAATATTTCAAAATTTTATACCCAATCCCTCATGACACCCATCTACATGATAAAATCGATAGAGTTAACTGCGCTCTCTCCCCCCTCCTTCGGCGCTACACACATAATGTCAACTATTTCTGACGCAGCATTCTAGACGTATGCTGGGTGTTTTCAGGTTTCGGGAACTTTTGACTGAGTCGACCCAATAACCATACGGTTCGTTTCTATTTCATCACGGGGAATAACACATATAACAAGTGCTTCATCCATCCGGGTACACGAGCTATCGTGGTAATAAGCAAGGCGTCACACACCCGGGCATGCACACCAAACACACAGCATACACATATGCACACATACCACATACCACGCTGACAGACTGCAATATAGATTCCTCTGACTTCGTCGAGAAATCAGTAAAACGTGTAACGACGTTTGATTCGCACCACGTAATTAACATGAATGACATGTTAGGAGTAGACACGCCTTCGAGAAGTGATGGAAGACAGGATTTTAGAAAGGGTTAGGCTGGTCTCCACTGATCCACCCAAAGTCGGGTCCGACCCGTCCCGTTCTCGAACTCGTGATAGGTCGGTGGGATCGTGGAGATCGGGGGCAAGTGGGCAGGTTCGGCAGGGATTTCGGACAGATCGGCCTGAGTTTCGGGGCAAAGTAGGGACAGGTCGTAGTCAAGGTCGGACAGATCTGGACGCTTTCTCGAGAATCTCGGGATGGGGTAGCTTTGTGCTCGACTGTCAATTATAATTTTTACCCCCTGCTGCTCCCCAACATACAAGTCGTACATGCGGGCCGCACTGGTCCTGTAGGTGGGAGACAGCCGTTGAACCACGAAAACCGTCAGTTTTTAGATAACGTCACCTCTATGATCGTTTATCAAGTGAGACACACATCAGTTTATTTCTTTCTTCGGCCAAATTTAGTACTCTATTGAAATATTAATTAACGCAATTATTAGAAACGGTTCCATTTTTCCAATCGATTTTCCATCACAGTTCATCAATCCATCAACACCCGGGGGGCTTCGCATTGATCTCGCGTACCCTGTTGTTGGTGTTTATTTGATATGCTTCATTTGGAGATGGGTAAGAACTAAAGATTAGATATATCTAGTCGCTCAGATTTTTCATTTGATTTGTGAAGCGTTACATTTACGGACACCAGGTGTAGTAGTCAGTAGTAGTCCTCTATCCAAAATAGGGAACACGTGATTAGTGTGCTTTGTCGATTTTGCTTTGATAGTCCTTACCATAATTTTTGTCGATCCTTCAATGGGGAAATGGTTATAAAAAGCAAATCAGCTAATGATTAGATGGAGTGAATGTGTTATTAGCATATTGCTATCAACAACTTCTGTATTATCTTTATTATCCCCATGCGCTTGTCTAACCTATCCATGCGATGTTGCTATGTTTTATTTTTTGTTTTATTCATTTTTCTCTACTCTCTCTCCCCAAAAGAAGGATTTTCTGCCCAGTCTTGCAACTCATATATTTTGTCAAATATGGGGTGGTTGGATTGAATTACTTTTTTTCGCGAATCGTAAAATATTTCGGTGCAGACTAGAGGTCAAGCGCGCAATTTTTTTGACATCTATCGAGCATTTGATCGAACGCTTGGGAGCTCATCATCAGGCGATGTTTTAAATGTTGCCTTCGTGGCTGATCTTTATGGTCTTTGTCGCCAGAATTTCAGTCGGCGACTGCCCGAAATTGTCCGATGACATTCATGGAGGCAATGTCCACACCCGTTTTCCCCGTCGCGTACGACCGCACTTGTTGGACCCATTACATCCACGCAACTTTGCCCGCCATCCTGATCGTATTTGGGGGGGCCGATCATATCAATGACAGTGGTTTGGCTGTGGCCAGACATACTCCAATTGATTACTTCAATGCATCTGTAATAATGCAAGGAAGAACGTGTTTATTGTGAGGCTTCACTATGACAGTCTAAGACCAATGAAATCGAAATATTGTTTTGTGCAACCCCAAAATTAGAAATCAGGAAACTTTCTCTACAGATACATATCTCTAAATATTCATTTAGACACTATTAAGCACTCACGTCACCCACTCACTTTTTCTCGTGGGAGCATATGAACTGGGAGGGCACCTAGCCGCGTCCACCCGCCGGTTCCAATAGCCTGGCCTCCTACAGGCATACCTCCACAGGGAAAAAATATCTTTCCAATAATGGATATCTGGAGCTGTAAAATTTTGAACAATTAGTGCCTTCTTCCGTTTCAATCACGCGTCCCACAACAACACCAAGATGGGTACCACCGCCCTCCCTCCGGCGAAGACTGTCAGCTGGAAATGGTAGCATGACATAACGTAAATGCCGTCCGGCAAATCCGGTGTTTCGCTGTAACTTTTGCCAATCCACACAACCGAATCAGTTCAGACGTTGGCAAATGTCTCCACTTTCAGTGTTAGACTATCGTACACCAAACAGGCTAGTCGTGACGCGACCGTGAGACGAAGTAAGAAGACGAAATACTGCCTAAAGCCACACGACCACAGTCAAACATGTGTATTAGTGAGTGACTAGACTTTCGAGACAAACCTATCAGTTTTTGTTTGTTTTCCCTCTATATATTCTCCAGTACGGAGAAAAAAAAATTCCCTTCATGTAACCACAAGAAGGCTCCGCATAAACTCGTGTCTGACTCATCGAACAGAATCGACCGTAATCATTGCCAAATAATCCGAGGAATAGTCAAAAATCATCCAGGGGTTGTAACTGACTGTCTGCATACTTTCCGAGGGATGCGGTACAAAGTGGATCTTCCATTTATACTTTTGGACGAAAACAGGTTGGGTGCAGACGTGTGATCTTATCGTTTGACGACGTCTTATTCCTGCTGGTGTTCGCTGGTGTTCCTTGAATGCACCACAGGATATCCTGCACCCACGGTATTGAACAGTCTTGGACCGCGAGAGCAGAGACGCTCCTGCCCTGTGACGCTTCCATTCGCTGTGATACCTGCTCATCGCTCCGCATGGAGGCAGTTGACTGGAGATTCCTGAAGAGCGTTTCACTGTCATCGCAAACATGCCAGAATGGGTCTGAGTCTGATGAGTACATTGAGCAACATCAGCTTGATATGTTCTTGTATTTCTAACGGTTTTTCATGAGGAAATAATCTTTAATTTCAAGTTCATTTCATTAGCAGAGTGAGCATACAACTGGTCATTCAGTAATTTTCAGGGGGAGGTCCTAGAATGGCTGGATAGGTCTTCAGCCATTCTTTGCAATAAAGTTCCTGCTCTGCCGCGTCTTTGATAATTTTACTGGTAAAAATTGTGTCAGTGCTTTGTATATCGTCCTAACTATGGATTTAATAGTTTCAACCTGCTTCCACTGATATATTGCAAGCCTGAATGTTGATTAGCATTTATTTTTTTATACTAACCTATTGAATCATCGTTATATTAACTTGTTGGTCCGCCTGTTTTCTCGACTTTTGGTAGAAAAGGACTTTGTAACTTGTTGGTGATTCGATTTCGGACGATAGTTCATTCCTTTGTTATACTCAATATCACGTATTCGTATGTTCGAACAATTTCCAGAATATCATGGGATGATATTTGCTATTCAAACTTTGTAAGAATGTGTTTGGGATTTAGATACACTTTAATCACGACCAGTCCATATTTTTTATTGGCTCATGAAGGGAGATCAGAATTCCACTTGTAAATATGTTCATAAAACAGAATATATTATGCGTGTGTTATGAATTCTCCTTTCATTTATATGCTCTAATGATGTAAAATACCAGTGGGTTTAAGTAAGTGCATATTTAGGTAATAATGAACGGTCAAGGTATTGTTTTACACCATTGGAAACATGCATGACGTCATATAGTAGGAGGTGAGGGATTCCGAAGCGTAATCTGCGGCCTGAGTATCCGTGTTATTATTTCCCCATTCATAAATAATCGGAATATTTCTCGGAAGTCAAAATGCGGAAAATAACCGGGAAAATACCTTTAAATCATTTGATCATCATCTTTTTCTAAACGAGTCAGATGTCAGAATGTAAACCAGTCCATTGGGGTGTTGCCAATCAATTGAAATGTCCTCCGTCGGACTGAGTTCTCGCCTCAACATACTCCACATTGTTCGTTATGAATCAGTATGACTCCAAACAAGTCTCTTTTTATAGTCATACACGATAAAAGGTCGAAATGGTTCATGTGTGCCCCCAAGTCTGCTCCAAGTAATCTGAAGAAGCCTTCCTCCTATATCTTATCCTGTATAACACTCATATGGTGTCTTGCTATTTATTATGTTATATCATCATATGCTACTCGTTCATACAACCAACTGCCTCATCGTGCAGTCTCCATGGACAATTGCAGGATGCAACGTTACAAGTAGTCTTGTGAGAATAAAATACCTTCATCCAAAGGTCAGATCCATAATTTCATCAGATTAGTTGAGAAAAAAAAGGGCAAGAAGGAAGCAGAGTCCTAAAAAAAAAAAAAAAATGATTAACCCGAACTAAAGAACCCCAGAGAAAACAATGAACTCAAGAATCCTACCGTACAATTCCCTGAAGAAAAAATCAAGACGGTCTTTATGGCACTAAACACTCTTCGATGAAACAACATCTATATTCACTCTTTTGCAACAAAGAAATCACTTCCGGATGTCTAATCTGCAACGCTTATAACAGGCTCGAGACATCAATGGCTACTGTCAGTGATAACATTAGAACCATTTGAAGAATAGTCTAAATAAAGGTCATCGGTAGCCATGGACAAATTTGAAACCTGAATCAAATCACTTCGAATATCGCTTAGCGTCTATTGAAGTCAGAACAAATTTATTATCGCGGCCCGCGTTCTGACGTTCTAAAGTTTCTGAAGTTTCGTCTTAACCAATAGGCGCACAAACCACCACATCGTTATACTTATAAGGATGCGCCCAACAACGAGGTCATCGAAATTGCCAAGTTTTTTCAGTAAAAACTGGAGCGAAATAACTGCGGAGAACCCAGACATATATGGGTATCGTCGCGTTCGTACCTTGATCTTACAATGACCAATTCTGTTCTTGACTTACAGGCCCACCCCTAACTTTACTTGAGAAACGCATAATATCGGAGCATTTTCTTCTGAAAATCCCAGTCTATGAACCGATCCAGATATAGCAAGAGCCTGACAACGATAAGAAGACGCCACTCATCGTTTTCCTCCATTTCGTTGTCAAAAATATCAACAAGGTTAAACAACAAAGGTATTTTGTTTTTCTTAATGTCAAGTACTGTAAACTCTCATGACCTCACAATCTTTTCCAAGGACAGCAACCCATGAGCAACAGCATTTAACCAAATTACTAATCCTTCTGAAAACAAGGAACGAGTTCTATACCTTTGAATATTGACGGAACAAAACACATCGAAAGGAACAAACATCGGGGGGGGGGTGTGATCACTGCACCAAGCTCACCTTGTTCACTTCTCTGGATACCTACCCATGATCACAGCATTTAAACCAAATATAAATCCTTCGAAAACAAAGGAACGAGTTCCATACCTTGTGGAATATTGCGGAACAAAACACATCGAAAGGAACAACCTCGTGCTCACTTGCACCAAGCTCACCTGTCACTTAATCGGATTACCTACCAAAGACTAATCCAATATATTGTGTTTCCTGATAGGGAAATGAACATGCTGATAGAGGAACAGTCCTGGTGGTAACATGAAAGTCGGAACCATAGTTACCACTATACTATCAGACCAAGAAAATCTGGATATTGAAATTTCATGGCCGATGCTGTGTTTAGACAGATCGAAACCGAGTGGATTGTTGTCAGCATAGCGTCAGACATACTCAAACTATTTAAGAACTTGGGTACCTAAATTTGTGTTACACGGGATCAGCCCACTCCACAGAATTGAAAAACGACTGCGGATATCTTTCCCTTCGCATACATTTGATCAGAACCTGACATACACAAAACTCTACTACCATCAATGCCACGGAGAGTACTGGCCGATCTTGCCTATATACAAACATCACCGACAATGTGGAAATGTCCTCATTCAGCCAAGCCTCTGTAATGCCAACTAGGTCGGGGTTGCGCTCCTGGACGAAAACTGCGAGCTCGTGAACTTATCCCTAATACATGAAAAATTAGCTTGCAAAAAAGACAACTTGTGACTGGAATATGACTATCGCCTTAAATGGATGAGACTAGCCACCGCTGGACAGTAACGACTAATAGGAACCATGTCAGCTGTGACACCCGGTCCCCATCCTGCATCAAGTTTAAAAAACAAAACCCATCAAACACAAAACGTAATTAAACTTGCCCAGCAACGGAGCACCAGTACCATTAGGAGAAGCTAACCCTTTAACAAGATTCCGCTTCCCCCCAGAAAACATGAAACATTCACAAAGTTGACACCCTTCTCGTCGCACTCAGCCTCTGGAACAAGTGTTAGACCAACTATTGTCCTGCCTTTAACTCGATCGTCAAACTTAGGAGGATGCCACAAATAGAAATTTGCGACCTAGTCTTTAAGATCAGGTCCCTTAATCGGGATCCTATAGAAATTCCCACGAGTCACTTCTGAGTCCCTATCTCGACAAACTCAGATAAAACAAAACGCTCACTTCGATTATCACAGCTACTATCACTCAGTATACATAGCCGACAATAATTATATATAACCTTATTTATAAAGCCAATTCAATAATAAAATCTCAAAAGCGCTGAACGGAAAAACTAACAACTCTAACATAGAACAAAACACAGAAATAGCAGGGCGAACAATAAAAAATAAAGAACATTTAAAACAATAAACGCAATATAAAAGAATAAAACACTTAGACAATTATTATTAAAAAAGTAGGATCCCCTACCAGTAGGCACTCACCCAAACTTTCCTCTTTCCCCACAAGGTTATATATAAAATAAATAAAAACATCCAGAATACTTCTGTTGTATTTTGATTCTTTCCCAAATTCATTCATGAGGGTTCTATCATACACCAAATGATGGGGCGTGAACTCACCTGCCATCACTTAGTTGCTGGATGAAATATCGTAGTCAGTTGCCCATTCTCCTATATTACTTTTGCCGGTTTGCCATAGGACAGTTGCTACAGTAGCATAGTCGTGGCTGATAAATCCCTGAGATGGTTGGCTTACTCTACTGTGGGTTTGTGGGGTGACATGGGTGGGAGTGATCCAGCGAGAAGTGCACTCACGGAGTATCGTTGGTCTGTTTGCGAGTGTGGGTCGCGCGGGGTGCGTGTGGGCGCGCGCGCGCGCGCGCCGTGTTGTGGGTGTTGTGGCGTTAGCGTGTTCGACCAGAGTTTTATGTTGTTTTTTCGCAAATACCTCCACTTGAGTGTCCAACATAGTAACATTTCGCACACGCCTGGAGAGTCACAAAACACATATTTCACCCAAATTAGGCAAAAACTAAAAGAATTGTGAAATTTAGGGGGGAAAACCACTTTGGGCAATTCTGAAATTTTTACCTATTTTTCAAGATATTGGCCGCATTCCAATGACTGAACTGAATTTCAAATTTTGTATCAAGGTAAAAGGGACAAATACCTTTCCAATGTATCAGCAGAAAATACCCAAAAAATGAGGAATTTGATTTGGAGGCCACAAAATTTGTAAATTTGAGTATATTAAGAGATCGGAAGGACTGAATGGTTTCGAATTTTAGGAAAACAAAGAGTTTCCTAGCATTCATCCATGATATGAATATGTGCATATGATATTGTTTTAGGGGGGGAAATGGCTGTTCTCGAATAATTTGAGACTTTTGTTCTATTTGCGACATTGACGATGAGTATTCTGGCCAACTACGGGATTGCCCTCTTGTTTTTTTGTTTTCCAAAATTATGGGAACAAACTTTCACGGCCGATAGAAGAAAATTCTAGTGACATCTTTCAATTGAACCATATATAAACGACGAAACGAAGGAAAAAAAAAAAAAAAAGAATTATGTGATCAAGACTACCTCATATTGCATATATTTCACTCAGTGTCTATTCAATTCGTGTTATCACCAATGAATCTCCGATCTCAAGATATACCTTGTATACACAGAGTTTTCTGGCTAATCGCCATCGATATGGCAAAATTTATGCGAATTGTTATAGTTGTTTTGGCTGACAAACGCCAAGATTTCAGCATGCAGAGAATCACCTGTTCCGGAGGAGATAAGCACTGTTCTTAAGGAACAGACAAACGGACCCCCGACAATGTGACCACTGATTGTCCTGAAACAAAGTTCAGACGAGGCAAGAAATTATTTGAAAAAGTGAGGGGGTTCGTCCAGCTAATTGAGTACAGCACTGTCCTAGGGGCTTCTTGAAATCCAGGGACCGTCGGGGAGAATAATCCTTGCCCCCAAACTCGAAGAAAAACTGGCGTACGCGCTGCACTGCACCCCCCCAAATTGTGTGAACTAGATCATAGCTCATATGAACGCTATCATCGAACGGTCACAGTAGGAGTAGGTTTAGCGCACAGGTGCGTACTTTATTTTCACATTGCTATATTGATATAATATGATCGAATGTCAAAGTACACTGCGTTCTGCCAAGTAGTGTTGTTGCTACTTTTGTTAGTCGTTCACACCGAGGAAGCACACACCATGTGTCACAACCACATTGCGAATAGAATAGCATCATGTAAACAACTGCCACAGTGCCAGGATGCCAGTCCAATAGGGCCATGATATTCTCTTGTTAATGGATATAAAACAGCCGGGCGAAGGTAAGTGATAGGCTAACATGCTGATTCTTAGCTAAGTTTATTTACGTTCAATAGTTGTTTACGCCTAGGAAGAATTTCACATTGACTAAATGTCGCCATCACACAATATTGTGTATTACCCACGACATCTATACATGGCGCGGGTTGCCAATCGGAGATGGGACATGTTAAAATGATATATTTGTCAAGCAAAGGACCCTACCTAATCGAGGCCCGACAAGATTGAAGAGCTGGAAACTGCACTTGAAACATAAAGAAGGTGAGGCGGTAAATATAAACTACGACCGATAGGTTGAGGGTGAGATTTGGGAAGGTTCCGACGACATTCTAACTCAGTACCCGGCTACCACAGAACGTTTTCGTTATCGCTAATAAACATTTCCCAACATTACTAGAACACATTTTTTGTTACCACGAAAGCTACGAAACATTATCCATAATATTTCGAACGCGTTCGAAGATATGGGAACATTTTCTTCAGTTTCTATATTTCAAGAGGAACGGTATGCCTAATATAATATTATTGAAAATTGATGAAGTAAACATAACCTCCGTTTGTTGTGAATCATATACTATTGACTATTGTACCTCCTATTGAAAATGGATCAATAACATTTTTATAATAATGAAAGAAGTAAGCGCATCAAACACTTTCTTTGTTTTAGACCCCCTTCACCAGGGCAAAATTGTATTGGGGTTCTCTTGATGACTTTCATATTGTTCATCATGTACTTTGTCTGCAAGTTTTGGTACAGCTCGTAAACATCCAGTGAGTATTGGTCATGCTCTCCTCACCAGGACTTGTTGCAGTCAAGTGGCGACTTCCCTTTCCGAGCCCACTTCTTCTGAAAAAAAAAAAATAAATTATAATAATATGGATGAGGCCAGGAACTGATATGTTTAACTGGATTAATGGTTACTTGTGGTCGTTGATAGCCTTACTAAAAGCACACAGGTTGGGTTGATTGAATAGATAATATTGAAGTGGTTGCTTCTCACTTTCACACTGTACGGTGTATTTGGGGACGTATCGAGGAGCTGACATTCTTTAGAATAGTAAACGACAAGGTAACAACTTTTACCCACGAAGGTACCGGAGTTCTCTTCATAGTGTTTCTTCAGTGTTCTCTGTATAGTCGTTTGCCGCGCAAATAAAGATAGATCAGTATATGTCAGATGATTCTATCAATCAGTCACATTCGAAAGTTGTGGAAAAAAAACAGAGGACTGTGAGGGGTTGATCTCTTATACCTATTTTCAGGTTCGTAAACGAATGTCTTATACAAAATTGAGGGAGTAAACATGGTGGTGGGATCTAACTACCTATAATCTCTATTACCCCCTGATACGGCACAGCGGTAAGAGGTAAGAATTAAACAGGTGGTTTTTTGGTTTTTGTGACAAAATAAAGGGTGGTAAGGGGTGGTATTTACTTTCCTATCTACCTTCATTTTGGTTCGAAATAGAGACTTGGCTGTACAAACAAAATTGCCGCAATCGACCCCCAGATGAGACCTTACATTGATCAATTTTCCAGACCATTCTGATTATGCTGTTCAACGTGAAGGCCGTTCAAATTAAAATGACCAAATTGACTCTGGATGAACTACGACCTCAAATTAACGAAAATTCAATATACAACATTGGTTGATGATGAACGGACCGTGATGTTCTGACCAATCTGTGGAGGGCAAAGAATACCGCGTGGACCGGTGAGAAATGTATTGGGGGAATTGACCATTTAATGCAAATTTGACCTCAAGTTTATAAAAAGAAACAATGTGATACTTTAGTCAATGATTAATACTGACCAACATTTATGGTCATCCGATCTGTTCTGTAGAAGTGGAAGTTTTTTGACCGTCAAGCAATATGGAACCCTAGGTGACCTTCGACCCATCCAATTTCATGTTGCACTCCAATGAAACCAGCGGTTGAGTACAAATACTGACCAGCTTACATGACCATCCAGTCGAAGTCGATGATTGACGTTAAAAAAAGTTGCCAAAAATTGTACTCAGATGACATTGACTTTGAAGTCCTCACTACCTTCATATGCCATTGGGCCAATGATGATACTGACCAGAAATCATGAACATCGGGTCTCTTTCTGTACGATAGATCGTAGATCATTCAAATGAAATGACTAGAATTAACCACTACATAACATTTGACTGTATAGAGCACCTATTTGTAAGTTCGTGCATGATTTTTCTGACCAACTTTCATGCGACGGAATCATTCCTGAGAGTTGAGTCCGTTTGACCGTGCAAACAAAATGGGCAGAATTGGACTGTTAATGAGATTTGACTTTGACAATTCACGAAACCCATCTCCCATCGTCAATGACACACTGACCAGCATCCCTGATCTCCTATATATCTTTAAAAGTAAGCTTGCTTGACTGGGGGGGTCAAACGAAATGACCAAAGTCGAACCCTAGATGACCTCAAATGTATTAACACCAGATATGATTATGTTGAAAATGTTTACGGAGTAGCTATCGTTTTCATTCAATGTCAATCTGTGTAAGGTAATCATGTTGTTCATAGGACTTAAAAATGACATTTCGGCCAAAATGACTCGTAAGATGACTAATATAGACCTAGCACCGGTTTCCCGATAATACTGAACCAAGGTCATGATCTTCGATTCAACGTTAGGATAGGCAAATTGCGCTAATTTCACAAAATGATCAAAATTGACCTGGGCTGACCTTTGCCATGGTTTTGTACCCCTAGATGACCTTCACTTGGTCTCAATGTATGAGAAGTAGCAATGTGAATCAGTCCCACAGACGGACGGCCGGAACGGACGGGCAGACAGATAGATAGATAGATAGATAATAGATAGATAGATAGATGATAGATGTTAGATAGATAGATAGATGATAGAATAGATAGATAGATCAGATAGATATAGAATTGTCTGAGACCTATCAAGCATGTTAGATGGTAGGCAAAATATGTTCTGTTAATTACTAAGATATTCAACTTTCAAACGAAGTATCCACATTTGGGTATTGATGCTGAGTTGAAACGGAGTATTTTATCTCCAATGTATGACCACCCGTCATGCCATGTAAATATATTAAACCCATGAAATATTCAAAAGAAACCCAAACCTTTTGTAACACCTTGGGCGTCTGGTACGGGCGCCAAGTAGTGTTCCAAAATCCCAAGCAAGCATCATGTGTCATTATCATTCCAGGACTCGGTCATTTTAAGTGTCTGGCAGTGATGAGTTTTTTGGGAGAGCGTTATTGGGTCATTTTCTATTTGTTGGAGTAATTGGTCATACAAAAAAGCTTCGTCAAACTGCTTAGCCGACGATATGAGCATGTCTAAACGTCCACACCCTTACTTCGGTGATTCCAAGCATTTGGTCCCTGGCGTTCTTTCATTTCACTTCCCTTTAATTCCAATTGATGAATTTCACCTTAATGATCTCTCTTCATATTAGTCTAAATTTTATGTCTGACTACATTAATTGTTTTGAATTTAAATTTGTCAGTCTATTTGTTATTAGTAAAACCTCTGAGCTGAATGAACACTCATTCGACAGGGACATGATGCACCGCTCTCTCCTCTGGGCTATCTGATGGTTTCGTGTCGAGAAACGAGGAAAGAAGGAGGCTGCTAGATCATCTGAAGATGAAGCGTTTGGGACACCTCGATGTATGACGGGGCCCTGGAGGTATAGTCCCTAGTGTGAGGGGATTGATTCTGACCTGCCGTGGTGCAATAGTTTGTATGTGGGCTCAGAATGATGCGGTGCCCGTTTGTGACGCGTGGTCTTTGTGTCGGAAAGCAATTTGCTGAGTGCGTTTTCAAAGCTCCCTTCTCTGACTGGAGAAAGACGAACATTTTGATTAGGTTCGTATAGAGAAGAAGGATTACACACCGCACACAACACCACGTACATACACACACCCGCACACTTAAACCACACACGCACGCACACTCACTCGCACACACACACACCCCCACACACCGCACACTCACAAGCATTTACACCATACCACACAGAGGCCGAGTAATTCACCCGCGAGGTCGAATTCCAGAGACTACGGTTCATATTTATCTGAATGTTCTCGCCTTGTATAGTATTTTTCACGCATATAGTTATTAAAAACATTTCATAACGAACACGTTAGTTAGATCGCACTTTTAAAATTTGGTAATTACTTTAAGCATGGTTCTAATTATCGTCATCAAACGGGAAAAATTCACGTTTTACAACCTCATTGGGGAATGGATAGTCAATTTGTGACGAAGGCAATCCTCTGCTTGGTCTATTTCACACACAATCTGTGAATCTGTATTTTGCTCAGTTACTTGAAATTAGGTGCCTTTAAGTCTCTTTCCGGTCCTGTGTATATGTATGTCCGTGCGATCTGTGGATCCACACCAAGTGTTATTGCAGGAAAACGAAAGACTTTTCAAAGCAGAGTTACCAGATTTGTGGCAATCAGTATCTCCCGGCAGCCTGTATGAGCCGGCGACCTAGCAAATGGGATGATTTTATTTGTTGAAGGCGTCTCCGGTGTAGCTGAACTTCCTTGCTCGTCGATCGGCTCGTTCGCATTAATCGTAAATGCATGGCATTGCATTTTTGTCATGTCTTTGTTAAAAAACGAATTATGTGAGTATGCTATACTTTCCCGCCCTATACTGTCAGCTACTGTTTTTTATACTTTTTCTGCTGATATCATGGCATGCTTCCAGTAAAAGTCTGATCCGTTTCAAGCTGCGGTAAGCCGCGTTGCAAGTCATGTCTCCTCCGTCTCCATTCGCGTCCGTCCGTTCGTCTGTTCGTCCAATTTCACTCGTAACGTATAACCCGTACCTTTCGCAATCAGTGTGAACACTGGGGGTGGATAGCATGCCACTGGCTAGACTGTTACAATTTTGTTGCATAGGTGAATAGATTTTATTTGCCAGTAAATATCCCATTAGTCTTCCCCGCAGCCATTTCCATGTGAAGAGGTTTGTTTTCATTACTCCCTCTCTCTGCAGACAGGTAGCAGGTAGCACGGGAATGCTAATTTAATCTGTTACCAAGATCAGATAGCTCCTACAGTGAGTCCTATCATCGCCTGTACTGATCACTGACTGTATTTTTGAATAATATACCTCAACTGTCTGGAACTGTTCCACATAATCACATTGTTTAATTGGAACTCTGAATGCCTTTTTCTTTAATATTATTCAAACCGTGGAATGCTATGAGGTTAAAAGTTGGGGTGAGGAGTAACATCTATTGACAAAATTTTCGAAGGTCATGGGACAGTCATTCAACATCATTTGAGGTCAATTGGCTGCAATGTTTCATATCATTCAAAGTCACTGTGAGGTTAGAGGCCAAATGAGGAACAGTACTCCCCCCTCTTTGAATGATGGTACTACAGTGGTGTCGTGATATGTAGAACTCTTTGGAGGTCATCTAAGGATGAGAATAAAAAAAATCCCCGCACTAACCCGAACGTTTCCGATCGCGCGTGTTTTACAGCAGCAATCACTCTAAAAAATTAACCGACCTAGCGGAGCATGCGTCGAGGATTATTGTCCTCCTGGATGTTACACCGTTTCCAAAGGGACATGAATAGAATGAACACTATAACATTTCGAGGTTGAAACGTGTTTAAGCTTTCAAAGACGAGGCGTTTTAGGGTGATAGCGACGTACCGTAGTGGCTCGACAAGTGTTTTTATTTCCCGAACACTGGTTTCAGAGTGGGTAGATTATAATTCCACACATGCTGTTTTATCGGAGCACTGTACGCCACGTTGTTGTGTGTTGTTGTTGTTGTTGTTGTTGTTGTTGTTGTTGTTTATTTCTGAAGTCTCTGGTATGACCCCATCAGGAATTGAGCCAACCATTGACTGCCACTTTTACGAACACATCATTTCATACACACGGCAACGCGATAGAAGGCGCGCCAACTATGACTCAATTGCGGTGAATTAAAAACACTAATCGATGGCTTACTTTCAAATCGATCATAATCTATTACGATCATCGCTGCTGACTGTTCGATCTGCCGCTACTAATGTGCCAGACTTTTCCTAGAATGTGAACTGTTACTGGACCGTTACGTACAGAATGTAAAGACGCCTTTTATATAATGTAACATATGGTCTGTCAGAAATTGTTCTCGCGGAGAGGAAATATATGAAATATGAAATTCAGGTATTTCTTAGTCTCTTACGTCTCTATTTGTTCTGTATAGTAGTCTCGATTGGCCGTTGTTCAATTCGGCGTACCGAACTGGAGTTGGCGAACAAATAGTATAATTGTACCCAAATGTGTTCGCAAAGAGTTTGGCGGTTCATAAAGAAAACATGGATGTAGTCAAGGCTGAACAATCCGAGGCCGAGGCCATATATGCAGTCTCGAATCTTGAGTCTGTACCACTGTATTGTGGAGGCTCGAGGCACAATTCGAGGCGAGGCTGCGCACATTCGGGGCCAAGGCCTGCCTCGACTACAACACTGAAATTGAAGGTATCAAAGATAGGCTGCTGTATCCCAAAATGATTTCATATAGAGAAATGGTAATTTCAATACCCATGGATAAAAAAAAAAAATCGGCAGCCTAAGAAATCGTTACGTCTGGTACAGACTGAGGAAGTTGTTCAGATACGCAGCCCAAAGAAAATTCACTGACGAGGAGTGATATATGAGGATACCAGTGAGTTACTATGATAGGGCCTACCCGTAAATATTATTGGGCCCATGAACAAGAACAAGGGGCGGGTCCTGTTGGTCCTTTGAACCTCTCATTCGCATTTGACATATTCACTATGCCATATTGATCTCACGCCGGGATGACAACTATGTGACCATTAATTGTGCTGTTCTATCTTGGTTCCAATCCTACATTTCTAGCCGTCGGTTGTGAAAGTTAACGTGGGCCAAACACCCTCTATGATACTCCAAATCACAACATCACATACGGTGTCCCACAAGGTAGCGTTCTTGGCGAGGATATTGGTTTCCTGTATGTTGACTCTGGTGTAACACAAATTTGGAGAAGAGAATATCATGGTTGTTTAATGGAGGACACTCAGTTATGGGTCCCATTCAAGCCTGATGAGGAGTCGTATACCACTACACTGGAACGAATAGAGTCGTGTTTCAGAGAGTTAAAACTCAACGACAACAAGACAAAATTTCTGATACTTTCGATAATTCAATGCTAAAGGGCGGTTCCTATATACCCACCAGTTTCAAAGCCAGAAATCTCGGAGTGACATTTGATGCTGGCCTTAATCCCTTCGAGACACAGTACTTATCTAAAAGTGTTTCTATTTCTTTCTACGGGTTTCTACCTATCAGTTCCATTACCTCTCTTAAGCATTATCTGCCGCATGAGACATTGGCAGCCCTGGTCCATGTATTTTCATTACCTCCATAATTGTTGCACTTCTATCTCTGTGCATCCCCGTCCTCTCGAGCTCACATGCGTATACAGAGTCTGCATAATCAGGCGCACGCCTTCTTACTTTCTTTAAAAGCGTGATCACATAACCCCGTCCTGTGAGAATACACGGCTACTGGCTTTCCTGTTCACCTCAGGTTTAGATCTTGCCCTCTTGCACATAGAGCCGCCTACAGCACAATCCCGGCTCATCTGGCCCTTCCTAGTCGCACAACCATTCGTTCCTCTGCTGCTCTTATACTCTCGAGTGCGAATTCCGAGAAGTATCTCCTGGTGACCCACATTTTTACTGTCGCATTTCTAATCTCAGTACGGACGGACAGACAGACAGACAGACAGAAGATAAGATAGATAGATAGATAGATAGATAGATAGATAGATAGATAGATAGATAGATAGATAGATAATATATATATCGACATACAACAGATTTCATACTGTCACGATTTTCCTCCGACTTACTCAGACAGTTTTCGCGCCAAGAGTGATTTGTAAATGAAGTCGAAGCCTTGCTCAAAATCGATTAGGCAAAAAAGAGCCCCTACCGAATTTCCCGCGCATCCCTCAGACAATACCGGAGGAGCCACTGCGTTCTAGCAGTGACCCGAGCGCTCAGAACGCTATGTGCGAGCCAGGTGACAACTGTCTTGTTTCAGAATGATTCCATCCGAAGAACCATACCCTTCCCTTCCTATTGGAACCGTAAACCCTTTTTCTGGTCAGTTCAATTGGATGACACCAGCTCTACAACTAGAGCAGCAAAGGCCATTTGTGTTTATGTAACAACTCGAGGGCAGCTTGTCCACCGGCCCAGAGCATCCCTTGTTGAATGCATCAGACACCAGGCTGTTCCAACTGTTCCAATGCCATCGATAGTAGGCAGTCACAGTCAACAGGCGGTTTAGCAAACATGGGGTTGAAATTATCCATCCTAATTCCGGGCTCGCGTTTTCAGTCTTTCATTCAGTCTTTACAACTCCTCGAAAACCAGCCCTCGGGGGCCTCACATGGATTTTTCGGTCAAGATATCTGCGACAATTGGGCACGGCACCACAGAGGCGAGTGCAGAGTCTAGTGAATAACTCTGTAGGCCGGCTGCGCTGCGAGACCCTCGTTGCCAGGTTCCCCTCCACGGACCTGGACCTGTAATCAAAAAGAAGGATCCGTCTTTCTATAATGGGAGTCACATAAGCGATCCCGACACGGCTTACCTACTGTATGTAGGTGACACCGCCCCTGATGAAGATATTTCTCTCACAAGTTTTCTATTTCTGAACCAACTTCTACCGAGCAATACCAGGAGGAGAAAAATGGAAGGAGAAGAGTCCATGAATATACAACTTGAATCTTACAATTTTATTCCATGCCAAAACCAAAGAAGAAAACGAAAGCCAAGCTCATAGTATACATTTCCCGAAGATGTTAGTTTAAAAACACAAATCACGATCATGTAGGCGCACAGGCGACTGGGCGAAATTAGTGGAGACGTATTTCCCCTAAACGTTTTGTCGCGAACCATTCGAGGGTGGGGAAAACGACGCTAATTCCGCCGAAACACAGTTGAATATCCCGGGAAGGAAAATGGGATAGAGTGGAAAAGTGTTCGAAACTTCTGCAGAGTGCCCCGATTCCAAACGAATCACCAAAAATTGCGTAATCTTTCTGCTCGTACTACGCTTCGAGATTCGGACAACAAATATTTCTGCCCAAGGATGTGTGCCGTATGATCACGATTAACACATGTTTCGTTAGTTGCCTTTGGACGATAGATAAATAAAGATTAATATTTCATTGCTTCCTGTATTGTCTATACGAAAGCGAAAGACACCATAGATCTTATGTATAAATAAATATATTGCTCAAAGCGCTCACACACAGTACACCATATTTACAATCAGAAAGCGTGACTGCTGCCCAACCAGACAAGGTCTGTGAACCCCGGAATGGGTTCGGATTCCATGCGGGCACGGGATGCGGCATCACTCCCCAAGTAGATACACCGAGTAGCCACAGATATGACGTCATGTTCAATCAAATAAGCTGTACAAGTCCAGCATAGCAGCCAGCCATTATTTCATAAAGAATAATAAATGGGCATGATTAGGCGAAATTACATGTTGTACTAAAGCGGTATTGATGCCACATCACTGAAAAATTGATTCAGTATTAACTTTTCATAAGACGGCCAGCCCTGCCACTTATAGGCCGGTGTTCCTCAGCATTGAGGAGTTAGTTTTACGATGGGGGGGGGGGGAGATTTGGCATGGATGTCTGACATGGGGGAGGGGTCTAAGGGGAGGGGTATAAGGGGGAGGGGAGTCATTAATAAGGCTTAGATGCAAAATGGTGCCACATTGATACACTTGTAAGGTATCTACGTCAAGTAGTTTTGACAAAAAACCATAAAAATTTCTGGAAAAAATTAAAATGCATGAACATTTTTCCAGAGGCAGTCAAGTTTCATTCGAACACCTGCAAAAATAAACCGAGAAACTGTTAACCTACGTTCTGTACCGGTAGGCGGCTACTTTTGCCAAAAAACTTTTGTTACTAATGCAAAGCCAAGATATCTAATGGCGAATACGGCAGGGGTTGGAGTGATCACGCATGGCACGTGATCACACATAAGGCCGGAACGTGAGGCGAAGTTTGCAAGTTAACACTGCGTCTTTTCACTAATATAACAAACGGTGGCTATAATGACCACAGTGTTATCAGACAGTAACATTACAGGGCGCGATCCGTTTTGGAAAGTCGGGGGGGGGGGACACTGGATTGCAAATGAACATCTAAAGCGAAGCGCCAGCATCGGTTGGCGCGAAGCGACGTACATAAAAAAATTCAGATTTCCATAACACTTCCAGATCGCCGGAAACGGCACTTGCCAGGCTCAATAAGCGCACATCTACATGTGTGATTCAGAAAAAAGACAGACAAAAAGCTTGTCATTGTACACATACTAAGATGATTTACGAATATCACTTAAAGGTATTTTTAGTACCTTTCCACTGCTGCCTTTACCGAACTGGCCCTGGTGGGAGAAGGGAAAAGCATAGGTGTACGGGACCATTCCAATTGGAAGCGAATTGTGCCGAATTTGGTCCCGTCATTGGAGACTACCCGCGCGCGCGAAGCCGCGTGGAAATTTTTGCATGTATGTTTCCCGGGCATTTTATTGAAAAAGTCTGCAGAAAAATTCAGGTATTTTCTCCAATTTGCCTTTTCCTTCCCGAATTTTCCACAAATTTTGCCCCGACATTTTTCATTTCAGAAAAATTAAGGCTTCTGAAATTATTCGGAGGAACCAAAGGATTCGAGGATTACATTCGATATTTACAACGCGTGGAAGAAAACGCTATGCGCGCCGAAACACTTGAAAATTTATGTACTTTTTAATGAAATCGGTAGGACTAAGTTAGAGTGATACAAAATCGGGTATGTGCGTATTATTTTTATTACTGGCCGGAAAGTGGGGGGGGGACAAGCGATATGATACCCCCCTTTTGAAAGTGGGGGGAAATGTCCCCCCCCCCCCGTTCCGACTGTTGACGCCCATGTAGAAAACATACGCTTACATTTGCGCACGCTAATACAGCAAACAGTTCGGTCTCGATTGAGTCTCGATGAGAACGAATAGAAAAATAACTTAAGTTGGATAACGTATTTTAAAAAATCATTTGTCGATTTTATTTTTTACGGCCCCAAACCCATAGGGGGGCAGCAGCCCTCCCTGCCCCCCGGGTGCGCCGCCCATGATTCAAACCCCAACAGTTGTGTTTTGAATTTGCTGGATCTGGCACTGTCTGACCCATACGACCTACTGAAAGTACGAATTGTGTGATTTTTATGGACATTAGTCAACATTTCGAAAAAATCAAGAATATTAGCCTTTTCCGACCGGTGGCACAGAGCAGATGAAGATCCAAAAACTTTGAGCTTCCTAGAACAACATTCAACCGGTAACGTATGGTAAATTGAATGTGTCATGGTGGATAGACATGCCAGCTGAAAATGCTGTGGGCCGTATACCTAGATCTATTTCCTATCAGGCTCAGGGGGCCTTTGAAGAGGTCAATTAATTTTCAGTGTGAAGAAAATCCATGTGGTCATGCTAAATGTGGTCAAGTCCCATGAATCTGAAACAATTTAACGTTTTTAACAGGGTTGCTAGATGTTTATGACCGATTTTTTACTGCCTCATACAATTAACCCACTCGAAAAACCATCCATTGTAGCAAAATGACTAATTTTCAATGCATGCCCGCACACCGCATCAATGAGATCCTAGCCTTTGGCTGTTATTTTGATGGAAGCTCGGCCTCTGGTTAAAAAATAAACAGCCAAGCCAAGTTCCGATATAGCGCGTAACTTTCACATTTCATGATCTGTTCGAAAAAGGTTATCTGTTTTTAAAGTTGCGGACTGAAGCAAATATCCAAGCCAATAAATATTTACATCACTTAGTGTACACAATATAGTACAGTCTTTTTTGGAAGGTTATCTGTTTTGAAGTCTCGAAGACTATCTTCCGCATATTATATGTACACGATACATTATATCACGCCAAAAGATCGACAAATCATTGTACATTACCCAAATACAGGAAATGACCTACTGCATGATATACAGTAAGATGAATTCCATTGTCGGCGTATGTGGTCCGATAAAAATCGCGAATCACGTCGTTAAGATGTGAAGAGTTTCTGAATATGTCCTAATTAGTGCAGAGACATTAAGTTTAGAGGGCAAAAGAAAAAAAAAAATTCTAGAATTCAAACCAACACCAAATATGCAAAAAGCACGTTTACCAATGCGTATACGGATGCATGTCACCGCGAATGAATTCTATGGACTATCTTTCTAAAAAAAAACAAAAAAACAATAACGCAAGATGCTGGGATGCTGGTTCTAGGTGCTTTCGAATACACTTATAGTGTTTCTTCTTCTGAAACAAACATTCGTCTTCGTAATTATGTGATTTTTACATCCATCCCGGACACATGTACGCAACAATGGATCCAGTCGTAATTGTATTCAGAACGTTCTGTGGGTTACATAAGATGACTTTTTTTTTTTCAAAATTCTTTTTTCAGGGTATACTTGCCGAGCAGAGGATTGTTCCTATGCAGGAACAAGCAAGGATGCAGACCTGGAATACTGCCACATTGTGCTGCGAATCCCTCACCAGGTACACGGAATAAGGCAATGCCTCTTTGGCTGTACCTTAAGGTGGGGTGGGGGTAATCTCACGCAGACGGCAACTTGCAAATTGACCTACCCTCGTTTGTCCCTGCTCAATCCCTTGTTGCTGAGCGTCCAGCGAGAAGGCAAACAGGTACCATTTTTTTAAAGTCTTTGGTTTGACGCGACGGGATATCGACAACACCGGTCTCCCGGGTGGGAGGCCGACACTCTACCAACTGTGCCAACCACTCGGTTACTTAATCGAAGAAGTTACATGCATAACCTAAAATACTTTATTATACTTCATACTACGTCAGAGTTGTAGTCGAGACCACTTTTGATCGCGATTTCGGGACCTTCACACCTATAGTGTCGAGTTTCGAGATCTGTGAACAGTCTCGGTCTCACCTTATCCGGTCTCGACTGCAACAATGATTTTCGTGCTATAGGCGCACTTAGTACTAGTACTGTGTTCAAATACAGCATGTAGATCTGTAAGTGTAATAACATTTAGCAGTAATAGATAATTCGTTTCGTATGCTCCTGCATGCGTATTGTTTGCGTATTATGATTCTGTGTTTCAGATATTGTTTTAAGCATGGACCTCAACTTGGTGTACCTAGCGGCCTCCTGGGAAATGGCGGATGTTCTGCATATGCCAATGGACAATGGCCGTCACAGTGAGGATCCTGTATTTTTGAAGATCTGTGGATTAGAACGCTAATATTGAACAATGGCCATGTTCTCCCCCGTCTTACTGAAGAGGGAAGGCAGTACGAAAATTATATACCCACTCCTCCCACAAGGGACTTATTTCATTCCTTGAAGTGTCACGGGAAAGGGGAATCACTTAGTATGCAACAAAATGATGAGGAATAGAGTAACTGTTCTCGAGAACTAACACAGTAAACTCTGAGATAGCTATAGTAGATGTTCTGGAAAAGAGATGTTAGCACAATGATAGCATGTTATTTTGATACATTGGACTTACTGTTAGATTTGTGAAAGCACTTAATTTGAATAAAGTTTCATTCAATTGCCGTGTGTTTATAATTATGCGAATCATTAAACGTGCAGTTCTAGCAGATCCTGATGAATTGTTCGGATACAGCTGAGCGCTGAATAAGGTCGCATGGTGTTAGGTAGCCTACGTTACCCTCACTTCGTCGTTTCATGTACTAGTGTTTTCGCTGACACTTATTGTTTGGAAACTATTCTCCAAGAATCCAGAAGTAGACACATCTTGTTTATGAAGTAAAGTCTCAACAAGTATCTGCATCTGTCTGCAGGGGACTGCAATCGCAACAAAAGGCTGGTAGGGAAAGTGTAACGACGGAGCCATGTTTATGTTGCACTCACCTACATGCATGGACCTAGCCAGGCAATCAACGATAACGTCCTCTTAACGACGTATGCATAGGCCGCCCACGAACGACCGGCGATGTAATTTCAAGCTAGAGTAGCACGAACTGTAAATTGTTGACACTGTGTTAACAAATTACAAATGCGAATCGCCGCGTTAGGTGTTTACCGCACGAAGACATTTTTTCTCGCAATAGTTACAATGCATGTTCCTGCCATTAATCTCAGGATTATCTCACTATGGCTGGTTGGATCTACAGAAGATGCGTCGTGAACCGTATCAGCGATCGGGACTCAACCTGCCACTTGCCTCTCATTTGGATTATCTCCATGGCCTGGTCGGTCTCAGAAGATTGCGTCGTGCAACCCGTACAGGATAGAGACTTCAAGATGTATCAGTTCTGTAGTTGGAATTGGGTAATACATAGAAATAACGAGAGCAATCATCAGCCAGTACAACTATGAATTGTTGCTTGAAGAGTACTGTACATAACCAGCACCTCTGATTCAGCGATATCCAGTAAAACACGCCAATGAGTGATGATAGACGGTGATACATGTAGGTGTGAACGCAAGTTCAATCGAGTTTCTTTGAAGAATTATTCCTTAAGCTTATTGCCGGTCATCTTTCGACGAGCATCCGGTCATGATGGTTGTTCGCTTCAAAGTTTACGTCTTATCCACATGTCATAGATGAAGATTAACCGAGGCCAGACAACGAGCACGCCGGGCTCCACAAGAGGCTGCGAAAAAGCGGCTCGCTCCTCTTTCGCGAAACCTACGACCTCTGTTGGAGAAAATTAAAAGAACGATTTATTTACACCAGAATATCCACAGTTACGCTTTTGCGCTTTTGTACCAGGTAGACGGAATAAATAGTTCATGATGGACTATTTCCAGAATCTCGAAGCATAAACGATTAAGGGCATTCTTCAGTAATGCATTAGTCCCGGACGGGACATACTGCAGCTCTTAATCAATAATTAAAGTCATGATTTTTCCTGAAGACATCATTAGTGTCTATGACATGACTTAAAGAACAAAAAAAATCAACATGCTATGTTCATATGTGAAATATCGGATTTCGGAGAGGTTTCAAAGAAGGGATACAAAAATGAATATGAATTTCCGCATGTAAGTGGAAATGAAAAAAAAACCTCCGGACAGAGCGGAAGTGATCTACAAATAGCCCTTCCTCGAAATGACCTTTTTCCAGCCATTTTTTCTTAAAAATGTCCGGACGGGAAACCCTATCCATAAGTCAACCTCGTTAGTGTTATCAGTCAGAAAAAAAAAAATCAATTCTATATCAACAGAAGTTATGATGTTACTCAATCCAAACTGTAATGATCAAACAGCGGTCTCTCTCTACAGACAGTGTGCTGATTGGAACAAAAGTCACTACAGCAAAATGAGATAAATTGCAAATTAGGAATGTTAGTTTATGGCGAAATAACTAGGAGAAATGTCACGCCTTTCGATTGCATTCCCTAATTAATTACCATCTTTTGATAATGAGTATTTTTTCTAATATGATTATGATCAAATAATGTGTAACAAGATACTTAGCTTACGGAAGCATATTGTATTTATTTACAGAGTTGCAGGGATTGTACATGTACTCGTTAATAACAAGGTCGTTAACTGAATTATTTGGACACATTATTCACAAGGGAAACATATTACTAAGCAGGAACAAAAGATTTTTTAAAATTTTATAAGGCAATAAGCTTAGAAACTAGGCTGGAAAATTAAGGACAAAAGTAAACAGGACGGAAATTTCAATGTTCGTTAGTGAATATTTATTAATTGCGCCTCTAATGTTAACAGAAACAAGGTAAAACTTGTCCCTACACATTTTTAAAAAAAACCCATCATGAAACTTACACATACAACAGAAATATTCAAGCTTTGGCGAAAAATTTAAGTATTTAACCTTCCATGTACAATTTATTTGGGAAAGGCTCAACCATCGAAAAAAAAAAAAAAACACACCACACGCTTCTCCACTCAGCTTGCAAAAACATTCAAAGTTCTTTATTTAACAGCTTTTCTCAAGTCACATATGAAATAGCGCGAACGATAGTCATTGGGATGCACTTTAAAAACCAGGGAAAGCCTTGACTAATTTCGATGATATTATGGGACAGTTAGAACAAAATCATTGGACGCAAATATAGCAAATAATGGCTAGTATTGTCACATTTGCGAAGGCCATGGAGTAGGCCCATGCAATACAACATCTGAAGCTAAGAGCTTTCCACAGCCATACACACTGTGAGACGTCTGCTATCTCAAGTATGAGGCCAGTTTGTTGTATTTATGAAGCTTACAATGTCCAGTGAGGGACCATAACACCAGATTTATAATTTTATGGACTTATTAGGTGGCATGAAAAAACCTCATGTTTTTGCAGTGGGAGGTTTCGGGTCTCGCCTCCGGGACACTGTTACCTTTCCTCAGTTAGTTTTTCTAGAGTTGTAAAACATACTGCTAATTCGCTCAAGAATTGGACAGTTTCAAAAAGTTTAGGTTGGATCTGTCTGTGCGACACTCCAAAGACAGAAAGACGGCTGCCGAGGGTCGATGCAATGCAAACATGACCTATTACATTACATATTGTAATTCGTGAATTTAGGGGAGAGGGTATTCAAGTTCTAGGTTTCAGAGAATTGTCGATGAAGATCTCGTAACTCCGGGGATTGTTCTGATTAACTATATCGCGGTTGTCCACTAAAACTTCAATGAAAACAGATGCAGGGCCTATAGTGAAACAGACCTTCATTGAAAGCATCATTTTTTCTGGAGAATATTTTATTCAGGTGGAATTGTTCTGGAATGAATTTAGTTCTAACCAGCCTCTAATGGACGGACCATTGACTCAAGATTTCTCATCAATAACCATTATTAGGCAACATGGTTTAAATTGAAACATGCGTACCACCATTACCGACTGGACTAAAGTCACACTGTCGGGCAGCCTAACCACAATAAATAATAGATATATAGGTATTCAGGTAACTTACTCGGTCCCTCCGTTCATTAACGACTGTTTCGTAGCAATGCTCGCTTAAAGCGGACGTCATCATGGAATCCAGTGCCACCACGTCAAGCACGAGGCTGAAAAATCTGATGTATCACTCTTGGGCACTTTTTACCTGGAAAAGGGACAAGAACATAAATTCTGAAAAATCGCAAAGCATTACTTAATGTGATGAACACCCTCTATTTAGCGATACATTACCCCCCCCACCCCCCGAAGAATAGCCTACAGTAAGCAGTTCTCTATGTCAAGGAAATGTGGATGGCGCAACCCCGTCGGGCAAATTTTTCCCACCACTTGAGAAAAAAAGCGTGAAGAAAAAATTTTGAAGAAGAAGAAATATGGCAAATAATGTAAAAGAAACCAATGAACCAATGAGGAAGGAGAAAAAAGAAGAAAGATGAAAGATGAGGAGAGAAGCAGGCAAGGAGTAATAGAGGCGTCGACTACGCTAAGGTCAAACAGTAATGTCTTCACTGATCTCGACACAGGATAGCTCCGTAGCAACTGGGTTTGCATAACTACCAGTTGCATATTTACCAGTTGACTGATTGTTGCCAGAATATTTGGATCCAGTTGAAGTCCCATTCCCACTGACAACTGACCTAACCCTTAACATTGGGTTTCATGTTACTCTGGGTATGGTGGGAACACACATACCAAGTATGAGCTTCACCCATGCAGGTGGGGTCGAAGTTATCGTGTTTATAATCCAAAATTGGCCAAAATAGCGACTTTCCCACATTTTCTAAATTTGACCAGAATCCACCACGAACCTAAACCAAAACAATAGGGTTCCTGTACTCCCCAAAGAAAGCTATTCACCAATTACAACTTGATCGACCAATCATTCTGGACTTAGCGGGTTTAACAAGGTTTCCAGACTTTGCCCATCAACACCACACCCACCACACACACACACACACACACACACACACACACGCACACACACACACACACACACACACACACACACACACACACACACACAGGATCGATCGCCCCAGTATCTCGCCTGGTCGCGCGATCGGTGTTTTTTTTTTCTATTAGTCACCATGCAAACAATTGAAGAGCATTTCATGTGTTGCTTTCAGATTCTGGTATTAGCATTTAACAGAAACAGCTTACTAATCAGTGACCAATTGTAAATTCATAAGGACTGAAATATTGACCATTCTACCAAAGGAGTATAATTTTGTGGAAATATGACTGAAATTGCCAAAATTATGAATTTAGACACAATACTCAACTTCCCGCGACCCCGTTCTCATGAAACCTCAGGACATAGTGACCACACTTACTACATTCTCATAGGAATCCAACAACTTGAAACATTTGCATGATGAAGCAAATTATACACACGTGAATAACCCCCAGTGACTATAGTCAATGTTAAAATTTTCGGGGACTAAAGGTAGGACAGTACTCATCGAGCTGCATAACAAATTAAAGGAATTGTTGACGATATGGGTCTAGTTTGAAGTCATTCCCGCTGTGTTGTGATTGTCAACTGGGATCATTCACTAGCTCGTCTGGATTTTTAAAACGAGGCGATCGCCCCCCACCAACCAGTGTCTTACGATGGTTCGCGCGCTCAGTGGTTCTTCTATTATCAAACAGCAAACAAATTTGAAGGCAGTCTATGTGTTGTTTTAAGTTTCTGGTATTAGCATTTACAGGAAACAGCTTTACTAATCAGTAACAATTGAAATCATAAGAACTGAATATTGACCAGTCTACCAAGGAGTATAAGTTTGTGGAAATATGACTGAAATTGCCAAATATGAATTTAGACACACTACTAACTTCCCTCGACCCCTTTTTATCATTTTAAATCTCAGGGGCCAATAGTAGACCACCCACTTAATAACATCTCATAGGAATTCAACCCAAACTTGAACATTTGCATGATTGAAGGCAATTATACACACTGCATAACAACAGGGACTATAGCAATGTCAAAATTTTCGGGGACCTAAAAGGTAGACGTATCAATCGGCCTCATAACAATTAACACAACTTTGAAATTGGGAATAAAAACTATACCAAAATCAGACAACCTGAATGACCCCAGTGACCTCCAGTCTAAGTTGAAAAAAGTTGGGGAAAGTGAAGGTAAGCTGATATACAAAGGTTTCATAAAATCCAGCAAACTTTAAAATGACGCAGAAATTATGCAAATTAGATACGTTGAATGACCTACAGAGACCTGGAATCAATGATAAAAAAATAAGGACAAAAGCGTAACATACCCACCAGGGTTAATGAAAATCCAACGAACTCGACGAGATTTTGCATAAAATTATGCAATTAGACACATTGAATGGCTCCATTGACCCCGAATCTGTGTAAAAAGTTTCAGGACAGAAGTTCGACCATATTTCCCACGAGTTTCGGGAAAATCCGCCGGAATTTTGTAATTTGATAAATATGCAAATTAGATGACTTAGCATATTCTGAAAAAAATTCTATAGTTATCTAACTTAATCCGCACCTATGTTGCCGCACCAGGTCACCATAGGCACATATGGTTCATCCTTAATTTTGCTAACGCGCCTAAACAATGAAATACGTAAAACAGGCTAATTACCCCACTTAATTAGTGAGTTCTGCGCCCAAAATCTAATCAGATCGTGGTCAACCTCAACCCCGATACTCATACAAAATTATCGAATTGAATCACATAAAAAAAACATGTACTTATATAGCGCCTTACAAAAACAATCTCAAAGCTTAACAGTAGAGTAAATAACAAAAAACAATTTACAAACAGACGTGTCTTCAGTGCAAGTTTGAAAGAGCTGGCTGCGAGGCAGAGAATGAACGATCACCATAATTTGCTGTTCGTGACGATGGTGGCCTCAAACCAAAACTGAGGGGTCACAACTTATTTTTGAGGATACCTTAGGCATCGTTCTCATGAAACCGACACAATTTCTTTACGCGATCTATAATATGGTCAACAGAGCGATCATGTCTTCATCCTACATGCTTAAAAAGAGGAAAGTGCTAATGGCTAGTAGTGTCGGGATCAAACTCAACATGGACCCACTGTTTGTCATGGACAGTGGGTTACATGATATTTAACATGGTTTGGGTTTCTAGAATCTGTGGACGGCCTTTGGTCACAGAAACTGCACCAGCCACCAGCTTATAGTTGATGTCCAAATTTGACAACTAATTGATTGCTCTCTACCTTTCGCCTCTTTGAATGATGAAGAAAGGTCATGTACTTATCTCACAAAGATCTGTGAAGAAAAAAATATTATTCCATGTCAAGATCCAGACATAGAGGGGTGAACTCGATCCATGTGAACACCCCATGATGTCTCCACTGGTATCGATCAATGCAAACCACTGCTTACTTGCATATCTACAATATTGATGATTTTAATCAGGCATCCTCTGACTTTGACCTTATTCCACATGAATAGCCCGTAGCTTAAACATAGTTTACCAAGATATCAGAATATCTCTCTTTGCTTTCTCTTTCTTTGCAATTTTGCAGTCATTGGCTTCACCGAAACATGGCTAACGCATCTGATATCACCCCTTTAATACATTTACCCAAATTACACGAGCAGGCCATGTTCTCCCCACCCCCACCCCCCCCCCACACACCCCCACCCACACCCCACCCTCCCCCCCCTATCCCGACCCCGGAAAGGTGGTGGGGTTTGTTTATAGTAAGGATGTGGACTTTCGTGAATCGTAACGAAAGATCTCAATTGAATCAACTTGTGGAGAGCCTCTTATGAAAGTAACAATCCTAATATAAAAACCGGTGTATTGGCGCTTTTTAATCGGCAAAACCAAATTAGTGGCAAATACCAACAATTCAATGATTACATTTTAGATACACTGGGTCAAATAATGATCGACAAAGTGCTGCTATTGATGGGAGCTAGACTTCAATTCGATCTTAAAAAAAAAAAGAAACTCCTCTGATTTGTGATACTTCTAACATCCTCAGGTTTTTGGATGGGAGCGAGACTTCAGAATTCTATATTAAAAAAAAAAAAAAAACTCCTATTATTTTGTGAATATTCTAACACCTCAGGTTTTTGTCGATGATTACTAGACCAACCACGATGATCCAACAATCTTCCTCGTGATTGATAACATTTTCACAATGCAATATTCATATGGTACCACAACAAATCGCATCAACTGGTTAGCTGATTTAGTGATTATTTTCCAATTTTTATGGAAACATCCGATTCTCAATGGTCTCTAGACATCGACTAGGCTGAAACGTAAACTACGTGTAAGCGTATCATTAGTTGCTTTGTTAATCAACTTTCTGAAACAGGGGGGGGGGGGGGGGGGGGCGGGGCGGGGGGCAATAGCGCATGTCTCTAAGTGAAACTGATACTGATGTATCCTACAACAACTTTCACTGTGATACTTACAACGATTGCTTTTCAAATGAACAGCACTCTCCATCGAAAGTGTAGGCACAATATTTCACCGTGGATCACTCCCGGTATCCTGAACTCAATTAGAATGAAAAACAAATTGTACAAGAAGTATTTGAGGGACCCTACAATCGAAAGGAAGGTCATGTACTCAAAATATCGTAATAAACTAAATTCATGATAGGCGTTATTTATAAAAGAAATCACTATTTGATGAGTTCAGTAGTAAAAGAAATGGTATCAAGGGAAAGTAATTAATGGGATCATAGGTAAGGCGGAAAATGATCCTATCCCTGACACTTTTCAACTTCCAAACAATGACAAAATTGAAAATAACCAAGCCATTGCTAATGCTTTTAACGAATACTTCATCAATCTTGATCCATCACTCGCGAGTAATATTCATTCTACTTCGTCAGCTCATGATTATATGAAGAACCTCAACCCAGTTTCACTTTTCTTATATTCTACATCAGAAGACGAAGTAGTAAATTGCCTCAACGTCATTGGATCCAAAGAAATCTGCCGGATCCGATGATATTAGGCCTAGCATCATAAAGCAAGTTTTCCCATTCATCACGAAACCCCTGACCCACATATTCAATTTATCATTGAGGCTTGGGATTTTCTCAGATCAATTGAAAGTAGCTAAGGTCATACCCATTCTCAAGAGAGGAGAAAGAGATGTTATTAGTCATTACCGTCCTATCTCTATTCTTCCTTGCTTATCTAAGTTAATTGAGAAGAACTCATGTTTAATCGCCTACATTCCTTCCTCACAGCTCATGATATTCTGAGTGATTCTCAGTTCGGTTTCCGGTCGGGGTAACTCCACTGAAGCACTCGCTAATTAAAGATTCAACTTTACAAGTGCAATAGAAAGGAAATATGATTCTATAGGTGTATTCTTGGATCTCTCCAAGGCCTTCGACAATAGATCATGACATATTATTATACAAGCTTTCATATTACGGTATACGTGGTATAACACTCTCCTGGTTCCGAAGCTACCTCTCTGAAAGAAAGCAATTACTAGTGTTAAGGGTGCCAGCTCTGAGGAACTGACAGTCAGATGTGGTGTTCCTCAGGGATCAGTTTTAGGTCCCCTTCTACTCATATTATACATTAATGATATATACACTGTTTCACACAAATGTTCACTGGTTATATTTGCCCGAGTTACTACTATATTCTTCCCGGGAAGAATCTAAAGAAAAATATAAAACATGGTATGCAATGAGTTGTGCAAATTCCATAACTGGTTCACTGAAAACAAAACTGTCACTAAAAGATTGAAAGTACAAGTTTCATGGTATTTAGCTCAAGTAAATATGTTTTCGATTGTTCGTAATGGGAAATCAGTTACCAGAGTTTACAACACCAAGTTTTTAGGTGTCTATATAGATTATTGTCTTACTTGGACATCTCTATATTTCTAAACAAATATAAAAGGGAATTGGCATTTTGTCTAAATTGAAATATATATTACCACAAAAAATATTGAGAACCATTTACCTGAGCTTAGTGTATCCCTACTCAATATATTGCTCAACAATTTGTCAGGAACTAGCAAGTCTAAGCTGAATAAACTTCAGGCTCTACAGAAACGTGCAATTAGTAATAATGCCTTCAGTTGGCAAATTTCGTAGCCGTATGTCACCTATTTTTGCCAACTGAGTATTTTGAAGTTGAATGACATTGTTACGCTCAATGTTGCCACGTGTACATATCGGTTCGAGAACGGCTTATTGCCTTCAAAGTTTGGAAAAAATTTTGTCAGTACTTACGCACACCCCAACTATAATACTAGGAATGCTGATGATATACGAATCGACAATTTTAGAACTTCACGATATAAACATAGCTTCAGATCAATTCAAATCTGAACAAAATACATATAATTAAAAATCTATAATTCTGTAGTATCATTCAGAAAGAGGGTTACCACTTATTTGAAAAGCTACTATTAACATTAGACTGTAACATGTTTTCAGCTGAAAAAAAAAAAATCTGTATGGTAGGAGTAGGGGTACCCTACGGTGAGCGGAGGGGGGAGGGGGGGGTACTGGGTTGTAAGGGTGGGGTGGGGTTTGTGTCGCGCATCTTCCATTTTACTGTTAGTTTTTCTATTAGTGTTAGTTCTACTGTTTATAATACTGTTAGTGTTAACTATATTCATTATATTATTCTTTGGAGAATGGACTACTTAGATAAGCCCACAAGGGTTTCTTGGTCCACTTCCTTTCACTTCTATGCTTCTTTTATTAATGATTTTTCACTGTATTTAGCGAATTGAAACCAATAAACTGAACTGTTTGTGGACGAGTCGGCGTATTTATACGCCCTTGATTTTTCAAGCTGTACCAATGTGTGACGTCTTTGTCAACAACAATTCTTTTGAGCTCCTTATAAACTGACCTATGATCTTGGATCGCAATTGATATTTCATCATCGACGGGTAAAACCATCTGAAACATATCATCCAGCAACAGTTCAAACTTGATCTTAAACCTGCTGTACAACTCAGACAAATAAACATACATCGACTGCCCCCAACTTACCTTGGATGCTTGAATTGACGGGCCCAAACGTCCGTTTTCATAACCGCCAAAATTACAGTTAGGCAACCAACCGACGGTTGAACCTTACGTTTTGTCATATGTAATTCAATGACTGACGAGCAGTCTGGCGAACTTGTTCGTCATCAGACTTCAGGCAGGCCAGCAAGAAAAAAAAGCTTCTTAGCATAATACATTGTGGAGGGTTTGAGCAGTCCCAAACCACCCACTTTCCTTAGAGCGGAACATAAGCGATCGGAAACATACTACGCGACAAAGTGATCGCTAAGTCTCTCCCTGAACTTCCTCCAGGCGAGACATTTATCAGCTGGGAATGGGTCCAGTTCAACTGAACCTTCGAACTGGACCTCAATGAAGAAACCGCCTGCATCTGAATGGTACCTGTACAACCCACAATCTGCATACGGAATGGGCTTTCCATGTCCCTAGTTCCAAGATGAAGCAAAGCTGGGAGTGCTCCGAATGAAAAGATTGTAACATATAGGTGGAATACCGACTAGTACTGTGGGTTACAGTAATTATAAGGTACTGCATAGATTTCAATGTATTAAATAAAAACAAAATTGTTTCAAATAATTGTTGAATAATAAACTGTCTTGAAACAGTAAATATATTCCAACTACTTGCATGTGTTATTTACACATTTAATAACTAAAATAAAATGAAAATCTTGAAATGAAAAGAGACGTAGGCCTATGTACATGTCTGTTCAACAAGACTTCTCTTGACCAGTTCAACTGTAGGGAATAATTTCCAAACTGTGTTTCAGAGACTCAATTGTGTTTGACTGGGAATTGTGTGGGACTGGTGTAATTCTAACTGTCCGGTCCCAAATGATTTTAACTGGACTGGAGAACAGTTCAACTGGTATTTTTGTATCGTCTACTGGGTTTGAAAACACAGCTGTGTTCAGATGGAAGCATACAGTTGAGGCTAGGGATGAAAAACAGTTGAAACTGTTCAGGGTCAATGGGAATATTTCAACTGAGTCAATTGTTGTTTTTAATAGAATAATTGCGACCCCGAAACTGGGGCCTCTGAAAATCCGGGACGAAATGTCAAAATCATGGGAAATCGTGCTCTTGTGTCTGACTAGAAACTAGAACACCATGCGCCAGTTTCACAGGTTTTTGAAAGGCAGTTGTTGCATAGGTATTCCTACCGGGCAATATATGTCTACAATATATAGTCTATACAGCCTGTATATAACACTTCCGAAGTTAGGACCCTCTTCCGTATAGGCCTATTATATACTTTTCGTCTAAACTATGATAGCAATGCGATGTCGCCGTCCGGGGGAGTTATAGACCGTTATCTGACTCACCCTATTCTACACTGTAGACTGCAGTTTATCAACGCGGTTGGATGGCAGCAGTAGATCCTAAACGAACTATTACCGCGCTATTCTCGTTCAGAGAGCGTCAGTACAGTAGCTGACACAACAGCAATTTTCCAAGTGATATTGAGTAGGCGAAGCTTCAAGTGGCATAAGCAAGGTATAAGGTTACCGCGATAGCTATAGTGCTATGCCGTGGGCTATATGACGAATTTGGCAATGTTCCAGATGCGATTGATTTAGTATTGAGTAATATTCTGATGTGATTCATTTTGCCAATGCGTAAGTTCAGCGGAGTGGACTACTCGGAGCTTCGTGACATGCGGAAGTCAATTTGATTATATACGGTGGTGGGGTAGGTACGGGACCAGTACCATATTCCCTGGGATCTGGCGAGTGTGGAGACGTGGAGGAGGGACGGCAAACAGCCCGAGGCGGCGAAGCAGTATGAATGAAACGAAATAGTGCAAAAGCTTCTACGATCATCCATGATATATGAATCGGCGCAGGGACGTGTATAGCTTCCCCGTCAGTTGGCAACCCCGAGAGGCCTATCTCATAGATTTTTACAGGTTACAGTATCTATTGATTGATAATGGCCTATGCATACCACATGGATTTCACATAGGCCTACTTATAACGACCACATTACTGAGAAAATTACAATGACAAAGATTCTCAACACGCGATTTTCCATATACGGGCATTTGACGAAACCTTACCGAGAATTACATAGGCAACGTACCAGTGTCGTGCATGTGTTCGACGAATAAGCGCGACTCGTTTCGAAACAGTAAAATGTAGATTTTGCTCAAATCATATATTTTTTGCCGGAACAGTGTATCAATTACCTACTTTCCAGACTTTCCTTTATAGTGTAGCCTTTGTACGAATTTATCGAAAGAATAGCCAATTAGTCTCAGCCTATAGTTGGCCCGGTATAGCCGGCCGGCATTAAATGCTTACCCGTTGCTATTACTCATTAGGCGAAAATCATTTATTCCATTATTCTTCCACAATATGAGAAAAGCTTGTCAAAACATCCCCGATGTTGAATAACAAATCACACGAAGAGAAAATAAGCCTATAGCCTAGAGATCACTAGTCGAGCCCACTGAAATTCTTTTCAACTTTCATTACAGAATCGACACTCTGCAGACGTTTATGCTTGCAAGGTTTTCTCCAATATTGATCCCGAACTGCAATACCTGTGTTGTTGTATGATTAGCGTTGAATGGTCTCTCTACTACAAGCGGCCTTCCACATATCAAAAGTTAAAATGAGACCGTGTGGTTATGAGTAGGTCTATTTAATCCCGAACGAAACTCGTATCAACCACAATAATTTTGTAAGCTATTGTTCAACTTGACGACTGATTTGTATTTTATTTCGAACTATGTTGAACTAATAGTAAGTCTCATATCATAGTATTAGCAGAAAAGGTCGTTTTCCAATTATTATTATTATTATTATTATTATTATTAGTAGTAGTAGTAGTAGTAGCATTAGCAGTAGCAGTAGTATCAATATTGATACGTAGCACGCTACCTGTCCGTGAAACGGATTACCCGCTCCTCTTTATGTAGGGGCATTTATAGTTCGAGTTCGGCGGGCACATATTAATAGTAATAACAGGCTCTCAATTTTTGGGTCAATTTAGTGGGCACATATTAGTCACTTCTATACCTCTTCAAACAGTTGAATGCTGTTTTTCAACACGCCCTCTCAATTCCAATGACCAATTTCCTCCTATTTGACAGACAAATTGATTTCCCAAAACTATTGAATCAATTATCTCGCGCACAAAACCAAGCACAGTGAAGCACTATTAACGCAATTGCATTCTCAGTCCGAGTATACACCACGCCTTCAATGACTAAGTTCAGGCTATAAAGTCTAGTGACGCGGTGAATGCGGGTACGGGTAATTCCAAGATTACAAACAGGCACTGTTCGATCGTAAAATGTCTCGCCCGTTTTGCATTCTGTCCAGGTGAATATTATGCAGGGCACCGTATGCAATCGTGCTTTTGAAGTTTTCCTGAGTGCAGCCTATAAATTCCAAGTACATTGTCAGAAAAATTGTAGGACTACAGCTAATCGTCAGCAACCCAATATGCTGGCAGATTTCCAATTCTTATGTAGGCCTATCAAAATTCTAAAAATAGTTCCTGAATGTACTTGCCTGTATAGTTTACTAGCCGGGGAGTAAGTAGGTTTTATTTGCAATATATATTCCAAGATACGTCAGGACTAGGCATGTTATTTTGATGGAATTTTACCTTTTCGAGATCGCTGAAATGAAAAACAAAAACAACTGAAACAAACACAAACCACATCGTCTAAAGTTAGACCATATTAGATTTAGAAAGGTTCTACTCATTCACTGTACATCCAGGGCGCACCACTGTTGAAAGTTGGGGGGAGGGTGTCAAGAGCAACGTACTGGGAGGGGGGGGGGGAGAGGTGTGTCGAAGCAGTGATGGAACACTGTGTGTGAAAAAATCATTCTTTATGGAGGCCTTCCCCAAAACTTGGGGGGTCTGACCCCCCGGACCCCTGTAGTGGCTGCGCCCTTGGTACATTCTCCTGAAATAATTTCCGATTCAAATCCAATTCAACTGTCTTTGATACTTCATGGTCCTGATTGTGTGTTGACACGAGAAGATTCTCCTAGCCCGACGGAAATGACATAGAAAAGTATAATTAGTATGCGAGGCTGGGAGAACGTATACTTACATACAACTGAAAGGTTCGTCGGGCTGTTGATATAAATTCTTCCTCGGTATTCTATGGAAGGATGGAAATGTGTAATCCTCCACAAGGTCATGCGAGAATTATTACGAACCTTTTGTGTCACGTAGCCGATCACAGCTAGCTCTAGGTCAGGGTTTCCAAACTTTCGCTGTGGGGTAAAGGTCAAAAGTCGTGGTACCACTGAGTACCACTGTATTTCACTATCTAAGCGGAGCGCCACCATAGGTTGGCGCGGGAGAGCACCCTAAAAATTTGGTCCCCAAAAGGCTCCCAGATGACAGGGATTGGCATATAGGACGTGTTTTTTGCCTTTCAACTATTCTCTAATTGGCATTTCTTGTTCTGAAATTGTGTATGATCAGAAACATTTTTTGGAAAAAAGAGTTTTCCAGCTCCAGTCGGTGAGAGGGATGTCTGATGTACACCCATCGGACAAGCAGAGCCCAGATTGTGGACGAGGAGGAGACTGGGTCCATGTGAGGGGGTTTCTTCCTCCCCATTGTCATTTTTTTGAATAACTAAGTACCCTCATATGCAATCTGGTGCAATTTAGCGTCATTAGAAGTCAAATATTTCGTGCAAGTGCATGAGAGGAGAATAAACTAGACCTGCGAAAAAAATGGAGCACACTGTGTACCCCCCGCGTACACCGTGAAAGTCTAATGTACCGACTGGTTGGTACGCGTACCACAGGTTGGGAACCCCTGCTCTAGGTGTTGAATAGGTTATGTAAAGGAAATCAGAGTGTAGGGATAGACTGGAAAATGTGGTTACAAGAAATTGGTAGCCAAAGAGGACGGTCGCGACTTACCACGGGGTGAGCTCTGCTGCATGCAGTCATACTGTATATTACACACGTATGTATCGTACCAGTGTACGCACCTCGACCACTTTTACTACAAAGCAAATTAGACGTGCGATAAGTGCGGTCAAGGTATATGCCAATAATAGATTTCTCTGAGCGGTTTCTTCTACCTTCGCTATGGTCGAACATTCGGGAGGGATTTGGTCCGACAGTTATGATCCACATTGTTGGCAACACATTAGGTCAATGTTGAAAGGAGTGACCTCGTGTGTGTTACTTTAATATGTCTTGTCTTGTCTTGTCCGTTATATGCAAACACACCAACTAGTGGTTATACTGCATAGGGTCCTTGTTTAGCATGCATGCAAAGGTGTAGTTTGGGGCTGGCCGCCCACCCTCCACCCCAGGAAATGATTGTGGGGGCCTGCTTGAAGGGTTATCTTATCTATCACTCAAAACAATACTTTCCAATTTTTCACTGCAACGCATACAACCATTGAATTCAACCATTGGGGGAAAGCCCGCTTCTGGTAAAAAGAAAAACCGGAAGCCGACTGCACAACTGTATGATTTCCTGTCAGATGGAATATCCCAAATAATGTGCTCACAGGGATTGCATCATTTGATAATATGAATGCAAGAATTAATTGAACCAAACATTGCTGCTCTGACATGCTGTGTTACAGAGGGGAAATGAAAATGAAAACCCGAAGCAGATGCACAACTCTAATGATTTCCTGTCTGATGCAAGGTGATTTCCCGAACGAACGTGCACACTTACATTATTTTCGATTGATTGAATGAAACTAAGGTCTAACGTTGCTCTGACATGCTGCGTTAAATTGTACGTACAGCTGTATATGTTAGGCCAGTTCACAGTTGCATCGTAACGCTATGTTAATAGATGGTGTCAAAGGTCCAGTCATGCACACAGCGACGCCACTGCCGAACAGTGTACAAAACAATCTTTGGAACTCTCCTTATAAAAATTGATAACAGGTATATATACAGGTGAATTCTGTCAACATGATACTTGGCGAACTATCCTCTGATGCTACAGTAAAATGGTTTCCCGAGAGTGGCATCAATTTAAATATATGCCGTGACGATAGCTGCATACAGGTTAGCGCTATGGTAGATATTCATACAAACACCCTCATATAATATTTCTCTGTGAGCATGCACAACAGCAGCTGGCCCAGCCAATTTGCGTAATGTAAAAATGTCCTGGCTATGTGGTGGAAACCTGTCGTTAACGACTGTGCTGTGCCGCATCCACCCCACTTTGTTCAGTCCATGGTAGTGTTCAAACGATGATGATATAACCCTATTATAAACCGATTTCCGATATCAAATCTTCTCATAATCTGCAGAGTCCCCGATTCAAGATTATCTGGTTGCCTTACATTTTCATTTCTAAATATGTTGTACGTATCGCAAAAACTGAAATTGGAACCTTTTTTGCATCATTCTTGTGATTTGTACTCCAGCAAATTATATTATGTGTTAATTGTGAATAGTATATATTGATACATAATGAAGGACATGAAAAAGGTGTCCATACTGTTGATATTTCCAATAGGGAATAATCTTTAGCATAAGGGGGGTTACCCATAAGCCTGATTCTCTGTCAACTTGTGCCGATTCCTCCGATAAATAAACATCCGATCGTTGCAATAATCTGCTCTTTCCGAATATCGTTTGAACACTAAATGGTCAAGCACTGAATGTGCACCGCATAAGCAGCCAGTGTTTGCTGTGTAACACATCATGCAGGCCATGGATACAGCCTGGTGTAACAAGATTCTACTACCGGGAGGTTAACAGTCCCCATATCTATGAACACTGACCGCAACGAGCCAATCATAAACTGAGGCACAACCTAATGATTAGAATTTCTATGTTTTCATGAGGATGATTTTTTTCTATCACAGATTAGTAGAATCTGGCATGAATTTTGTGGAATTTGAATCTTGTCACTAGCATAAATACGTGCTTTCAATAATATGCTAACCACTCCCCCCCCCCCTCCCCCCTCCCCATCACCTAAACTGGTATTACTAGTAACACGACGTCAGAACTACTGAGAAACGTCAGAAAAGTAGATATTTTGGAGGAGAAGGCGTGGTATAATTTCCCTACTATTATAATATTCACCAAAAGCACATGACTCCCCACTATCCGACCGCAGAAAAATATCACACACACTAGAAGCCAAAACTCTCATATTCTCTGAATGGCTGAGTATACACTATATCCTTGTATTCCTATACGGAAGAGTATTTCCGAAAAGGAGAAGTTACTCGAAACCAACTTTCATCACTGACTTCATCCAGGTCTCATTTATCTTCATAACGAATACCCCTGAATCTCTTCTCTGCTGTAAAAAATCCGAGATATCGTAACGCTATGACTATATATACTACCACGGACCACAACGTTTGTGAATTCAATTGGCTACACACTTTACAATAAAAGGGAAGGGCGCTGTCCTTCCAATTTACGATATATTGCGCATAGTCTCTACTACGGTACTCTTCTTTTCCATGTTCATATTAAGAACCCGGGTTACTTCTTATCAGTTCGTGGTCACATTTAGCTGACACTACATTCATGATGAGAACAATGGGCTGTACCTCTCATCGAATGGATTATTTTGTAGGACACTACACTGACTTACGCTTGGGCTACCATCCTGAAGTGTACGGAAATGTTCACAAACGTATTGTAAATGCAACAGACAATGCATGCATGATATGAACAACAGACTGTATCTCTCATTGAATGGATTATCAAGTATAGGACAATATAAGGTCATGACCTACCATCTAGAGGGGTATGAAAATGTTTAAAAAAAACGTATCGTGTATGTACAGAAGCAGACAATGCATTCATGTCATGAACAATGCTGTATCTCCACTGAACGGATTATAAGTAGGACGCTACAATGTTGGTTTGCCCCATCCAGAAGGTATGGAAATGGAATAACTGTCGTTCATGTACGACAATGCCTTCATGCTATGAAACAATGAATAAACGTATCCAAATGGGCAGAAGATGCCATCTTTTGTCCTGAACGATTAGAATGTAGGACGATACAAGGCTTGTTTCCCCATCCAGAAGTGTATGGAATGTTAATAAACATGTCGTTATGTATCAAGACACGCATCTTGATTGAACCATTGACTAAACGTATCCCAAATGTAGCAGAAGATGCATTCATGATGAAAGCAATGGACTGTATCTCTCATGAATAAATATGTAGGACATACAAGGTTCTGAGCTACCATCCAGAAGTTTTATGAACATTTTCAAGAACATATCCTAAATGTAGCAGACAATGCATTAATGATAACATAAGTTGGCTTTTATCCTCATTGGATAAAGTATTATGTAGGACAATACGAGGCTTGGGCTACCTTTCGGAATTGTATATCATTGTTATACAAAAGTTAAACAAGAAATTAAAAAAGGCTCAATGATTGCTTGACCTGATGAAGTCGAGGATTGTTTGTTTGTTCGATTTTATCCTCCCTTGTCAGAACTCGGCAAACTCATTGTCAATTCAACATGTTTTGCAAAATTTACATATTTTGACACTTTAGAACTGGCCCCTAACGATAGGCTTCATGTCCTAATTATGAAGTACCCACATAGGCTTGCGCTTGAAATCATTCAGGTTGGTGGTTATCGCGTTCTCAAGGGCCCAATTTTGTCAGAATAATAATTTTTCAAAAGTTTCCTTCGTTGATTACCACCAATGAACCCCCATCTCCCATCCACCCACCATAACACTGGGGGGCCTGTAACTATCCATACCATGCATTCCAAATTTCACATGATAGGCCAACATTTCGAAGTATTGTGTTCACAAGGTTGTTCAGTCCTCAGATATAAATTTTAACAACCCCTCAGATGACATTTGACTCGACCATTAAAACTACAGGGCCCATTCACTCATGATGGGACCCACATGCCAAGTATGAGCTTGATCCATCTATAAATGGGCACGGTATCAATTGTTCAAAACCAAAATTGGTAAATATATCGATTATCAACAACTTCCCCATTTTAACCAAAACCATGACAATTAGAATTCACATCGAAAGCGATAGGGTTCTTGTACCTCCTATGAGAAAGCTGGATACCAAATTTCAGCTTTGACAGCCTAGCACTCTAGACGTGTTCACAACTTTTTTCAGACTCTGACCTCATGACTTCTGACATGACCCCACAATAATGGTTTATACAGTACTCTAACTCATGCATAGGGCACTACTTCCCGAGTATAAGCTTCATCAACTCAAATATCATCAATTGTCATGTTTATAGTTGGGCATCACACACACATCTGACACTATGCATAAAAGCCCTCTTATCCAGTCCCAGGAATAAACAATAAAAAACGTTCAAAATTGTGAAGGTCATGCAGACAGAGCAATTCATGATACAGCATGGTCTGAATGTACTGTATCTCCCTTCCCTAATGAAAAATTGACAGTTATCTTTTTGCTTAGTTGGAAATTCCATCGACCAGTAATAGTAGCTCTAGTTAATTCTTCAGATATAAAACCTAGTATTAATATAAATATGACATGAATATGGCAACGTTCTTCCTCTCATAAACAGGTGAAATCAAAACAAAAACATTGCCACAAATCGAAACATGATGAAGAAGGGGGCCTATTCGATGTCGTTTTATATTCAATCTACAAGAAACTACGCTCCGCGCCAGACCCTTTGGTGACCCTTAAAATTAAGATCGCGCCAGGATTCAGTAGAAAGGATTACATTTGAGGTGGGCCTGCTGATATTACCTATCCTGCTAGACAACAACATTTTAATTCTTTAAATTTGGTTTGAAATGTTAATCTCGTGGCTTCAAAATTCCAGCTGAATTGCCACAACTCGTAGCATGAGAGCTTCATAAGTTTCACAGTTTCATCCAAACCATATTAAAAGACAGATCAAAACCAAAAGGTTCTGAAAATACATTTTTGATAACGAACGTTTTCGGATTTTCGCATCTGCTTTCTTCAGTGTGAACTGCAAATGGCGGTTAGTCTTCATGGCACAAAATGCCAAATGAATAGAAGGCATACATTTTGGTATAATATATACTTATTCACTTGGTTTGAGCTTCCCTGGATTAAGTGGCTTTGCTCTTAATGTTTGTTCCCAAATTGTGTTACCACTGCTAGAAATATGAAAATGGTCTCATAGGTGCACCTTTGCAGTCCGCATATTTACTGATGTGATTCATGGATAGCACTGGCAGATGCCGCATAACTGACCCCGAAATATCCAGTGGCTTTTATATGGCAACGTCGAATGCGTCAAAAATTATGCTGGCTTTACTCCGTTTCTGATACGTGAATCTTCCGCGGAATAAAACGACCTAAAAGTCTTATTCCACCTATTTCCACGCCACATAATGAGAAAATTGCCCGCTTTGCGCAATAAAATCCCGGTGTACGCAAACTGCTCGCCATTTTTGCCGCAAAATTCAAGGCAAAGGTCATGGTGTTACCCGTATAGTTTTCCATTCAGTGCCGTAATATGATTCCTTAGTCATTATTGGCACGCGTTCATGCCGAAATAACGACTTCTTTTCACTTATTCGCCTCTTTTTTTCGGATGGCCATACTACTGACTTAGTTGCTCATTATCCCGCCTATCCCCCCCCCCCCCCTTCCCGTTCACCATAATGACTTAGCTGGTCCTATTCCTCTCTCTCAATTCATAATATAACTTAGTTTTCTCGTATTCTGCCTATCCCGAATCATAAAAATGACTTAATTACTCATTAATCCGCCCTTCTCGCTCCTAACAAGACTCGATTACTCATTATGTGGCCTGGAACGATACAGCATAATGAGGTTTCTAGGTCGTTATTCCGTGTCAGAAGAAGTGAGAACTGCATAATGACTAGAAGTTAGTCCTTATTGCCACTGAATTGGTGGCGCTCTTCCAAAAAATGGCGCCTCTCCCGGGAATGAAGGAGAGGAGGTAAAGAGAATTTTTTTCAATGCTGAAGTTTTTCTGAATGTTACTACTCAATCAAATAGAGACAGGGGCGTCCATCCGTTTTTGAAAGTGGGGGGGGGGGACACATCGAATGCAAATTACCATTCAAGCGGAGGGCCACCACGAGTTGGCGCGAACGCACGACGGAAACTTTCAATATTTTCATGGCTCTCCAGATCGACGGAAACGCACTTGCCCAGCTCATAGCACCCATCTACAGTGTGATTTGAGTAAAGACAGACCAAAAAGTTTTGTCATTGTGCATACTACGTGATTTACCTAATATTCACACATGGTATTTTTTATTACCTTTCCTACTCGGCTTTGTTTGCGTGGGATCCAGGGTCTATCGAACGGTCTATGGTGGGAGCGAAGGGGAAAGCCAAGGGCGTACGGGACCATTCCAAAATTTGGGCGCAGAAAATTTGTACGGGAACCCCTTTTCAAGTAGCAGTCATTGGAAACTACCGGCGCGCGCGAAACGCCTTTTCCCTTGACAAAGTTTCCACGAATTTTCGCCCAAATTTTTCATCTCAGAGAAAGAGGGAGGGGGGGGGGATCGCCCCACAAGGCTTCTGAAATTTATTCGCAGTGAACAAATGACAATTGAAAGGCATTACATCGCATGACGCATATTTAGGCCTTCAACGCCTGATGAAAAACGCCATTGCGCGAAACACTTGAAAAAATTATGCACTTTTGGCTATTCGATTTAATTCGAGAACTCGTATGGACTGGTAATCCTTCGACTTCGACAGATCTTCACATGGGGTCAGCACCAGGAATTAGTGGACTCACGACAATTTCCAACGATTATTGTTTGGTTAAACAAAAATTGAATCAGTTTAGAGTAATACAAAATCGGCACGTGCCTTTATTTGTTTTGATTACGGTCCGGAAGGGGGGGGGGGGACCAACGATATGATATCCCCACACTGTTCCAAAGTGGGGGGAATACCCCCGTCCCCCACCTGCTGACGCCCATGCAATGTAGAGAATCTTGAGGGAACTTGGTCCTCCAGAAAGCCTACCGTGTTTTTCCAACAAAATTTAGCTTGGGGGGGGGAAAAAAATTCCCTCTTTACCCTCCCTTTTAATTCCCGGAGCGCTTCATTTCTGGAAGAGCGCCACCAATTGTACGTGCAATAAGGACTTCTAGTCATCATGACTCTCCCTTCTTCCGACACGCGTAAGCCGAATAACGACCTAGAACTCATCATGCTGTCTACTTTCCAGGCCACATAATGAGTAATCGGGTCATTATTATGGACCGAGAAGGGTGGAATAATGAGTAATTAAGTCATTTTTATGAATCGGGATAGGCAGAATAACGAGAAACTAAGTCATTATTATGAATTGAGAGAGGAGGAATAAGGACCAGCTAAGTCATATGATGAACGGGATAGCGGATAACGATCACTAATCATTATTATGCCTCCGAAATGACGAATATGAAGAAAGAAGTCGTTATTACGCATGAGACGGTGCAATAATGACTAAGGAACTCATTATTACGGCACTGAAAACTGAGGGGTACCACTCATTACTCGCTTGAATTTCTGGCGCAAATGGCGAGCATTTTTCGTCCACTGATTTTATTGGCGATAAAACGAGCAATTTTCTAATTATGTGGCTTGGAACATAGGTGGAGTAATAATGACTCCTAGGTCGTTATTCCGCCCTAAGATTCACGTATTCAGAAACGAGTAAAGCCAGCATAAGTTTTCGCATTCGGCGTTTCATACTTTAGTCTTACCAACAATTTTTGTGATGATCGCAAATAATCTTAATAAATGGATAACCCCAGCTTTCAAGGGGCATAGTCCTATAATTGGGAGAAAATTATTCACTCGTATTCGACGAAACGGAGATGGGAAAACCACACAAAATAATTCTATTGAAGCTTCAGAGATAGTGGTCATCATCAAGGCTATTTTGACATGCAGAGGCCAGAGGTGGATTTGATCTTTACCCCTTGGCTGAGCTCCTATTAGGAATCTAAATTCTCGAAAATCCTTTTAGGAGTACCATTTTGAGAGAAAATCAGTTTTTTTTCGCCGTTTTGTTATGGAGATTTCATCATGGAATGATTTCATCATGCATTTCTGCTACAAACAAACAAGAGGCATGGATCAGTCCAATCTCCCATCCCCATGGACAAATTGCATGAAAACTTTGACCATGGTAGTACGCTTTCCATCTTACCTTAGAACTGTGAGTTCATCGCACTCTAATGGTAAATCGATTTCAGTATTCAAACAAGGGAGCATTTTTGGACAAACTCATGAGTAAATTTTAGGTCGAGTTGATTTTGAAAATCAAGGAACAATCAAACGCTTCCATAGATGTTGAAATCACAAAAGATAAGATATCATCAACATATCTCATGTACAAGGCAGGTAGGGAACTCTTATGGGCATCCCGAAAACATGTCCTCTAAGTGGGCCAAAGTATAGAAAAAAACGGATTGATGGTATTTCCATACCACTTTAGCACAAAGGTCTGCGTTGGGAAGGGAAAGAGGAGTAATGTGTACCTTGAGTGATATAGGATAGAGCTCAGTCTCCCTAACTGTTTCGGGAATTATGCTTAGGGATACTTAGGCTAGTTGCTAGAGAGTAGCAGTTTGTAATCGGGGGAGGGGAGAATTTATAGCTTGAACGCCTAATGCGCCTGAGGCTAGTAACTGGGGTACAGTGGAGCGTGCGTAAAGCTATAGCTGATAAACTTGAAGGACAGAATGACATGAAACACTATCTGAATGCTGGGGTACCTGTCCTGTACGGACTAAAAAAGTTGTAAAGTTGCCCGGCATATATTTTTTACATTTACTCAAACTTGACCCTAACCCGCCCAAGGGTAACGTTGCCGTCAAACATGCACACACCATCACCCACGTCCGAGCCTACACATGACACATATAATGCATAGCAAATTATTGCCTAGGCAGGGCAAGGTTAAAATCAAGCAAAAAATAATAGAGGCATTGTCGTTTGGAAGCAACTGCTGAAAATGGACGGCGTCCGTCGTTTGCAATGAGCCGTAAACGCTAAGAGAATTGTTCAAGTATTATCTTATAATCTAATTTCACACTAAAAGATTCTCATATAGGTATGAAAGTGGATAAAGGACCGCTATATCGGAAACGTTGATCTAAGCCTAATCTCTGGACTGAATAAAGATCCTCTTAGTGTAGCTTAGATCCGGTGGGACCGTTTTCAACACACCAGTGGCGTAAGCGGGGGATTTTAGTGACGGGAGGTGGGGGGGGGGGGGTTCATCGATCGCCGACCTGGGGTGGTGGTCTAAGGGTGTCGAGCATCCTCACATGCAATTTGGGGCGGCACCATAGGGTAACTTCTAAAAAGTGGGAGTTTCTACTCAAAATTTCATATTTTCAGGTTAATTGTTCTGAAAAAGAATCGCTTACAACTGACGCGCCATCATTGGATAACCCTGAATTTTAGGTTGGAGCCATTGTGCAGTCATTACCTTCCCAATTCTATGTGTGACGAATTGATCTAGTTCTATGAAATTGGAGCTCAAGGGAAACACCAGCCTGACCAATTGTTCAGCCCAAAATTCACGATCCACTATGGTCATGATTCAGTCCAGTGCCTTTTTTGTATACACAGGTTTGATGACCCATTCAGCCGGTGTTCAGTCATTTAGGAGTGCGAGGGAAACGTCTCTATAACATGCAGGTGTGCCTGAACGATCGCGCACCAGTTTACTTGACCTTATTGGCATGGTTGCATAACAAATTTGCGGACCATGGTTCAAACCCCACCGGTGTCGTCACTCGTCACATTCAACTTTCAACTTTCCACATCACTGTCTTTCCCGCTTCTTCGCGTGTAGGCAAGTGGCACACCAGTGAAGCTTATATACTCATCGGTCGATGGAGACGTTGAAAGGCGATCATGAGGACAGCAGACATATTCACCCCTGCCCTAGTACTCAGCGGCACTAACGAAAAGGTAGGCGGGAGTCAACGGTTCTTCCACACATATAACGGAGACTCTCCAATTCCGGAAAAAAAAACGGTTTCCTCAGTCTGCTGATGAAGCACCTTCGGGTGCAAGCATAACACAAGGCGTACGTATGAGTAGGCCTAAGTAAAATGGCAGCGGAAGCCGTAACCACTTGAGAGTACCCAGTTTCAGCTGGAACAGCCTATTGATCCAAAGACACAATCGGTCGGTTGGTTTGTCTGGAGGCCGCCCCGTCCGATGTTGATTTCCAACGAAGGATTTCAGCACCGAGCCACACTACCCCTCCTGAAAGAATCTATCGAAGGGTTCAGTAGGCCATTTTATTAGGTCTCTCTTCGAAATCCGAATTGCTTATTGATTGTAGATTATCAGTTATAGTTGCAACATTTGTTGCAGTTATAACATTTCCGAAAGTAGGGCTAAAGTTTAGGTAAGTTAGCCTAACGGTGGAAGGATAAATAACACGATTCATTGAAGAGGCCTCGAGTGACAAGAACAGCGAGGAAGTAGGGCTCTTGGCTTGTAGCAGTAGTATGAGTAATGTTTGCTTGCAATTTGATGGCCAATGCCTAACACCCCCTACACCCCCCCGCTGTTCTGAGTAGTAGGCTCGGGATTTATCCTCGTCGTCTCGGGATCGGTTAACTCCTTATGCACTGGTTCTCATGCTATCAGATGTTCACACTCTGAAGAAGCCCCCCCCCCCCTCCCCCCATTCGCTGACAAATCTTCGAACTTGAGCCAAAGTGTTGGTTGCCCACTCAGGCTCAGGAATGTTATTTTCAGTTCCAAGGTGTCGAATGAAAGAAAAATCGATACCGTAATGCGCGCCGCCGCGTTCGAACCTGGTGTACTAGGCCAGCTATGTGGTCCTCTGTGAGAACTATTGTTTTTTTATCCTGGGACAGAAGTTGTCGCCAGTAAAGAGGGGACATAATGGCAATGAAACAAATCCTCGACGAGTATTGGATTGACGTCACCTTTCCCTAGCCACAGTGTCAGGGTAGGTAGTGGGTTTTTGATAGGTGTTCGTGGGAGAGGATAGTATGGAGCCAATGGCGACGAGTTTATTTGATCATAGTAGTAGTAGTAGTAGTAGTAGTAGTAGTAGTAGGTAGTAGAGTAGTTGTGTATAATTAGGAGGGGTAATAAGTAGTAGTAGTAGTAGTAGTACTTGACGTGACATACTATGAGAGACGTCACGGTTTGAGTTGGGTATGTAGGGCTGGTATTTTGTGGAGTTTGTCATTCTAAATCATAACTATACTGCAACAGTGCAAGCTGTCTACTCATACGAAGACACACAATTGATTCCTCACGTAAGCGAGGTTGCCTCATGTGTGGGAGTTGCTGCCTTTCCTCTATCTTAAAACGACTCTTTTCAAGGCCCCGAAAATATCCTAGAGAGAGTTTGCACGACTGCAATATCTTCGAACACTATGTTGTGTTTTTGTTATACATCGTTTAAATTGATGATGACGTCACGTGTGTGTGTGTGTGTGTGTGTGTTTGTGGTGGTGTGTGTGGGTGTGTGTGTGTCTGTGTGTGTGGTGTGTTTTCCTAGGCAGGGTGACTGTTTTGGCTATAATTGTGTCAATGACATCGTCTGCAGGTCAATTAGTTAGCGAAGAGTTTCATTGAAGATTGAAAGTTTGTTAATCGCTGACCAGACAGAACGTTGGGATTATGTGGAAAAAAGGTGATTGGGTGAAATAATAAATTGGGAACACGATAGGCCTGACGAACTTGTCATGGCCATTGACTGACTGCCTGCCTCGCACGACTGAGATCCTCTTCAAAATGCTAGGAATTTCGGATGTCCTCAATGGTCCCTTGACTCTGACTGGTTTTATATTTCGGAAATGACCACACCTTTGGCGACAAATAGATAGTGACGTAAATTTTAAGGTAGCGATGATGACATAAGTACCTGTGGACGATGGTTTCGACCAAACCGCAATGTGGTGATGTTGTTTTTCGTCTGGCTATGTCAATTACCATGTGGTGATACATCATTATATGACGATGTAATACATTGAGTGGCAATGTCAATGTGAACCATCTAATGACGCATACTTTAGCGCGTGACCATGATAAATAGTGTTTGAACGCTGTCTTCCTTCATTTGACGATGAGCTCATGTGTGGGCGCTGTTCCCTTTATTACCTGGCGATGTGATTGCCGTTTTCCCCGCGAAGCTTCACTCTGTTGGCGAGTAAATATCGTGCGAACATGTGAAAAACCAAAGGTGACGCTAAATCAGGGGTAGCAAGAGTTTTTGGTTGGGGCGATGTAGAGGTTCTGACTTGCCGGACAGATCTGTAAATGGCGACTGATATGGGGAGAGGGTCGGGGCGGCGTCACAGGGGGCTGCCGCCCACCCCATGGGTTTGGGCCGAGAAAATAAAATCGACAGAAATATGTTTCAATGCCACAGTTTTCGTCGGGGGTGGGGTACAGTGTCAAATACGTTATCCAACGTAGGTTATTTCTATTCGTTCTCATTGAGATTCAAATCGAGACTCAAAACTGTTGCTGTAATATAGCGTTCGCTATGTAGCGTAGGTTTAATGTTTTGAGAACACTGGGGTCATTAGAGCCACCGTTTTAATATTAGTTGAAAGGACTCAATGTTAACATGTGAACTTCAGTTCGCAGCGTTCCATGCCGATTACGCCATTAGATATCATCGAATTGCTTAGTTTTAGAATGTAAAAACAGGGGATTAGACATTTGAATATTTCGAAACTGTCGAAAGGTTGACTCGGAGTCGGAACTATAGAAATTGAATTGTACGACTAGAGTCTAGAAAGAATTTCTGCAGAATAATAACTTGTTGTTTCGAGAATGGCCTACATCTAGGGGCTTCACAGGCTCTTGGTCTCACGTGCTGATGCTTGAGAGAAACAGAGAACAGATCTCAGACTGAGATTGTCTTCCAAATAGTTACGTTCATCTGCATGGAAAAATTGTCATGCATTTCCAATTTTTTCCCAAAATATATGGATTTTTGTCCAAAAAATCGTTGACGTAGATACACTTACAAAAGTGTATCAAAGGTGGGCACCATATTTGAATATAAGACAGTAGTAATGACTCAAAAAATCGCAGAGGGGATAGGGACACCCCCTCCTCTTAGACTCTCCCCCATGTCAGACACCCATTGCCAATCTCCCCCCTATCGTAGCAAAAACCCGGCTCCGCCCCTGGGAGGGTCTCGGGGCATAGTATAATTTCCTGTCCTTTTTGATATTATTTTATTATTGCGAGTCGGCAGGAAGAAGGGGTCGATTGGAAACGTAAGAACATCGCATACCGGGACCCGTTAATATTGGGAAGTCTATTATGCATCGGAATTTGGACTAAGAATTCCACATTTGGCGATGTGACTAGGCTTTGTCCACATGACTGACTGGTGCCTCTCAGGCTTCAACCGCTCAGTGGTGAAGGCAGGATTTAGGTGACATGGGCATTGTTATTGATCGAAAATCCTGGTGGGGGGGCCTTTGGAGACAAAATTGAGACCTTGTTCGATCATCTCCACATGCTATCTGGGTGATTTCTTACCTTCATAAGTCATATTTTCAGGTTAAAAGTTTCCTGACAAAGAATCGCTCCAACTAAAAAGGCGCCATTGTCCACCCTTGAATTTTGTACCTCCAATTTTTAAGTGAGAGCTCTATTTGTAAACGAAAAGTAGGCAAATATTCTGAAAGCACCCACTTCTATTTACAGTTTTCGAAATTCGAATACTTTTCAATGACAGTAATTATCAGTTGCATGCAGATTTTTCTCAACTATGAAATTGCTGGAAATCTGCGTTTAAAAAGTTTAAACCAATGGAGTTAGCCCCAATGTGTATGGAATAAAATAGTCGGATTTATTGAAAGATGAGCCAAGTGACAAAAACGTAAAGAGAAAATAGGCTTTAGGCTTGTAGTGCATAAGTTAAGTCCATTTGCAGCCATTGGATTGGAACATGTACAACATGTACAAATTGGATAATAATTGACAAAGATCATCTGGTATTAGCCTGGCCGCGGCGGCCCCCCTCCCTCCACTCTCATTTCCCTTCTAAAACCCACACACGTGGGAGTCGCTAGCGCGGAGTCGCCAAAATGACACCGCTTCTCCGGCCAGACAGTATTATCAGTACAGTGTATATAACGTACTTCGTTCACGTACTACTATTACTAAAAGTATGGAAATTGCACCTGCTGCTGCGCCGAGATCCTGTACGTTGTAGACACTAATACTATCTACAGTGAACACCAGGCAATAGTAACTACATAAACGAATTTTAATCATCATCTGCAATCTGGATCCGGATTCTGAGACGCAAAAACACAGATCTTAATTAGGGCTGTAGCCGGCGGTTTCCTTTTCAGATGGACCTTGGCGCGCGAACGTCTTTGAGACCGGTCACTTTGAACATTACCTACGGATATGCCGCTATTTGTCAGGAATAATGCAATTCTGTTGCACCTTTGCCTACATTATGAACACGCCTATTAAGCAAGATACTAATATATAAGAAATTCCCCAAATGTTGTTTTGATCCCATTTATTTGGTAACACATGATTTGGCAAAATCGTTAAAATCGAGTTATGGACTAAACATTATCTATACACTGAATACATACAAAACAATGTTCAGATTTTAGCGCCACCTCTAGTTTTTACCATGTCACACGTTAATTGTACATCGCCAACTGATGTGAAGCTCCGCAAAAACTGCAATCCAATCGTCAGGTAAAAATGAACAGCGCTACAATGAGCTACATCGTCAAATGAAGAAATACATCGTCAAATACTATTTATCATTGTCACATGCTGAAGTATAGCGTCAATAGATAGTTCACATCGCCACTGTAAATCTATTCACCACAGAACAGCTTACATCGTCACATGAAAATTTACATTGCCACTCATATTGGTAAAAGAGATAGAGCGCCAACTCTACCCTTAAAGGTGCCATGAGTGCTATTGTTGGTTTGGCCTGGTGGCGCGTGCGTTTTTGAAAGAAAAGAAAAATGAGATGAGCTTTCCTAAAGTTCAGAAAAGATACCTGGACTAAACTAGAAGGTCCCGAAAATTTTAGAACTGTTACCAGAAGACAAAATGGTTTCGTAAATTTTGAGAATGCATACCAGAATTAAGTAATAGTATCGCCATTTTCATGAATGGTACCAGAGCTTGAAAGTGGTCTCGTAAATCTGATACCAGGAGTCAACAAAATGGTTTCCTAATTTCGAGAACATATACCATAAAAGATGTAAACCGTCATTCCCTGAAAATATAGCAGAGCTCAAAATCAGGTGACAAGTCACGCCATGTCACGCCATGTCATGTGTTTACGACCATATCAACTTCATTATCATTGCTTATGTTACATGTTTTTGAATCCACGAAGTAAGCATAGGCCTAGCATGGTGTTGTATCAATCCCCCCCCCCCCCCCCTCCCGCACAAAGCATACGCGCAAAGCCCGGCTATTTGTAATCATGCGCGTACGCGTTCGCCTACGTCAATGGCATGAACTAAATGTTCATGAACCGTCCTAGGCATGTGACTAATTAGTCTCTAAACATTCTAACGGTCTACCACTTTCCTGTTCCCATCCATGGATAACATATATCCACTAAATCGAATAAAATAATATTATATATAATAAAATATTATATATAATATAAAGTTGTAATCCGTAATCCGTGCAACCGTAACAAACCGAAGCAGTCTGAGCGCGCGCCGCCGATGCGTGCTCGATTTAAACGGCCAAACAGTGTTTCCACGGTGTATTTTGAATAACATATTCAACCACGTAGGGGGGGGAAATATGTGTCTTTAGTACATCATTGTTCCATAGTATTATTAGGATATCAAATCTTTTTCCTCTGTGAAATATCGATGGCTGTAGTATTTTTGAAAGTCATAACTGTAACAGGTAATATTAGCCGTAACGAGTTTAGGACGGACTTTAAAAAATGGTGGGACAGAGTGATAAACAAACCTCAGCGTATAAAATAAGAAACTATTGGCTGAAATCATTGCTCACAGGCCCATATAGGTCGCGAATCGTGAAACGTGAACCGTGAAATAACCTCCGTTAGTGATGAACCCAATTTGACGTATTCATAAAATCCTAATAGAGCTCAAAATGAGTGACTATCCCACGCTCCTGAGAATCAGTTAAACGTTCCCAAGGAAAAGTTTCGATGATGAAATATTAATGTATATAGGTACATTGTATGAGTAATTATCGTTATAAATACGCGCTGTACTGACCCTTTTTTGTCATAACTCTGCAATTTGTAATAGCTGGCCCGTTTTGTAATAAAATTACCCCGTTTTGTAATAAAAAGCTGGCCCGTTTTGTAATAAACTGGCCCGTTTTGTAATAAAAAGCTGGCCCGTTTTGTAATAAAACTGCCGCAATATGTATAACTCACTTGTATGGAGCACTGGGCGAACTTAGACCTCCGGGCGGATCCGTATATCCTTTTCTGTGAGTGTCCTCATAATCGTTTAACCTGTCTTAGTAACCTGGGTAGTCAGGGAAATCCTTGGATAGAGGGGGGTGGGGCTCATGCAGACTGTTACTATCCAAGCGTTCAAGGGTACAATGGCCGACAGTGTCCAGCAGTCCGACACTATTCCAGTCCGAAAATGAAAAACCGGGGGGCATTCAGTCCAACCCGACTGCACGTCTTCATTCATCACAACCGTCTTCGGTCCGAAAATAGAATTAAACGCTTCAGTCCGACGCTTCCATGTTCGAAAATCAAATACCAATGTCATCCGACACGAATACATCCGTCAGCGAAAGTATTCAAATGTCCAAGCCGGTTCCTCAGTCCAGACGGACAATTTTTCAGCTGTAAGGGGCATGTCGTTTACGATTAAGCGTCGACTCGTGTATGACGTCACAACAAGACATCCCTTATGACGTGATTGTCGATAACTGTTATATGGCCACTATAGCAAAAGTCTGTTGTAACCGGGCAGTTTATCGTAAATTAAGTTTATCGTCTGAACGGGTTCCTCATTTTTTTGCGTGGGGATTCATACGGTATTGCCTGTTAATATAAGACAATACGGTGACCCAAACAAGTTCGAACCTTTAAATTTTAGTGAAGGGGAAATGAAATACGCTCTTGTTACCAGTGTGTAATTTTCTGACATCCGCCGGCTTGAAGTTAAGACACTAACCGGGCCCGTCTATTTTTTATAGGGAGTTTTTAATGAAAAAAAAAATTTGGTCCCTTTAAGTTGAGTGAGTAAGTATATCAACGGACAGACGGAGGATGCTAATCGCTTGAATAACTTAGTGACGCTATACATGTACAACTATCCAATAATCTCTGGAAGTTATCGGTTGGAGAGTGGAGGCGTTGTCGGGTTTGTCAAGTGCATATTGTCTCACGTCTCACAAACACCTACGCTTGAATCCGGCTGGGGATGCATTTACACATTTTCGACCATTAGACATGAGTGAGTCTTGTCCGATAGGCCTATTTTTATTTTAAACGAAAACTGGAACACATGTCAGTCTGAGTGAAATCTCGGATAAGTTCTAAGCTGATATGGGATTTTACACATTACAAAACCGGGTCCATTACACGCGCGAATAGAAGTGAACGGGCGTAATGTGACACATTGATACCGTTTTGAGGTGTATAATGGGGTATATCACACAGCTCTATATCAGTCGAGTCCAGAAATATGGCGAGTAAAGACGTTCTCATCAATGCCCAAGCACGTACGCTGTCTTGTATGTCCAACTTGGTCAGTCAGCTGACAACACCACCATGTCTCCAGTGTCAACTAGGGTATACTAGACGGTTGGTTCTCGAAGGAACAACTGTCCAATGAGCGAGGAGAATGTGACTGTGGTTCGTAGAGTGGAGTCAGAGGGAGGGGCATCCATGTTTCCCGAAGTACGCGAACTCGTGATTCTTTATGGGTGGTAAAAATCCATCGTGGACGGACAGTGCTACACCATTATCGCCACGACGAGCAGAAGCGGCCAGTAGACGTAGGAAAATGTACTTTCCACTGGTACCAGCCTGCTGTTACCCGCTGGTCAACCAGACCCCAAGAGGACATGATTTGAAGACGCCTATTCCAGATTTGTGGAGAGCACAACGACCGAAACATGAGTGTCCAGGACCCGCAACACCTGAGAGTCGATCCCATATCACCAGCTGGTTGATATATATTAGCGTTGGCCATAAAAAGGTCGATTTACCGCAAGTCGGGACATTTTCGGAGGAAGAGGAGGTAGACCCTAAAGTAGCGACCTAGATATGTTCATCGAGGTACTGAGTTGCTGAATTATTCCCGACCCCATGCCAGAATCCCAGGCGACTGATCCCTTACCAGGAACAGAACCGTTTGATATTGATCGAATACGTGGGAAGGGATTCCCGGCCCCTTACCAGAAACAGAACCTTCTGATATCGAATACTGACAGGGCGATGTGATTCCCGAACCCGTGGCATGGAGCCCAACGGGTTACCCCTTACCGGAAACAGAACCGTGTGGGTACTGACCCCCGCACCGGGGGAGTGATTCCCAATCCCTTGGCAGAAACCCAACGAAAGATCCTACAGAGCCGTTTGATGTAGCAATCGGTGAGCCCCAATCGCAAATCGAAAAAGAAGAAGTGTCACAAAGCGACGAAGAGGATTCACAATCAGAATGGGAAATTGCGTTGACGATGGGGAAGAAGAGAGTGATGATGAACTGATGAGAATGAATTGATAATGAAACTGATGAATAAGGCATTGATGATGAGGGGCGAAGGAAATGATGACGTAAAGGAAGAAATTGATGATGAAGATTTACGAGCCGATTTCAAGCCGATGCAGATGAATAGAAGATTGGATTTTGGAAGATGCAGTGGCTCAATCGTATAACGGTTCAGAGGAGGAGATTTTTTTCGTGCCATACATGACCTATCGTACTATCCTCGACCAACTCATGGAAGAATTTGCACCGGGGGATCTGGTCGGTGTGGAAATCGAACACACTGCCCTTTGAGAAAATATCTATTTACCTGTGATGCAACGTGATGCAGACTGTATACACGCCATCACAGAAATCGTCATGCAGTCCAATGAAGATTTTACTATTGACAATGATATGACGTTTAAAATTATACGCATCGAAGAGGTTAACGGAGGACACGATGATGGTATTGATCATTGGCGACATTTAAGAGTATCATCCGGATCAAGAATCCTAACGACGATAGTTCTGGCAAGGGCCATCGTGACAGCGGTCGCTCATCACCGAAAAGGATCGATTAGACAGTGAATTGGAGAAATATCTCTCAGGATGCATCGACAGAACTAGATTGGCTAAGATGTTACACGCACCACATGTCATCGTTTTCTCAAGAGTCAGGCGCGTTTTCAAAACCATAAAATTGGCAGGAAATCGACATGTGACACCGTAAAGAGATATCGAAACTGTGGCACTACATGCTTCCTCAGACAACAAAAATAAGAAATACATCTGTAGAGTATTCTATGGTTAAGCCAGTCAGAATGATCAACCGACCACTTTTGTCACAATTAACCACTTTTGTCACAACTCACGAGTTTTGTCACAACAGTCAACCACTTTTGTCACAAAAGTTTAGTTAACCATTTTTGTCACTAAATCCGTTCAATGTTAGTATTATTGCAATGATTATTAGACCCTTTATTATTTTCACTATTTTATTATTACTATTAGTATCATTATTTGTCATATATTATCTTGCGATGAATTGTGACAAAAGTGGGTTTTGTGACAAAAGTGGATGCTTTGACCTACCACTTTTGTCACAATTACCCGCAAAGTTGGAGAAACAACATGGATTCGTTCTACGGGACATTCCCGAGAAGTAGCTCGATGAATGCTCATCCAGATAATACCTTGACTCATTTTAGCACCTTACTGAGTAAACCGTTAGATCTACGTGGCATTGAGAAGTGGCCATGACGGGCATCTCCTTCTCACGATCATGGTATGACATCGTACAAGACTCGAGGGGACGTTCGAATATAAGAAAGGAACTGATCAACCGTGGGTATCAGTACATATAATCTTAGGACGGATTTAAACCCCAAAATGATCGCTGGGTTCTTCAAGGAAGTCGTGATGAATGGTGTTACATTTCAATATCTACCACCTGAAGGATTGGACAGTGATGACATCGAGCACTGTCAAATTAAGGCCATCGGTCGTTTGGTGGCATTACGAGGACTTTGAGAACCCATGATTACGTTTTCGGGAGGTCGCGGAGTAGACAAGGAAATGAGATACAGATTCGTCTATTATCGAAGGAACGACATTGCTGATCTCAACCCATACGTACGGACAGTTTTACGTGTGAATACCGACAATCATAGGCACCGAATGTCGTTGATCACCGACGGCTCACGTTGTGAGAATCGTACCTGTCAAAGGTAAAGTTGGTTCAATGGTTAACCTCGATTTTACCAAATTGGAATATAAATCGGGTGCACAAGTCTCATTGATACTGGTATCAGCCGTGCAGATTAGAAGAGGGTTCAGGCTCTACGCTTTCGAATTCACATCTATTTTTGGTTTGCCGATGGTGCTCACTACAGTAGAAAGAAGAAGAAGTTAGATCCGTCCATACGATTCAGAGAGCATTGACCGGAAGTGGCGATATCAATCTTTCTCGCTGAATTTGCCAACTTATTGAAAATCCCATCTACAAGGTAATGTGTTTTGTTTGATATTTTTAGATGAACGCTATCACGATCGATAAGATCTTGCGTCATAATAAAGATATGATGCCATATTTCCGAAGGGGTGTTCTCGTCAAACGCATGTCCTGATAACATCGAACGCAGCAGTGGTTATATCATCAACACAGACCCTATACCATTCCCGGGAAGACTCTGGGTATGTACACCTATGGAACATAACCTCCCGAATACTACGATTCTTACGGTATACCGCCGACTACGGTCTCTGCTTATTGCAAAGTTTCCGGGCGAGGTATGTTATTTCATAAGTACTCAGATGCAATCACTTTATTCCGAGGATGTGACATCATTGCATTTACTTCCTCATTGAACGTTGTAAAGGACGTACTTGAAAAGACATTGTCGATCATTTTACCGATAACCCACGTCGTAACAATAAATTTGTTAACGTCCTATTAGACCATTAATTAATAAATGATTGTAATATTTATTTGTTCTTCATAGAGGAAAGTAACACATATAAAAATGATTTTAAATATGTTAAGAAATGATAAAATTAATTTTAAATGTTTCGCTAAGTATTCAAATTTATGACATTGTTTCTAAATGTTCCACTAAGTATTCAAATTTCTGACATGATTTTTCAAAATGTGGTGGTAAGTGTTAAATTTTATGACATGCTTTTTAAATGTTTTCATTATTTTTCAAAAGTTTACTGCGTATTCGAATTGTCATGGCATCTTTTTAAATGTTTTTCTAAGTATTCAAATTTATGACCTTATTTCGAATGTTTTGCTAAGTGTTAAAATCTTGACCTTGATTTTTACCAATGTATTGCGAGTGTTATTTCCATGACATTGCTTTTTAAAGTTTTTACTAAGTATCAAATTATGGACAGATTTCTAAAGGTTTTTGCGAAGTGTTCAAACTATGACATGATTATAAATGTTTGAACTAAAGTATGCAAATTGAGACAGGATGTAAAAGTGAGTGCTAGTATTCGAAATTACTATTGTCGGAACGGGCTGAATAAAAAAAACACCCGTATCTCACCGTAATGGTGTTGAACCAATTACGCAAAAGTAGTGATGCATTCATACTACCAGAATGTTCTGGTGTAGTGTAAGGCGGAGGAAAGAATGTATGGTTGCTTTCCCACGCGGGTCAGGCGTGTGGCTCCGGCCCCACGGACCATTATAAAACATTTTGATGTGTAAAAACTTTCCCCATATTCTCTTGCTACATTATGAAGAGAGAAGAACAATAGCTTGTTGAAGAAAAGCGATTCGTGCGAACTTTTGGGTTGTGAGTCCCTGAAAAGAGCCGTTTTAGCAGTGGTAAACTACCAGGACATAATACTCCCGCAAGTGGCTTATTCCAATCCACTCGAGAGCATTTCCCAGTTCAAAATGGACGAAAGAAATCCAACGCAGACTCCTCCTTCAACGTCCCGCTCTAGTGGCCTCTTAGGTCCTCGGGCTCCTCAGGATCCTCAGGATCCTCGGACTCCACCTCGAACCCCTCTTCCTGGATATAGGAAGCATTGAGAACCATGGGGACCCGACCTCCTTTACTGGTAGAGGGTGATCCCAACGTCGCCGCCATCGCCTCGGTCATCACCTCGAACGCTGAAGCGTTCCGAAAAGCGTTGAGGATTTGAAGGGCGTGCCAACTGAAAAACCAACGGCTCTGTCTGGGATGAACTTCTCGATGGGGGCTCAGTTGATGGTGGCTTCTTGGGAGACTCGGTGGTTGGTGGAAACAGGCTCGGTTGGTGGTTTGGCTATCCTCTCCCCTTGAACACCCAATCGAACCCACTACCCTGACAATGTTGCTAGGGAATGTGCAATCATCAAATACGCGTCGCTAATTGGTTCAATTGCTAATGTCCCATTACTACTATCGGTTCGTTCTTCAGCCAGCAAAAGATGTTTATCGTGACGGGTCAACTACCACCACCCCCAGGACAAATACAACTACCTCCCGGCATGTCCCCCACCCGGACAATAACCCCGACAATTACCCCCCGTCCCCGAAGACGAATACCCCCGAGACGACAACCCCCTAAAGACAATTACCACCCCCCCCAGACATATTACCCCCAAGACAAATCCTCCGAGCACAACTCCAACCGGAATCTTTAGCCTCCGGAGTAATACCCCAAGGACAACTACCCCCGTTGGACAATTACCTCCCGGACAGGAATTGCGAGGACATACAACCCCGAAGTCAAATTCTAACCAGAACCTTACCACTATGGACATTACCGCCCCAATGGTATATCTGGATCGCACCGTACGTGGGGGGGGGGGTCTAGGATTTATCTGGTATGTTGGCGCCACGGGTCACCCACTCATCGACCGATTAATCAAGAGGATCGCCTGTTCACAGCCGAGAGTTTTGCATTTTGTGGTCATCAGGATGGAAATGACCTACCCGGGCGACAATTCACCTCGATGGTGGCAATAAGTAGCGTTCACCACTTGTCCCCAACGGACGCTACAAATTGCACACTGTATAAAAATGTGTATGTTGATGTTACACTAGTAAGGAGGCAACGCTATCCCGGCAATCCGTCGAGACTCATTGCCTCATCCGGCGAAAATGAGAACTGACTTGGAGCGCACTGCCGTCGCCAGATGCGGTAAAAAAAAACCTTCAAGCAGCACACAGGCCTGTGCTCAATATACAGACTACAGGCCCCAGGCTCGATATCGGCTCTATAAGCTGAAGGAGTAGTACAAGTTGGCATACAGAAGATCATGCGGGTATTGGTATGCTCATTTAATTGATTTCATTCTAATGTTTTCTGTCAAAGTAATTAACTGCGGGCCCACATTATGGTCATGTTGGACACTCAGATATTTTTGGAACGGCCGGGGGACAACTAAACATCCTTTCACAGATAGGCCTCAGGATAGGCATTTTTTCTCCTCATCGTCCATGCAAAAGGGTAGCCTAGGCACTTTCAATTTGAAGCTATTAGAATATTATATGATATACAGTCGTAAGGCAGAACAAATGTTCCAGACAGATCATTTTTCCCCTGTAAAAATGTAATTTAACTATTTCAAAAGTTCCCCCCCAAATTGGGTCCCACTCTAAGAAGTTAACATATAACGGCGACCGGCACGAGAACCGCAACGGAGACGGAAACGGGCGACGGCTACGGTAAGCCGTATCACTGTTGACAGCTGAAATTATTGCCGCATCCGGCACGAAACATTAAAAAAACGTATCCTCGCGGGTATGGTTTCCCTCCTCACCCCGGTTAAAAGGAAGGAAAGTTGGGGATAGAAGTGGAGGAAAACAAGAGGGGGAGGGTAAGTAAGGTGGGTAAGGTGAAAGAGAGGAAGAGTGAAAAAAGAATAGGAAAAAGTGAGGGAAAGAACCATGAATGAGAAAGTTGCAAGTGGCATAACTCTAATAGTACCTAGGGGATGCAGCGAGGAATGTGCATGGGGAGAGAAGGTTGAACTTAGGTTAGACAACCTAAGGCTAGAGCCAGCATAGATTGTTGCGATCGATGCAAGAATATAAAAAATCACACACTTCCCAGGGCTTTCCCGTGTGTACCTATCGAGTTATGTACTAGGCCTACTACATAAAAATAGGGGAATCACTAGTTGTATCATAAATATATGCTCATGGACAGTACCCCCTCTATTCCATGGGTGTTGGCAGTAGGGGAGGGGGACACTAATGGTCGGCGGACATAGCACCCGACCCATTAGAAACAATTACTCTTCCGGAGTTAGAAAATGTGTTTCGTAGTAAGGAAAATTAATATAGAGCTAGGTTCATGCATATCGGACCAACAAAGCCGTTCTGAAATCTGGGGACCCTTTGGGGGTGTAGCCAAGATAGCGTCACTACAAAGCAAATCATCACCACTTTTCTGAACCGTTGACCACCCCTCCCCCCCCCCCTCTCTCTCTCTCTCTTGGATACGTGTCTGGTGATACTGCGACATGTTTTAGCCAGTACTAAGCTGGTCGAACTATTTTTGCAAGATTTTCCATCATGGGAGTAATGGTTTCTTGCGGAAAAAATCAAAATTATAGGATGCTTGTACTTGGAAAAAAACATAGATAATTGCCAACCAGAAAAATCTGTATGTATCTCATGCCGCACAATAGGCATAAGAAGAGTGGTATTCACGAGCAAGTTCATGAGCTAGATACTCGTAACAAGGTTTCTCTATTGTTACTCGTTCTGTATTAGTATTGATTGTTCTCTTTGTTAAAGGTTAGGGATGATTCGAATTATTGTTAGACAGTGTGAAAAAATTCTGTATCAGTGCGCAGCGTCCCTCATGGGCTGAAGTACTCTATAGTCCCTCATCCAGTAGAAAAAAACCTATTCTGTTAAACTATAAGTTTCTGCAAGGCAAAACTTAAATTGAGGACGATTTTTTTTCCGAGCAGGCATTTCGTGTTGCACCTAGTTGTAACTAATAGGGGCTCGAAAGTAGATGAAAACAATCACAGGCGGTGGCAGGGGAAGGGGGGGGGGTGGGGTCAAGGCACTCACAACAACCAGGGTTTCCGATATCTGCCCACATTGCATTGTGAACCATCATTTTTTATATTAACTCATAGGGGCACTTTGTGTTAGTAGTGCAAATAGAGCACAGGCAAAGAAAAAATGACATATTCCATCATTGTAGGTGTTCGCACTTAAAACCTGATATTTTGTTTTTGTTAGTCTTCTCCACTAAAAAATTGCAGAAATTCTGAATTGAAATCAGAATTCGAATCAAGCATTTTGTTAGGTTTTGGCTCGGTATGCGTCCCTGAAGCCTACCTCACTGTTGGTCATGATATCATTGAATTTTCGTAAGAAACCTCTCGGAGGTAAATCCCATGATGGCCTAGTTATAATTCAGTTTTGGTTTCAAGTCAACACCTAACCAAATTTCTTCCTCATTATTGCATGGCATTTGTTTGGGCTTCGGCGAAGGAAATGACATACATTGTATGCCAGTTTTCGAAATGGAATCGGAACCGATACTTGAGTTGTTAAATTATAAAGTGATATGCGAGGCTAGCTACACGAGAAGCCTGAAAATATTTTTCGTTTGCATATTACAGGTCGCAGTAATTGCATGACCACATTATGGCAATCAGTGGATGACGTTGATAGCAAAAAGGACTCAGAGGCAATTGAAGACTGCGTCTCAAGTTTCCTTCATAGTTGGAAAGAAGTCTGTAAAGGTAGTGGCAAGTCTTGGAAATGAACTCATTATGTTGAGACCTAAATGTAGTGTCGTTCAAACCATCCACAGTAGGGAAGATGCATACGGAATGCAAATTCGACCTCGTAATTACTTCCACTTTTGCTAACTTAAATGTAGTCTACAATGCTACCTTACGAAGTTTGTTGTATATCATACAAAATTGAAAACCACTAAAAAAAAATGGATCGCAGGCTCATTCACTTGAAGTTTTGGAAACTATCAGAGATTCTGTATGGGGTGTGAGAGTTTCAAGTTCGATCGACCGATGTGTTGGAGAGATATTGCCCTAACGCATATCAGGGGGTTGGCGACAGTTGACACGGTTCACTATATCTCCAAAATGGGAGGATATTAACTTAAGGCGATATAATCACAAGCACTTCCTTTGAGCTGTGGTGAGTTTTGGTTGGATGGGAAAGTGTGTAGATTGACGCCTATCGCAAATATCATGCATCGTCAGTGGTTGTGACGGTAAAATGGTTTTTCCATGATGTCTCCGAAATGAGGTATAAGTGGGAATATAATCATAAGTGGGCATATAATCATGAGCACTTCTCTGTGAGCTGTGCCGAGTTTTGGTTCGATCGGCATGCGTTGTAGAGTCCTGCCTTCACAAATATCATGCGTAGCTCAGGGGGTGTTACGTTCTCCAAAATGAGGTTGTAGAGAGATATATGATCAGACGCTTTCTTTCAAGCTGTGCCAAGGTTCGGTCCAATCAGACAATTTGTTGGGGAGTATGCGTAACCGCAAATATCATAGGGGTGGCAACCAGGCTGTTAATAGAACATGAGTTCCATTATATCTCCAAAATGGGGATAAAAGTGGAGATATAGCCTGAGTGCGGGGGGGATTATAATCATGACTTTCTGTCTCGGGAAAAAGTTCAGGAAAGAGACTTAGCGATCACGGTGGCCTTGTGTGTGGGTATGTATGTATGCGTATATGTGTATGGGTGCACACACTTTCGTTAGCGGGATTTCTTCGAAACGGTAAGCCCGATGTTGATGAAATTAGTGATAGGGATGGGTGAAACGATTGATAGTTTTGGGGCACGAAAGTCCCTAATTAGTATGGCAATAAAGGCCATTATATGTAATTTTGTGATTTTGGCTCGTTAGCAGATCACGGAGGAACCGTAGGTGCTATGATAACTCGGTTTGGCACATAGATACAGGATATAATGTAGATGAAATGATTAGACTTTATGTACATTTGCGGGTGTTCAGGAATCTTGGTGAATATGGTATAACTTCAGTCCCGAAACTGTTTAACAAAAGTTTGGAGTCAATGAAGCTCATCAACATGTCTAATTTGCATATTTATGCCGCAATTTTGAAGTTTTTTCTTCTGAAACTTAGTGGGGATGGCTTACAGTTACCCTCCAACATTTTCCCATAGACTCGGAGGTCATTGAGGAATTCAATGTGTCTATTTTTACATAGTTATTACAAATTAATAATTGTTAAATTTTTATTAAGCTTGATGAGTATGGTATCTTTAGTCCCCAGAAGTTTGAAAATTCACTCGAGTCACTGTGGGTTATCAGTGTGTATAATTTGCTTCATGCGTGAAATGTTCAGTTGGTTGGATTTCCCTTGAAATTGTATTAGGGTTGGTTCCACATTGGATCATGAGACATATTTATTCAATGGAGTGGAGTATGTGTCAAATTCGCGTAATTTAGGCAATTGTAGACCACATTTTCACAAAACTTGTACTCCTTTGGTAGGTCAGTAATCAGCCCTTATGAATTCGAATTGGTCACTGATTAGAGGGCTGTTTCTGTTAAATTGCTAATACCAGAATCGGGCACATGAAAGAAAAAGCAGCAATGGAAAACATATAATTGTTGGATGGTGACTGATAGAGAAAAATTTATCGCGCAACCAGGCGAGGGACAAGGGGCGAAAAAAAATCGGCTTGTTGTATATATTGAAATATTGAACACCATACTGCTAGAATACACAGAAGTTGGCAATCATTAATAGGACAATGGGCGAAAAACTCATTTCATAAGGGCAATTAGTTTTTAGCAGTCAATGGAGCAAAGGCGCCAGAAAAAAATCAACGATATTTTCACGTAGCTGTGGGTTGCATTGCCCCAAATTTGGAAAGTTTGTTCTTGATATTCTACTGCTATAACATTGAGTTTAGGAGATCGGGAAAATGCCCATTGAATTCGACAACTTAAGTGAGTTCAGTAGAGGGCCATGAAAAAACATAGGCTACCACAATTGGTAGTGCGAATAGGCATAAACCACAAGGGAAATATGGGTGATTTATCTGACGTCCATTGGACATGCTAACACAAGTTCACCTATATGGAATGAGTTTCCTTTCGTTGCCAATCCGTATCATATTTTCCTTCCATCCAATCGTTTCCATGGAAGATCAGTGAAAATGAAATTGCCTGGAGACAACTTTTACAACATCTTCTTCGTCAATCACTGTGGTGAGTGTGCAATTTGCTGCTTGAGCACGAACAAAATTTGACAACATAGTTTAGTTTGTTAGTTTAGTTTAGTGAAACGGGTCAGGGAGGCCAAAATCTTCATGAGAGACCCTCAAGAGAATAACACCCCGTGTTTAAAGGATTCGCCCACAATTCCTTCCTGAAAAATAAAATCAAGACTTTTCGTGTAACTCATTCCACTCCTAGACGAACAACATCTTCCCCCAAGGAAGCTATTCACTCATACACTTCTCTGGGATAAGAAATATTTCCTCTCCGAATGTCCATCTACAGCGTTTACCACGAAAGCATTGAGCAAATGACCCCTACGGTGTTATCTTTGGAAAACTCGAAGAATAGTGCAAATAAAGTCTCTCGAATCCATGAACAATTTGGAACCTGAATCACATCACCCTCGAATTCGTCTCATTAGGTACATCGAAGTTAAACGAGACGCCTTAATCTCTCCTCGTAAGGTAAATCTCAAAGACAGTGAAATAATCTTGTGTTCATCCTTTGAACGTTTTCAATTACCCGTTTGTCTTCTCGAGAGAATTCCATGTGAGGTCTCACCACTGCCTAAAACAAACTGTCAACACTTTTTTTTTTTTTTTATCAGGAACTGAAGTTACGTCAAAACCAATCCAAGAATCCAGTTCACTAACCCCTCGCACTCAGCACACTGCTAGAGGTTTCGGAAGAAATAAGAGTGAACACCGAGATCCTTCCCTGAATTCCCGAATCCTCACGGATCCGGACAGACTTGTGTTTTGTCGGTTCTCGGTTATTCTGATTTCCCTGTTTCCGCCAATCGCCCGTATTCTGGAGGCTGTTTCCTGTAGCCAGACCTTGGGAAACCTGTAGGGTCCAGCCAACTAAAGGTGCCGCACCCAGTGCAGAGACGCCGCGGCCGCCCTCATTGTCCGACCCGAAGGGTCACTTTCGGACGTAGGAGGATTGCCGCGGCTCTCAGTCCCATATTCCCGGGCTCCCTTCTGGGAGGTAGTAACTCTACTAGGAGAACTGGCACCTGAATGTTTGACGAGATGGATGCCTCCGGGTTCCTGCGCTCGTAGCCTGCCTCAGATGTTACCCGGTTGCGGTGCTACATCCAACTCGAGGGGTTCTTGACCGCCGGGTCTCGAGGCGAACTGTACGGAAGTAGGGAGCTGGGGTACTCTTCCGAGCTTTCTCCAGCGCCACCCGACACGGCTAGATCCAGACCTGGACTTCGTCCCGGGGGCTTACCCGGAGCGCTGATGGAAGGCTGCCCCTATGCGGACGAACCCGTTTGACCACCCCCTCCCAGGTTATCGGAAACAACTCTGCCTCGCCATGGCGGGAATCTGGCTCGTCGAGCTCGAAACCCGTCGGGTCCGAGCCGACCACCAGCAACGATCCTGGTTTACCCCCTACCCAAGATGTTGAAGCCAGAGCCTTAAAGGGCCTATGCCCTCAGCTGTGCGGTCTTCCAAACTTGCGAGGGGATCTAATGAGCAGTCTCGCGCCAAGCGAGGAAATTCCCACGTTTCGCAAATAGCACACGGAGCCGTTGGGGAACATGCCAGTACATCGGGAAGAGTCGTGAAAAGTCAGGGTAGAGTGGGGACGGTATTTGGGACATTTGCTATCGTAATACTTAAGAGAAAAAAGACAAACTGATCATACTGGGTTAGATGAAATGACCACCCCATCACGAACTGTCGATCTCGTGGGGACGTCTGGAAAACACAAACAAACTCCTCATCTCCAAGGGGGAAAACGAGGCCAAAGGGAAATAGCACCTTCAAAAGGGCGAGTACTATAAACGAAACAAGGCAAAAGGGCTAAAGCCAAGGGCCAAGAGGTACTGTCGTACGTGCAAAACACAAGATCTCCATACCACAGTGTGGTAGGCAAAAAAGCCTGGGCTATGTCTTACACAAAGTAGAGCCTAGCCAATGATTAAAACCAAAAAGCCCGGCCTGCGGGGCCATCCCTCGAAATGAAGGTTTCGAAAGACATCTTCTTCGAGGAAAACGTGATCGTCATAGTCGCTGTCAAAGAGGCACGCCAACATCTTCCCAAAATTAGAAGGAAATGTTTAAAAATGGAGGGATCCTGAGATTAAATCCCGACGCCAGATCTTGGAACGGATGCTTACGTCTTGGCGGCGGCGATAGTATCTGAAGGGCTTGGCCAAGTTGTCAGTGCAATTTTTGTTTTCGCCCCAGCCAGGAGTATGGGAGTGTGGGGGGGGCGGAGGGGGGCAAGGAAATATGACAGGTTTTAATGACGACTGCAGTGAATTTATGGTTTCTGGTACGAATCACTCCAAAATCAATGTGCATCGTTCCGTTACAGGATTAAAGTCCGTTGGCACTTCATAATCATGGAAGTAAAATACTACATCTCTAGCTTTTTAACTCATTCTACTCATGTAGTAGGTAGCCTATCGGGTGTTAATATAAATAGTCATATCTGAAAGAGGTGGGGATTGTTCTCCTCTTGACAAAGACGGCCCATTTTTCCTGCAACTGGTAATGGCCGCTTTCCAGTTTGCATGACCATAATATAACTGGCAAATTGGTAGTAGAAACGCTCCCTCCCCCGTTAGATCCCTGAACATAAGTTCATCACTTAGATTATGCCAAGAAAAAAAATATATCAGATACTATGGAAATACCTCTTGGTTCTTCTGCGATTCAACTGACTGCCATTTCCTGGAACAATTGATACCATGACGGTTTCCTTTAATAATAATTTACAATACGTCGTGAAACCGCATCCGCTGTATAGTTTTAACAGTATTTCCGTACTTGCTACACTTCTCTTATCCCTGGACTAATCTGTGGTCCCGGAGGTCTCCTGATTAGTTGCTACATTGACTAAGATTAATCACAATGTCCAATAACATTAACTGAAGAACCGTGGTCCGCAACTTGTGAGATCACGATGATTCCCTAACTTTCCGACGGAAACGACGGCCATTTTTAAATTCAAGATGGCCGCCATGTAGTCTGGTTGATGGTGATTTACCGATTATCTCACGCGGACCGACAACTTATGTTATCACTTATCAGTCATGTAGGTACTATAAACGGGGGAGTTATGATCAACTTTCCAATAAGATAGGCGGCCATCTTGAAATTCCTAAAGGCCGTCAAACCATGTCAGAAAATGGAAACATCGATTTTTTATTCAGCGTATTCGAAAAAATCCATAGAAATAAATTTAGCAAGCCTAGCTCGAAAATGACATAAGCACCCCCATATACTCCATCATTGGAATCACTCCCCCAACAAAACCAAGCCATATTGCCTCATCCACTGCTTCTGTCCAGTTTGGAATCTGTGCGTCCTGATATACACGATAATACCCAAAATTTTAGTTAGTTTCATCTTTTGTCGAGTTTTGGCTTGTGAAGACACCATCAGACAAAAACAGATGCCTTATTGCGTGTAGCGCGAGAATTTTCTCATAACACAGAGGATGAATATGACAAAATTCACCCTCTCCGAGATCACCTTCCGCAACATAATATTCCACCCTTTCGAGCAGAGAGGCAGTTAGAGTCGCATTTCCTGGTGTGTGCACGAATCCCCCGTCAGAATCCAAACAATTTTTTTCTTTCACATTCCGCTTTTTTTTTTTTTTAAAAAGTACATGAGGAAGGCGACTCATATTTGCCCTAAACAAAAAGAGGAACCCGAGCACAAGAGACTACAAGAAAGTAGAGATCAGCTTGTTGATTCCACTCTTGAACCGCTGGAGGTCAAAATAGGGAGGAAATACATCCCTCGGAAGCCTATTCCGCCGCCACGAGTGCGAGGGAAAAAGGACGAGCTAGTTTTCGGTGCGATGACGGCAGTGGCAGCCGAAGTGTGCAGGAAAAGAGCGTGAGTATGTCGATAACCTCGAGTAGAGGGAGAACAGCATCCCTAACTCGAAGAACATTTACCATAAATGTAACAGTAACAGTAGAGGATGATACAGATCGCATGGGGTAGCGACTGAAGTAAGGAGTAAGATGATCATCGTGAGACGGATGGACTTTCTCTGGATACGATCAAGGACATTGAGAGAGGAGGCGACGCCCCCCCCAAATCCTGGCAACCATGTCCCATTAGGGAGCTATTTGGGCTTTGTACAGGCAGAAGTAGCTGTTGTGCGGTGAAGTATTTTCCTTGCGCGAATAGGAAGGCCCAACTTCTAGAACATTAGTAGCGACAGACTTGATATGAGAGTTCCAGGACCGGTTGTTGCCGATTTCCATACCAAGTGATATTAAGTGAAGTGACTTAGAGGTGATCTGGTCAGCCATGAAAGCTGGTGCATCAGAAACACACCGACCAGAAATCAGCAAGCTTCTGAGTTTTAGATTGGTTGGAAGGAACCCGATAGCAGTGCCCCATTCAAAATAGAATGAAGCTCATTGTTCAGCTGATTGCACTAGGGAACGTTATAGACAAAATCGTTCGGCTTCTGGGTACGAGTAAGCACAGGAGATTGGTGATGGGTAGAAGCATCAGCAATGAGTGAATACTAATACGGTAGAGCTAAGAAGATCATTGAAAAAATGAGAAAGAGGTATGAGCGAAAACACACTTAGGCACACCAGCATGTAGGAAGGTCTCGGAGAGAGCACCATCAACCCGAAGAATATAGAGCGACCTGTAAGAAAACTGGCAGTTCAAGAAGGTCGAAGGGCTGCAACCAATTAAGATATTTGGCAAGGCAGTCCTGCGTGCCAACCGGTCAACGACTTAGAGATTCCATGGCAATCGCCCCTACTCTCACCGAAATACTCATTTATTCGAGCTTGGGCCCACAATGTACAAAACAAATAGTAGGTCCCCAGTAAGATCGCCATGCCGAAACCAGAGTTGTGGGTGGTCACTGATGAGAGAGTGAAACTCACGCAGTTCAAAACATGCTTGTTACTATAGTTTACTAACTTTGGAGAGTGAACCGAGGTGGTAGCAATCGCCTGTAATTGGAGGGTTTGGATTTGTCACCCTTCTTAAAGACTTGGCAGACATGAGCATGCTTCCAAAAGAAGGGGTAGCATCAAATAGAGTAACAAAGGCGGTAAAGATTGCCAAGGAATAGGGGCGCAAGTTTAGGGGGCCACACACACCGTCAGGAGGGACTATAGGAGGGGCATGGACAAGTGCTTTATTCATGTCCTAAAATATTGAGTGTTAGGGAGGACCCATGGCAAGTGGTGAAAACAACATCCAAAATCGTGTCACTAAAATGGCAAAAGCCTGGTAGGAGGGTGAGCATTTGTTGTTCATAGTGGGAATTAGAAGGAATAGCTCGGCAAAAAGTATTAGCTTATAGATTGCATCCCATGGCCAAAGAGCCATAAGGTTCACCCGCGGAGGGAGATGGAAGATAAAAATAAAATACAGAAATGCTGGGACACAGATTGGCCAGCGACCAAAATGAACGAATTACAGAAAGGCAGGATGAAAGTTATTAGCCTACGTGAAATAGAAAGAGACGCGACGAGCTTGCCTATCGAGTATTCTCAGAGCAAAACATTACGACCGTACATAGGCTTGACGGGAATCAGGTGGAGGAGAACCATGGGTGAACATGAAGGTGATGAAGAGGAGCAAGGAGCCTGCTCTTAAAGTGTAGGGAATAAAAGTGTTCATTACAAAAGAATAATTTTCCGACGAAATAGCAGAAGCAGAGTAGGGGGTCATACTGAAGAAAGTATTTCCATCACCAAGGAAAGACTGAAAGGAGGGAGACCAAGAAAAAATCCCGAAAGGGCTAAAGGCGAGCTCAATGTACACAATGATGAATGACCAAATAGATGAATGAATATAAATTACATATGGCAATTATCTGACTAGTAGAGGTACAGACAAGCCTAAGTGTAAAAACAGCAAATCCTCAGAGATAAATTATCATGATTATTAAAGAAATGTCGTGATCATTAATAGAATGAGGCAGGAGAGGAAGAAATGTAGAAAATTGAATTTGTTGGTCACCTGCTGTACGGAACAAATCAGCATTGATCATCACAGTCGCGCGGCACGGGGCCGCGGCTTGTTCACGGTGACTCGCGGCCGTCGAAGTTAGCCCAATTAAGGAGGAAAGTAATACGCACAGCGAATCCGTCTGTAGACATGTGAAATCCAGTTCCAACAACGGTGTCATTGCCTTCCTAAGGCATTGAGAGATTAGAGGTCTGAGCTCTAGGGTTATTCACTTGATTGTAGAGCGAATAGGCGGGGTGATCTCCGGGGACTAGTTGTCCGGCGTGTAGTGATCAATGGAGTACTGACCTCGGGTATTTGTCATGGGGGTAACTGTCCGGTCGGTAAATGTCAACGGTATTTGTCCTCGGGGGTCATTGTCCTCGGAGAGTTGGGCGGGTGGTTAGTGTCATCGGGGTATTCGTCATCGGGGGTATTGCGGTGTTATTGTCTGAGGTAGTTTTCTCGGGTGGTATTTGTCCTAGGGGATAATTGTCCGGGGGAATTTGCCAGCGGGACATTGTCGAGGGGATTGTCCAGGAGGTTGGTGTTCCTCGCGGTTAGTTGTCCGAGGGGTATTGTCCGGGAGGTTATTGTCCGGGGGAGTTGCCCAGCAACATATATATCATATGCGATGACAGCGGACCGTACCAAAAAAGTTGTTGTCGCTCTTCGGTACAATAGGGCCACCCCAAATGTTATCTCTAGGAACTCAGACCAGCCTCTCTCCCATCAAAATACAACTGACTGTTGGCAGTGTTAGTTTAGTTGGTCATGTTTTACGACGGAAGACCCCCCCGGGAAAGCCATTTCCAGTGATCTGGGGGGCATGAACGCCATGCCTAAGCACTGCAATAGGCGCCCGCTCAGATGGTTCTCGATTGCCCCAGGCCTCGTCTGGTTGCGCGATCAGTGGTTTAGCCAATCCGCACACATGCAAATAAATGCCTAAATTAAGCAAACTAGGACATCAATACTACTTCCATGAGCCATTTTGATCTCAATATCGCAGGACCATAGTGGACCACACACCACAACAAAATTGGACATTGCTCAAATGAAGCAAAGTAACATATTGAGTAACCCCCAGTGATTCGAGTCTATGTTCACAATCTTGGTAGGACTAAAGGTAGACCCTACCGAGTGGTTGGCCAGTTGATAGCCTTCCACCCGTGAGACAGGGGTTCGATATCCTGGTCGGTCAGACCAAGACTTGGTTGGCCTAAAAATGGTACCTGTTGCCTTCTCGCTGGACTCTCAGCACAAGGGATGGGTGAGGGACGAACGAAGGGGAGGCAATTTGCAAGTTCCGTCTGCGTGCTAGAATTACCCCCACGCCCCACATTAGGTAGCAGCCAAAAGGCATTGCTTATTCCGTGTACCCTGGTGAGGGATTCGCCGCTGACCATAGTGCATTATCATGCTAGATCCTTGCTGGTCCTTGATAGGAAAATCCTCTGCTCGCCCGTAGACCATCAAAACACAACTCCAACAATCTCCTAAAAATCGAACGACTTAAATTCATAAAAAAATAGTGCCAAATAGACCCACTGATGGTCTCCAGTGCCGTCAGTCTAGTTAACAATGTAACTTAAATATAAAATTGTAATCAGACCCACCACGCTTCATTAAGATCCGGCAAACGTTAAATTACGCGAAGTAGCAAATAAGACCACGTGAAGACCTCATATCAGGTTTTTCATGAAGAACAAACAACTTCAAAATTCGCATAATTAGTGCAAATTGACTTTAGGTTTCGGTACTGAAGGTACACCATATTCACCAGGCTTCGTGAAAATCCGACGAACTTTGAAATTTCGCATGAATTATACAAAATTAGCCCGATGTAATTAGCGTATTTTACTGTGAAAATCTATCGTTCATCTACCCCATTTCCTGCTCTTATTTGCTAAACCAAATCACCGTAGCATCTACGGTTCATCCGTAATCTTGCTAACGAGCTAGCGTATAAATAGGCTAAAATATGCTAATTACCTTATTAATTAGTGACGTTTGTGCTCAATATCTCCTCCGAGTGTTGTTCACCCCCCCGTACCAATTTTCCAATTCCTCACCAATCCGTCTTACTGTTTCATAGAAACAGCTACGAGAGGCGGGGACCACATACCTCACATACACCGCCACTGAACAGACACACCACACACACATATACCCACCCATACATCTCTACAAGTACAAACACCACACGACAACTTGTTAGAGTAATAGATAGATAGCTAGATCGATAGATAGATAATAGATGATAGATAGATAATAGATAGATAGATAGATAGATAATAGATAATAGATTGAATTCAACCACTTGCAGGTCTCTTCCTAACTTTGTTCAGGCGAGACAAATTTCATCCCTCTGGATTGCATGTCGCACATTGCACCCCCCTAACATCACCCCTTGCTACGGCCGCCGAAGTATCGTTGCCCTCCTTCTGTGAACTATTACGATGAACACCACCTGTTCAGGTAACTGTCTTTATTGGTGAGTGGGATACGGACGGTCGCAGAGGTCATTTGTTGGGTAGAAACGCATGGAGACTGAGTCGGTTGCTACATTACGTCACGCCTCACTAGTCCTATATGAGATAGAAACACCGCTGACTGAGCTTCGAACCATTTTTGAAGCAAACGGTGCAGGTACGGTGATGGAAGGAACAGCCGTACACACTGAACCGAAGCCCCAGGGCCAAGTCCTTAAAGTGTCCCCTCACTACAGCGCGTTGCTAGGGCTGGCAGACTGAAACACTCCTCCATAGTGGATGAGTATCACCTCATACCCAATATATTAGCTCATATGATGTGGCTGGCTACGCAATAGAATTCCAAGCCCATTGACTTTCAGTACTCGTATCTCTTCAGTATACGCCTGAACATACCACTGGCAAGAACATGACGTTATCAGTCCCGCTAAAAACGAGCTCCCACCTTCACCCCAGTAGTTTCTTATCCAGCTGGGGTAATTCATCATGGTGTCAATTTCTATTATCTTACTATATGGTTGACATTAATTTCTATGTATCTTACTATTGGTTGACAGTTGTTCACAGTAGTGGTAAGTGATCACTCCAACAGCAACACCTCCTCCAGACAATTTGGTGGTTTTGAATTGTCGACTTGGAAGGACAATTTTCATCCACCACTCCAGCAGGAATTTTAATCGACCGTATGACATTGTCCGGAAAGTGCATATCCAATACCCATAGGGCCTCTCGGTAATCAGCAGGGTCGAGGTTATCAGAATTGCTTCCACGGTCTGAAGAGGTAGCTGGAGGGTATATGCTATTTAGCATATTGGCCTATAGTGTTGGTGTTCTTCTTGGTTCACAAGAGTCCTTTAGTAGCATTCTATGATGGGCGCGAATACCATGGGTAGCCTTCTACTGCAAGCGTCAGTAGTAGGGGCATGAGTACATTTGTGCGAGTAAACCACTACTCGTGCTGACAGGCCATGATTATCATTTCTTTGGTAATCTTTGATAAATAAAATGAAGGATTTGTTTCATTGACCCACTTGAAATACTGTATTTTACAATCTCTCTCCTTCGAATATCCTCAAGCCAAAAGCTCCTAAATTGTCTCCACCTATAACATATGTAAACTGCCTGAACTATTTGTTACAATTCCACCTCTGAAACCGGCGCCTCTACGGGGGGGGGGGGGGGGGCCTCAACACCCACAAATTCCCTCTTAGTCTCCCCCCCCCCCAAAAAAAAATTTTGTCCTTGGATAGCGTGAAAAGGATAAAAAGTTTTTAGGCTGGGGAAACCCTTTTTCGGGGTTGAGGGTCCTAATTTTCCAAAATATTCTTGTACGCTAGTGAGAGCAGATGGTGACCCTTCGCGGAGATGTCACTTCATAATTACGCACCCCTCCCCGGGGATATTGACCTCTAAAATTCTGTGCGTTTACACATTTCAAGCGAAAAAAGCTTCCCCCAATTCATCCACATACAGAATAGCCTGTATATAGCCCTGGTCCTACCCATTATGCATATTGTTTTCAAATCCATACAAACCAAGGAATTGATTTCCATGGATATCCATATTCAAACTTCCAACTCTGACCTGATCTACTTACTGCCTAAGCCCATTCAACCCGACCCCAAGTAATAAAACCACAGAGAAAAGCCAATAAAGGGAGTCCTATTGCAGCACAGTGGTATATTAGATAGGAACCTTAATGCAACAATAGAAGCCCACAGAGGGGGACTGCCTGTTTAGGATTAACAGTGCAGGACCCCACAAGGGTATGACAAGAGGGTAGTCTTACTGTAAATATTGACAATTTCTATTGTTATTATTATTATGTTAAATTTCATCATTAGTGGTAACTGGTGAAAGGTGAAATACCCTGAAGCCACCATATCCCATGCAGAAGAGAAGAATAACCCCAGATGCCTAAATAATTCATCCACGATTCTTGAAATATAAATTACGGACTGTGATGAATGTTGCTTAGCAGAACAACAGCGTTCCCACTCTCAATGACTCTCTTCGAGAAGAAATAGTCACGAATAATCCAATTACAAGCTTTGTCATCCCCCCCCCCCCCCCCCCCCCCCGCCCCTCCCCCCCCAAACTTGATGCAATGACTCCTATTGGTGGTGACATTGGAAAACTTGAAGAAATTGTGGAGGGAAGGCCCTCTAACCCACGAACAATTTTAAACGTAAATCAAATCACCCTCGATTAGGCGCAGCAACCATCGACGTGGGACCGACGGAGACGCTGAACATTTTAAATTACCAGCTTATTTTCGCGAAGAGTAAGACATATAATAGGACAGAATACTCACTAGTTGCTCAAACAACTCAACAAGCCTGACAACAACATCTTACAAGGAAACTAAGTGACATCCAATCAGGCCAAGGATCCAATTATAAACTTTAGCTGATAGCAAATTGGAAAACTGCTTAGCAGGTTGTCAGGCTTCAAAGGAAATTAAACTCAACTCCGAGATCTTTCGTAAATTCACCTGATGAATATTTGGCAATTCAACTCAAAGGACAATGCAGGCTTGGCTACAACAGTGGTTATATGGTGGAGAATGGATAACTGTTTAATAGGTTCTAAACCCATTTCAATAGGATATGTTCCTATGTGGAGTTATTGGCCTCAATTTTGGGTCATGAAGCAGAGGAATTGGGGAGAAACCCAATTGCGCAAAACGCATGACGTCACACATTAACAACACGGAACAGTATGTTATGTATTTGATTGTTTCATTTTGTTGAATAAGTCAACATTTAGAATTTTTCTGTTGTCCTTCTCTCACCAAGTAACCATCACCACCACCCCCTCTAACAAGCAACCCTCCATAGACTAAATGCTTTTCGAAGTGAATTGGTGTTTGAATTTCAATAGAAACAAAGAATTTTGCAATGGTTGCACTATACATCCTTCATTATTGCATGATGGGATTCATTTCGATCTTGCGCAATAAACATGCTCCTATACACAAACTTCAATGGCATAACTCCGTAACGGAAATCCTATGAACTTCCTGTTTGGACTGTTCGCATTCAGTTTGATCCAGCTTTTAACCCCATTTGTGCCAATCGAAAGGCTAATTGAAGAATAATCCAAGATGCCTGGCCCTAAGAACTGATCCTTTGGGGAACACCACTAGTGACCCTCTTTACCAAGGAGACGATCGCCGTTGATTACAATTCGTTGTTCACAATTAAACCGCCACTGACGAATCCACTAAGACATTCCCTGAAGTTCATCAACTGTTTTACCTTGCAGCTTGGAGAACGACTTAATTTAGGCGATTGCGAAATGCGTTAATTGTTGTGCTTTCACGGCACAAATCATCCCAACTCTAGTTGCCATCTAGGTCCACTTTGAAGCATATTTCTACTAAACGAGAGCCTGATTGTCACGAGAGTGAACTATGCTCTTCGCATCCCTTTTTTTTTCAAGTTTTTTTTTTTCATTTCTCTTGAGGAAGAAGTGAAAAAATAAAAATGCAGGTTTTGACCGTAGGGTAGGTGGCCTCGGCAATCTTGAACAATCTCAGGACCACTACTCCGTCGGGAACTTTACGCCCCCTCCCCTTCCCATCGGGGGAATCCTGGCACCACCACCTGGCTTGGATCTCGTTCATTGAGGGATGAATGCGCGTGACATTTCGGAATTTGAGTATACTATTGAATCTATTTCACTTGCTATACTTATCTGTGATTATTATTTTGGATATATCACACGATTGCCTATTTCATTTCATCCAGTCATCCACTGTATTCAGATTTTTATTCATTGTAACAATAAATAATAAATTTTCTTTATTGTATAAAACAAATACAATACAGGGGCGTAGCGAAGGGTTGGACAATTTAGGGGGGGGGGTATTAGATCCTGTTTGCCACCTATCTGGCAATGTGACTGATTGGAGGAGGGGTCTGAAGGGAGAGGTTCCCCCCCCTCCCTTGTGTAAATTTTGAATAGAAGCTTCCTCTAACTTTCGTAACTTTTCGGTCATTAGTACAAATTTTGCAACCATCTTTTCCACATTTGCCTAGGATATTCAAGAACCAATTTCAGCCGATTTGAGTGTACCGATAAAGCATAATTAGCTATTGCAAATTTGCCATGTGACACCTGACATGGGGGACTGCAGAATCCCCTATACTAAAAAGTCAATGTAAAACATTTGCTCTTGCAATCTTTTACCGAACAACTATCGAAGGGATCTAGAGAAACCTACAAATTCGGTTCTATGGGCAGCTTTGGCATTTGTTCCTCCCTGATGTCATGGATACCTCTAATTTCTCAAAAGGTAACTTGAAATGTCCTCACTAAGTGGACAAAAATGGAACCTTTTGAATTTGTGCATGAGTATTTGGCAAAATCGAAGCATCTCTATCTGCAATATTTCATCATATCATAATTATCGCCCAAAAATCTTGCCTCAATAAACCATGTCCGCTCGCATCGTCTAGAAACCAAAACTTGTGCTCTTGGCTTTGGCTATACACCCTTCTAGTCTGATAATGGGCCTGCCCCCCCCCCCGCACCACACACTCACAAATGGTAATATTCCTTTGACCTCCATGAAGGCGCCCCCGCACCACATGGCCTGACGAATAGACATCAGACACTGGAAATTATTCCGTCCTGGGGCTATCTTTTTGTCAATTTAAGGCTATATGCTGCGAATTTTTCTTCACGGCTATCCAACAATGGCGTCCAGGTGGCGTAGGAACGATTTTTGAGTGGGGGGCTGAAGTTGGATGCCGGACCATGGGGGAAGGGTCCAGGGGGAGGGGGTGTCCCCCTCCCCTTTGGAGATTTGTCCATTTTCAGATAGGTCCAAATGCAATTTGGTGCATATAGCACACTTTACACCCATGTTCCATTGGGGAAAAAATCACGTTCTCACGATTACACTGGTGATCCACATTTTGTTTTCTGTTACCAAAATGTGAAGAAAACCAAGGGCCTGAGGTTGGTTCTAATCAGACTCTGTGTCTTTAATAGTTTTAACATAACAGCTTCCATGTTAAATATGCTATGATAGACATTGTCACAGTCACCCAACATAAAACTCTGTACTCACTATTTGTAGTGTTGCTGTGATTACCTACATCGGCTTGATTATAAAGCCTGATTAGGTTCCATGTTGTGCAAATGGAGGAAATCTATTAATCACAGGAACTTACTGCCCAGGTCAATACAATGCCGATTGTACTCCAACTTCCACTCAACTTCCTCGCATTGGCCCTTTAAAAAACACCTGGGAATAGAGGAGCAATGAATGTGAAGCACCTTGCCCAAGGGCACGTCGGAAAGCGATCGGTTTGTGGGATTCAACTTATGTTCTCGCAATTAGCAGTCTGGAGCTCAGTGGGACTGACCTGAGCTAAATCCGATCTCCGATCCAATTAAGGATAGAAGAAACATCTTTGGACATAATTTTGTAACTATTCTAACGCGGAACTTTTTGGTCATGAAATCATGAATATATTTAATTCTACCTGTACTGATCCCAGTTTTATTGTGAGACTGACAATTTTCTGTTACATCTCTGCAGAACTTACAGACAGAAAATGTATAATAACAGAATCAGTAAAAAAAAAAAAATGAAAATAAGGGGGAGAGCGTAGAATCCCGTGGAGCTTTTGCGAGTCGTCCAGTCCATTAAAGACCATTATTTCTGAACACTTATTAATAAAATAACAACGTAAAGTGAACAAACACCCCTCACCCCCCCCAAAAAATACTAGGTTCATTCATACCTATATACACCTAATCTTCCATACACATCTGTACAGTATTTGGAACTTTAATGATTTTCAAGATGTTAAGCTGTCTATGAATTTTCTTCCGAAAAAAATCGGGGGGTTTGCGCTGTTTTCGAGACGTTTTTTTCCCTACTAATTGTCGTATGTTTTGAAGATTTTCCATTATCGATACCGCACATGGTTGACATATGGGTCCGGCAGCAAGGGTGGTCGAAATAATATAGGCCCAAAAAAAAAACAATACCATAACATTAATGAAAATAAGAATATAATATTCACATAATCTCATAGTTTCCCGAATTACATTAATTACCTTACTTCACTCCTTTACAGAGTAGCACCATGCCCCGAGGATGAGGTCCCTCTCTATTCTAACGCAGACATTGAATAGAAAAATTCAGTATAAGATCGCCATTTTGGCAATGCCAGTTCCTATTTTTTTGTGCACTGACTCATTCGCCAGCTTACCAGTGCAGTGCCTGTGGCATGCCGGTGCGACTGCTGTATCCAACGACACTCAGTGTACTGGCTTTGTGGCATACAGTACATACACGTAGAGCTTTTTGGCTTTCGGCACTCGAAACACAACACGTATCCTGAACGATCAAAATATTGCGGTTTGATTCAATGCTAATATGATTCCGAGGTTCGTGCCCGTGGAAGTAAGTGTGGATGATAACTAATAAGCTGAATTATAAGCCTACATATTTTGAATAATTCGGGAAGTGGAAAGGGGTTTTCGGTTGGGAAGTGGGTGGGGGCGAATGATATTTCCGCCCTCCACATTTTGAGTGGGGTGCGCCCACTCAGTCCCCCCCCCGTTCCTACGCCCTTGAAGCTTAGGGTATAGTATGTATGTTATTATGGTGTAGGTATGTATGTATGTATGTATGTATGTATGTATGTATGTATGTATGTTGTTGTATGTATTTATGTATGTATGTAAGGCTCTTGACTCGAAGAAAAATAAATATCGCCACTGCTTACTGATTCGTAATCACTAATATGGGGTTGCCAATGCAGCTCCGACAGAAATAAAGGTGAATTTAGTTGCCGTACAATAGTTTGGATCCTTTTCAATGTGCGTATTTCCGGAAAAACAAAACGCCGGACGCTGTCTGACACGAGGATGAGTCGCGCGAATAACAAGTTTTGAGTATGCTTCAGAAACTATTTGCCACAGTGAGGGCGATTTTATGTACAATGGTTTTTCCCCCCGCATGATTAGTTCATTACTATAGTTGTTTATCAAGTTGCAATGTTACCTCGGAATGAAAATAGGATGGTGGAATTGTCCCTGATCTAGCTATATTTTACTTTGCTGAACCCACATTAAGTATTACCACACACCGACCGGTGTTTTAGTGATCAACGCACCGACCATATGTTTAAAACCTCGGTTAAACAATTAGTCCCTATCAAACGTACCACGTCGGGTTACCAAATGGGATAAGATGAGAACTTGGATGAAGTTGCAGACGCATAGGGCGACACTTTTGAATTCACTGATTCCTATGGTCAGTAGTTTTATTTGCGCAAACAACAGTTGCCCTCTGATCCTTTCAAACATCTCCACAATATCTCAAAGCCTTTCATAGCCAAATATGTTGTTTTTTATTTTCATTGCCAAATATCTTCCATTTAGTATTTCTGGTTCATTGCCATCATTGTTATGAGAAGTATAGCGCCCTCTATATGATTCGAATTCATGCACTTTTGAAGAGGAATCGCGTGACACGCTCCTAGTTAACCTTGGCGTGGGCTCAAGCTCACATGACCCGTAGGGTGTATGGTAGGTAACCTTATGGTAGTAGGCGAAGTATGATATGGCGAACACCAATGGGTGTCAGGGGCCAGTGATGGATGAGTCTACCTGTAGGTAGGCATCCCCGTAGGTACCCCTGATCGGACGATGCTGGGTGCCAAGGCTAGAACGAAGCAGTTTTGGAGACTTTTGATAATGGTTTAAACAAAAGTACTGGCGCCCCCTCCCCCCCCGGTTCCGGCGCCCTTGAATGGCGCCACGCTCAGATACCAATGTAACTGCACAGGCGTGCGATGGGGTGGGCGCAGACTACCCTAGTTTTTCAGATGAAAACTTCGAAAAGGAAGGTTTATAATGGGCACCGTTTGGGCAGAGGAAAGACAAGGTGAAACATTGCTAATATCTAAAAAAAATCAGGATCCAGCAAACATTTAGACATTTAGCCAGCTTTAGCTCTACTGTCCCACCATGATCTAATAACGTCATGCCATAGACAGACTAGAGAGGGGGGAACATCCCGAGTATCCCCTGGAGGAAACACGCGTTTGGAATTCAACAGTCTTGTACCCAGGCTATTACTGCAGTTCAAAATTGGTGCATGGTTTAGAGAGGAAGAAACGGACGATAGCTAAACTTGAGGGTTTAGTAATCCAGAAAAGGTTGATTGTAGTTCCCAAAGTCATTGAAATGTTTGTTGTATGTTTTCAACCTCCACCTATATCATAACTAGGGGGTGAATGAGGCAAAAGGTTCCCATAGGCTTGGGAGATGTTGGGACACGAGAGTCAACATGACGGACAATATGGGAATAATTGGCGGTGACACCCCCCCCCTCCTGGCTACGCCACTGTTTTGGCAGAAATTGTGGTAGTTTTTTGACCATAGTGACGTTCGGACAACACGATTCAGTCATTCTTTTCACCGCCCATTTTCGCAAATGGGGGGGTCCTCCTTGAACTTTTCCCGTCCCCGTTTCCATGATACGTTATTGTGCCTCCATTTGCTACAAGCATGTCCCTCTTCAAGAGGATTGTGCACTTACTGGTGTCCTATCAAATTCAACCCAATTGCATGGTACTGTTGGAATTTATGAATGAATGTAGCAGACGGCAGACTACTCCGCAAAGACAGCACTGATGACTGATCACTGCTTGACACCGAGACGGCTCGCCCACTGCTAAAAATAGAATACCACATTCCACAACAAAGTTTGAGTTTAGCTCGCCAGGTAATGATGGTCAAAAATTTGGCTGCTCAGGAGTCAATGAAGTATCAAGGTCATAAAGTATGGAGTGAGGATAATCCTTGAAGGAACTTTTCACTGAAATTTTACAGTATAAAGGTGTAGGCCAATGGATAGCATGTGACTAGTTGCCTGCCTTTTTTTATATTGTGTTTGTGGTCACCAATGAGGCATACTCCCTAGTGAGTGTTCTGTATAGAACGTCATGATCACTAGCCATACCAGCAGTAATTACCTATTGTATAGGTAGCATATACTGAGGCATACTGAGTTGGTTATTCCCCATCATGACCAACTCTCCCGCTCCAATCACCCCATCCACGCAGCAGCCCCCCCCCCACCCCCCCCCCCCCCCCTCTGGTAAGGTCACATAATCATGAACTAGGAGATATGAATTAGGCCCTTGAACTTTGAAGGGACGGCTTCCACTTAATTGTTTTTTTAGTTCGGTGTCAACCATTTGGTAACATGGTCTGATTAATCCCCCTTCTTAATTTGGGATCTCCATTACAAAAAGGTGAGTGAAACTTTTACTGTTCATCCCAGTGACTTTTTTTCATTTCAGTGGAAAACGTCTGTTCTGACAACTTTCTATCCGACCTCTTCTGGTAAGCGATATTGCAATAACAACCCATACTGGCCGATTGCGTAGCAGGAGCCAATGAATTGGGGTCGGGGTGGTGTGGTTGACACTCATCTGGCGGCACAGGAATTGCCCGATGGAGGGAAGGGCTCCAATTGTCCATGATAAGGCGAGAGGTAGAGTGTCACGCCGCGATGGTATACCTCGCCATTTCCTCCCTTTTCCTGGTTCCTCAATATTTTCCATTATTTTATTTGGTTCGCTATTTTGGTTGACGTGTGCTCACCACAGGTTAAGGTGTGGGTGGGGTGGGGGAGGGGTGTTTCATCATATCTAACGTTGACTGTCATTCTTTGATGTCCGCGAAGTTGTCAGCACTTCCCCTCCTCCAGCGGAACATCTGCATTCTCTACCAAAATGTTTTTCCGTTCACGTTTTTTCTTGGGTTTTGCTCCTGAGGGAAGCTCCTCAGGGGAGGGGGCACAGGCACCGCCCCTGCACTCAAGTAATGCACATGAAACATGAATCATGCACTCATTATGGGACACTAACCTTGGAAATAAACTTAACCGCTGTTTTTCACAAACTATTTTACCATTTTGCTTCCAACGGCCATTGTATAGCCTCTTTTCAGCAATTGTGGGGGACATTTCATCCACCTTCCTGGTATACCACGTACCCAATGCCTTCCCTCATCTCCCGGACAAATCAGCTTCCTCTATAGCAAGGCGCAGTGTTTTCTGGACCAACTATGTTGACCCTTGAATAAAGGAGGAATTGGGACATGACCAGAGATATGTCATGCACTGTTATGCTCAGAACTGGATCCACGCCCCTAATTAAAATTTTCCAAAGCATAATTTTATGGCGGTGAATGGCGGTGTTGGTGGGCGTGACGCCTATTTCGGTTTATATCATTTTAGTTGGGCTTTACCTAGGAAAAGAGTTCAGTTATGTATGCTCTAGACGCACAATGGGTATATACAAATGCAATCGCACTTCGAAAACAAATAACACGTAGCCCTTCCACTCCATTGCCCCATGCAAATGCCGCCTAAAAGATGCTATACATTTCTCAACCCATTCCTGTAAACATCCTGATAACAGTGGCCTACTGTCCGCAGCACTTTTATATTACACTCATGATACGTGGCTCTGTGCCTGTGTCAGAGGTTAACCCCATTACCACAGCTGTTCCCCTCCTCAGACCAATTCCCTGTGAGGTTACATCCATGCTTGGCCCTTGGTAATGAATACCATTCCACAAGGTTCCAGCACTGACCTATAATTTAGAATTAGTACTGTAGGCTTGGGGCCATACAACTGTCAACTGTGCCACTGGGGGATTCTCAATTTTTTATTGCTAGAGCAACACCCTAATGAGGTGTTTAAGATGAGATGCAGATCTGTCAGCAAAGGGGGTCATCGAACCCACATCCCATATTAGTCCTTCTGTTCGCGTGCTTTCATGATTCCCATCACACTTCACCCTACTACTGCTCTCGTTTAATTATAGATTACATTTCTCGCTCTATTCAGAGCTGGGGATGTTACCGATACGCTCTCAAATCGGGCAATCGAAGCCCTTTAACCCAGGTCTCGGATCATGCCTCGATGATGGACATATAATTGCAACCCTGCCGACGAAAGCCTATAGTCTACAGTGCAGGGCACAGTTCAGCAGTTGTTGCCTGTGAAGCCGTCACGTACGTCCCTCATGTTTGGTGTACCTCCAGCGTGGAATATTTATATACCTTGTTTTCCTCACTATAGGCCGGCATCCGTTTCCGCCCGGCGGGCTTGCATTGATATGTAGATAACTTGGATTTGAGCAATTATGAACGATAGGCTGACCGTGCCCCCTCGAATCCATGCCGGCGTGTATTGGAGTCCATTCTTTCTTCTGACTGGAATTACGGGACGTACTGGAAGAGGTCTGGCTTTCAAAAGATATTTGAATTCGTGGGACTGGAGGTACAAGGCCCTTGCTCGGTCCCGGCTATGTACGTACGTATACCACTGCTGACTATCCTCCTGTTTTTGAAGGTAGGCCTACTTGTCGTCCGGTCTGTCGATTCCTCATGTATGTCGATTCCTCATAATGAGTAGGCTCTGAATCCACCCAGCCTGTAGCTAGCCAAATTCTAATGCTGGCTGAAATTGATTTAAATTGCAGTCAATGTTCTAATCCGGTGACAATAATGGCATTTGACTGCTGTTTTTTGAGGGGTAAATGATGAAATTTTATTATTTTCAGTGTTGTGTTGAAAAGACCTGAACTTTGCTGTGATTGGGGGTTGCTCAGGCTGGTTGCTTGACGACTACCAGCCAGCACGCGCCAGCGTAGCTCCTCTCTGATGATCACTAATGTTTTTGTGTCAGGGCATGGGTATAGCCTCTGTCCTCAGGTCAACAAAGGCCAAAGTCTGGGAAATGTATTACCACGATGATAAGTTTAGATGTTCAGCCCGATCACACGCTTGGTATGTGGGGTTTCCATACCGAGTACATGTTCCCTATTGTCCTATTGGGGTAAGGACCGTCAGGCAAAGTCACGAGTATCGAAGTCCAGAATGCTTGATCCGATCAAATATTTGTTTTGCAGCTTTCTTTCTTGTTAGAATATATGTACCGTATATGTTGTTGGTGTAGGGTAGGTAGCTTTGGGAGAAATCTGTCTCGTGCAATCGCCGTCGTTGTAGCATGACGTCACGTGTATCCGTTTTGTTGAGTGTGGTCAGTGTTATTTGAGTTAACATTATTACGAAAATTATGACGACATTGCTTTTTGTTACAAAAGAAACCTGCATTATTATATTAATAGTTCCCTGCGTGTGAACTTTTGTTCCATAGGGGCACTTTGTGCTATGTCGAAAGGTGCAAATAACAAAATTTATCCTCCCCAGTTCTCATATTTGGGTTATTGAAAAACAAATCGCAATATTATTCACCTACCACGGTATCCCACATGAATAATGAATGAAATTTGAATAAAATTATGCATTCAATTTTGTGTTTTCGCTCACACGGCCGTTCATGAATCTGCTGGCCATTGACTCCATGAATAAGGAAATAAAGGTAAATGCTTTTTTAGGGTTTGTTTTGTTTCTTGTATTAATGTAACACAGGCCTACATAGATTGATAGGAACATGGGTTTATATTAAGATTCAGTCACAAGTCATGCGAAGTGAAAGATATCCGGATGGTGGTGTTTGCATATGGATAGAATTTTGCACACTGCCTACAAAATGACAACTTGATTCCTCACTCCCTTTCATACGACTGTACTACTGGTTGGCACAGTTGACAGGGCGTCGGCCTTCCACCCGGTAGTTCGATTCCCGGCCGGGTCATACCAAAAACTTTAATTGGTCACTGTTGGTGCGGACGTTCAGCACAATGGATTAGAGCAGGGACAAACGAGGGGTGGCAACTTGCAAGTTGCTGTCTGCGTATGATACCCCATCCCCACATTAAGGTGCCGCCAAAGGGTATGCTTTTGCCGTTTACCTGGTGAGGGATTGCAGCTGACAAAAAAAAAAAAAAAAAAAAAAAAAAAAACAGTATCCAGTTCTGTATCCTAAGCTTGCTGGGCCTTGAATAGGCTCGATCCTCTGTTGGGCAAGCATACCATAAAAAAAGGGTAGGTCTCCTAGCCAGAGCTATACTTAAGGCTTTCTGCTTTTCGTTTTATATTTCTGTCCGTAATCATAGGCCCTACTGCAAACCTAGGCTTCTAGGCTTCAGATCCAGGGGAATACCAGGCAGATCAGGTAAGTTGTCACCATGTCTCTGCATCCGTCTACCACCCTTGTTCCTGAATTCCATCCTAAGTTCCCAGTGGGAATGTTTCCCGAGCACGTACTAAAAAATGTTCAATTTAGTCCACAATCACTAGCAGTAATTGGGATTAAAAAAAAGAAACTCAACTCAACACTGTTACAGTAGAGACTGATACTTAGTGGCAGACGTTTATTACTATTCTGATCAAACGTAAGTGATTCTAGCCATTATTATAAAAGTAAACTTACTCAACTGTGTTGCACTGGAACGGAACGAAGTATAGGTTCAGTGAATATTTAACGGCGTAAACAAGAAAGTAATTCAAAGGTAACCATAAACCTGACAGTAAAGGTCAATCTAAAAATCAGTACCATGTTGAAATGGAACAAGTACTGCAGCTAACACGAGGTAGCAAACATTATTCTGCCATTAATCGGCCGATCAGAGGCTACCTGTGATTAGAGAAAGGCGTCATTTCTAAAAGATTTTTTTCATCTTCACGCCCTAAGTAAACTGGGGATTGGGGTGTTAGAGAAAATTCGCCAATGAACAAGGTTATATATAAGTTATTGCAGCCCCTTCTGAACACTGGTAACAGAATAACAAAAGGTGGCATCCACGAAGAAAATGAATCGGCCCGAGGTGTAGATTTGTTCAACTCCTCTACTACACTAAAGAAACGAACCAGGAGAATGCCTGATATTTGCATATCCCATGGACTTTGAACATTGTCTTGGAAAGCTATTGACACATCACAACATAAAATGTAGGTTGATAGTAAATACAAGTTGTAAACAGAATATAATAGGGGATAACGTCTATCATATTTAGTCTTTTGTAATTCCCTTCATTTTGGTACTGATGGTAAATATGAGCATTGGCGGTGTGCATCCATTTCATTATGGCCTATTTGTACCTCCTATTGTTTTCATTCTACAAACAGCATCATATCGACACCAGTTTGAATATTAAAAATATGGATGTCCGTGAATGGCTGATTTATCTAGTTTGAAAAAAAGCCTAGAACAAGCAATTTTCAAGGCGAAAAGTGCGACATTTAGGACCCAAATTCATTACATTTCATTCCATTCATTTGTTTTTCCACAATAGATCATTAGTCAGAATGAATGTGAAGGAAGTGAAGCAGAAACCCGTGAGGGCTTAATAAGAGGTTATTCAGAAAATTCATGCAAACCAAGAATCATTGAAAGAAAATAATAACAAAAGGCGCAACAAAGAAGCACGGACCCCCTCTTGATACAATTCGCGCCCAACAACACCCAATGAACGGCCCACGAACCAACAGCGATATGGCCTAAACATCAGAGGCAAGTCATTCCAACTTTAAAAATGTTCATTTTCAGGACTACTAAGTTAGCGTGTTGGAACATCTTGCAAGCCACTGAAGAGATCACCCGATTGACGGACTTATCGACTATAGTGACACAGACCCCCCATCTCCACAATGAATGATTGGCCCGCGTCCAATGTCCAAGTCCTTTGTCAACCCCAAAATTCCACGCATGGGGGGGGGGCGGGGCGGGATCGTGTTAGATTCTACCAATCTAGTCAATACAATGAACATTGCCCACAATTGCGAGTTTATGACACTGGGGACAATCAATTACGGCCATCCCATTGATTCAACAAGTTAACGCGCAGTATCAAACAGTGCACATCAAACTAACCAGAAAACCTGGGCCCCCCCCCTTCAACAGCACGGAGCCTTGGTCATCCCCAAATTCCATGCATTTTTAGCCGAATTGCCAGATGATACCAAATCTAGTCATCACAACAAAAATTGTCCTGAAAGACATGACGTCTAGAGGTCGAACAAACGAAACTTTGCAGTACAGCACCAACTAAATCGTTTTATCACCAGAATTCAATCCCAATGTCATTTCAGTGATGTAGGCTGTTCCAATCTTTTACAAGAGGTTCTTATAACTGGAGAGGGGTTATTATGATAGGACTGCTGCGACGTAATTATCTCATCGATCTCGAAGGGCCAAATGAGATATGTATTCAGTTTGCCATTTAAACCTATATTTACTGTTGTGATTGCCTAATCAACGGTCGCTATAGGAATCATTTTCTCCCTAGTTAAGGAATTATCCACTGAGGGGTACCCTATGGTGGGGGTACCCATGGGTTCTAGGGATGCACACGGAAAGGTGTCCGTTAGGTGTGGCAGTGTCTATGTATGTGTGTGGGTATATGCCTTTGTGGTTTTCAGATTCGTAAAGTTCGTAGTTTTGCGCGCAATATCTTTGGTTGTTTGATGTCGTCAAAACATCGGGAAGTATACATGCCTAGTAAGGCACAAGACACACATTTCTCCTCATAACTAGGCAAAATTATCGAAATTTAACCGATGAGATAGGAATGGATTTGATTTGTAAGCAGTAGAAAACATGAAAAAAATATCAGGCGGTCACGTTGAGTGTTACGTTTTAATATACCACGTTTCACGCTAAAAAAGTTGTCTTGTAATATGCGTAAAACTGTTTGGAGATCGGACAGGCGAACCGTACGAGAGATGTGTCTTGGGAGGTTCGTGGTCGGAACCCAGAGAAGTGCGCCCTCGTAAATGGTCTCCCCCCCCCCCATTGGCAAATGAGTACAATTTATGGCCCCTAGACACATGCTGCTGCAAGATTGCTAGTTAACAGCTGCAAAACCTCTACTGAACTGCAAAAATCATTGTTTGTGTTAACAATTTATGATCACTTGTGTCCATAGGGTGGGGTGGGGCATTCTGCCCCCCCCTCCTCGTGGGTACGCCACTGAGATCGGATTATAGCTCAGTAAGGTAGAGTTCGATTGCTGATCGAAAGATTGTGAGTTCGAAGTCCCACAGACCGACCACTTTTCGGTCTGTGTGCCAAGGCTCCCATCTCGAATGTGGACCTGTGAGGACACTCGGGTACAACCGACCGCGTCTATCGCTTTTGGCCACTCCTCTCCGGGATTGTTGGAGTACGTACCATCTTTCGGGAATCCCGTCATGGACCATCCCACTAGGCGAGAATAGCAGTACGTGACCCTAAATTTTCTGTAACGCAGCGCCGCTGCACGTTTTTCACTCCGCCTGGAATTTGAATAGTAACGTTTTAAACGAAAAGAACCGTTCAACACACATTTTATGAGCACGTGTAAACCTTTCTGTTCAGTTACGCATAACATATTACCTGACCAACCCTTTCTGAGACGGAACCCGCAGATAGTAGCAGGTAATATAATTAAAGTATTTGCGACCGAACGGGATCTCCCTGTGTACTGGGTCAGTAACCCCGTTTGTGCAATTAAGCGATTTAATCACGCAATCTGATACAGTCGTACCAGGTTCACACAACTAAGATTATTATGACAACATTGAATCGCTGCGGCCTGTGTTGATTTTTTTTTTTTTTGTTTTATCAAGATTGGGGGGCGAGCCCATCAAGTGCTGCATTTCGGGTCTGTGATCTTCATTGAAAAACATTTGCTGGATATTCGAAACCTGACCTTGATTTAAAGTAGGCCTGCATTTTGCGAATTCCCGCGATCCTTTGTTGGCTCGCACATCAGTATGATAAAAAAAAATAGTGGCTCTCCGCTACTCTCGGGTCCCACTTCATACAGAGTATGTCGTATATTATATAAGTACCAACTCACTGTAATAACCTCCCCATATAAGATTGGATCCACGCAGCCGGGGCCTACCAACTTATGACGAAATAAGGTCGCCCATGTTACAGGTGGATAGGTTATCGCCAATTTAAACCACACTCTGAAAACTTTGTTTAGGCATTAAAACACTTCTCTAAACACTATATGAACCAGATTTTACACGCGGTTATCTCTATCCGCATTCAGCAATTAAATATTCGGTATTGAGCAGTTGATCACAGTAATGTTTAAAAATTAGCATTCAAACGCGTTTTAAAATTAGTGTTGCGAAAATTGTCAATTCCCTAAACACTGAGTGCATACTTGTGTCTAAGTAGGCCTATGTGGTTAGAACTGGTTTCAATTATTAATACCGCTCGTATGACTCGGTTTTTTATTTTTATAGAAGAACCGGTCCTGCATCCTTATAGTCCCACGAACTAGTTTCGATTGGATACTATCAGAAGTAGTAGTAGTAGAGGTATCAGTTAGAGTATCACTTTTCCCTTATAACGATTCCAAATTCTATGTCTGGAATTACTATCGCGAGAGAGACAACCGTGAAACCATGACCACTATAACGCTACGCCATAATATCAATAGGTGAAATATTTCTGTATTAGCAAATGCTTTCTCGCCTATTAGTGTGTTTGAACGGAATAAAGTGCTATGATTTGGATACATTATTGAACACATATCAGAGCCAATGTCTTCCTAGTTATGAATCGATCAGTTACCATTTCTAATGTAATCACTAGCTGACGAGTGAAGGTATCCGCGCACAGCATGTCCCTGTGTCTTACTACTACCTGGCTTGTGTTCGGAATGAACTGTTAGGATTTGCAACACCAGTTGGGCCTATTTTGCCAGAAAATGCTTGGTAAATAGGCGGGTTTTGAAAGTGTGATTATAGAGGAGTGCTTTCAGCGGTACCTCAATTATTCAACCGTGTCCTAAGCATTCGTAACCATCGCCTTACGGTATCCTCCGTACAGGTCATCTGTTGATGCATGCCATGGTCGCTGTTAGCTGGAGAAGATATAGAATATAGACTCTAGGGGGGGGGGGGGGGGGGGGGGGGTTATAGCGTTATGGGTCCCAGGATTTCTGACCACCCCTCTCAAACACTTTCGTTACTCTTATACACTGTAAGAGTAAGTCTCGAGACACCCGTTAGCAAGGGGTGAGACAACCAGCGATTTTGCTCCTCCATATCTCACTGATGCACATGTTAATTGCACGACGCACCCCTAGACCCCAGAGATGGTCCGTCATGGTTGCGCCATGGTCAGGAATGTAATGACGCAGGGGTAAAGTCCACAATTGTGATCGTCTTTTAGACGCACATGTGCGTTTTGAATCCGTCAATTTACAAATTCCGCGGAATTGGCGTTGTACTTACTAAGTATGCTGACGTACCATTCTGACAGCATCTTGACTTGCGTCAAATGGTCCCGTCATTGTCCGTAAATAGTCATTCACAAATGGGTTTGAGGTACGTCAATTCCGGGCAATTGTCCGTCCATTTTGTGCGCAGGGGTGTCATGGCCCTCGACTGTACGCCACACCTAACGGCCATTGATGGACAATCTCCCTAGGGTCGATGGGTGCGTCTCGCATTGACACGTGCATCAAGTTCTGGTCATCCACTGAGTACAGTTTTAATCCTTTCTAAGAAACGCCTGCGTTTGTCTGTTTTCTTTCGAAATTTCAGGATTTTCGGCCTTTACCACCCGTGAGTGGCAGTAAATGCCAGCATGCAACATCTGTCTTCTGACGATGAGGTGGTGGAGAACCGAACACAATGGGAGAAGAAACCCATTGTCATCCGTCTGGCATCGGCGTATGCCGTCGGTTTTAGGAAACGTCTGGGGTTTCCTTATCATCTGTCATTTGAGTGGAGGCTGTGAGCTTGGCTTCTGTTTCTCTCTTTTTCGAATTACTGTGACAGGCAATGGTAGATTAGTCCCCAACGATTTAAAAAATTTTGTATGCTTTTACAACGTTTGGTGATGTTTAAATGGATATCAGTGCGACCTTTTCACGTTATTTGTCCGGATGAAGACAATATCAAGACACTGACCGATGCCAAAAGATCATCACAAATGAACCTACTGACAATAAACTAGGAAGAGTCGTCTGGGTGAAGCTGCTGATGGTTCGTTTTCCTGTTGAAACATAACCATTTCCGGTGAGGTTAGGACACCACTCTTTGACGGATCCTGATAGTAAAACGCATTGGGCGGGTGATAGTCCAATGAAAAGAAGGAATAAAACTACGGTGTCCGCTTCAAGGTTCACCTGGGTCACACGGAAGGCACGTATTTTTTATCTTTTGCACGCTCATATTGCCTAGAATAATATCAGCTGCGACTGTAGGGAGAAACAATTGACACGTTAGCAGCATGGCCTAATAAATCTCCTACGCTATTAATACGTTTCTGGACTGGCTGAGACCTCATTGTTGGTTTCCACTCTCCACTTCAGCAATTCCGCCGACTTCCACGGGTTACGGTAATGGATGACCTATCCCACCATACTCATACGTCCGCTGGCCAGACCGCCTGAAACTTCATGGTAGAAAGCCAATTTATCGAGCTTCGGAATTGTTGAAGTCCATTACTTTAGTTCGTGACTACGAATAACTTTTCTTAAGCTGCTTTCAGAACACTTGTTGAAGATCTCTTGGAAAGATTGTGTGACATCCACACAACACCACACTAATTCGATTCTACACCGTCATGTGTGGAATTACACCTCAGAGGGTTAGACTGTTTTCCGGATCGAACCATTGCGGAACAGCCGATTGGATAACTGCTGTATATATCAATATTAATAAACTGGATAAGTGAAATGTCGAATAGCATATATTTGGGGTGTTTCCACATTAATGGTATAACCTGTTGAATGTTCGAGAGAATTTGAATAAATTCCGAAAATGAGTAGTAATTCGGAGCGAATGGTAGTTAACTATTCATGGTCGATATTGCTGGCGGATGACTCTAGAGGAATGGACATCTTGGTAGAAAATCTCGTATAATGTTCCCCCGCCGGAACCTACATTACGCAAATGTTGCAGAAGCTAGTCTCGCTCACTCAGATACCCTTCTGATAATGTGTTCACGGTATGGACTGTATAATTTGCTACATTCAGTTGAAATACGAATTCAACCGTCTTTTTCAGTATTCGGTCAGCCTACAAAGTCGGAAGTTATAAATACTGACAAATCAGTAAACCGAAACATGGACTTTCTCACTGATCCTCCACAATTGTAGTGCGTTCCTGATTCCCATACTTTCTGATGGTTGGTCATCTGCGGGATTCCGATGCTTCTCCTCGAGTTCGCAATCGGTCAGTTCGTTCGTTATGGACCAGTCGGCACTTTCGCCAGGATTTGTCCGATACTGAAAGGTAAGCAAATCCTCGCCCACTCTCTACGGGAGCTTGACGATAACCTAATGCATGTCGTACACCTATATCTAGTTCCTCAACCCGATCCTGTCTATATGTCCACACAAATAGGCTGTTAAAAACATGCAGTCACGTCATTATAGCCATACAGTTATTTAGTTGAAGATTCTCGGATCATTTTTTTTTTTTGCTTCGTCTCCTCCTACCTCGTCACCTTCTTCCACTTTTCCGATCTCTCCTTGGAAGAACAGTCTCCAGAGTATTTTGCCCCAGACCCTGGTAAACAGTAAATAGGCTGCTGTGCTGGAGACTATGTCGTCAGTTGACTCCCGATTTTTGTGTAATTCACAGAACCAACTATAACGACGGATAGCCTGTTTAGTGCATCACAGAAACATTCATCTGGTAGCCTATAGAAAAAAATTAAATAATAGAGGTCTCAACAATATAGTTGCAGGTTTCAAACTGGAATAAGCACTATACATGAATATAAAAATGTTTACCATATAGGACTTTTGTAGTATAAGCCTAATTCGTGACAAAAGTTCAGTGAGAATGGAAAGGTTTAGCTGGAGCATCGAGTAGAATGAAGTTCACCGGTTAGAATAAACAAGAAAGGATGAGATTACTCGGATATGTATAGGCCTCCTTTCTCTGTAATTTGGGATTATCATTGCGTTATATTGTCTCAACTCCAAACAGGCGTGGGCGCTGCCACGGTGACGATGACATTTTTCCTGACGACCTACTATAACGTCATCATTTCCTGGGCAATATTCTATCTGTTCTCGTCGTTTCAAAGCGAACTTCCATGGGCTTCATGCAACCATAACGGGAAACACCGAAGACTGCTTCTCTCAGGAGGATTACGACAGACTCGGCAGTGGGGAACTACCCCCGAATGACACCGTGTCGGCATCGGAAGAATTCTTCCAGTAAGAAAAGATCTATATTAGTAGGGTAATATCTGTAACGCGCTTTGGAGACTGCATTGCAGTGGGAAGCTCTAAAATGTCAGATAATATGTTAATTATCATTATTATTATTATTATTATTATTATTATTAAAGTTGTTTCAAATTCAATGGCACTTGTGGACAGCATGCAAACAAGACGCACGACGACGCAAGTCGCGAGAACTTCATGGTATGACAAACCTATCGAAAAGAAGTGACAACTAAAGAGCATCTCTTATCATCCTCGTTCACAGTGAGTCCCAGAGTCCACCACTGTGTTGTATCCATATTGCCCTCTCCCCTTGTGACCTGACGGCAGAGATCGTTGAAAAGGTTTCAGTGCTTCATATTCGATTACACGATACCGCTTACTGGACAGGTCCTACATCGGACAACTAGTATTCCTCGTACTGATATTCAGAATCACAATATCGCAATTCCGAAAGAAAAAAAAAAGATTACTGGAACGAATGTAAAATAAGCTTTTCAACGGTTGTAAGCGGTAACCACTAAGCAACTCGGGGGTATAGAAGAGGTTCTCCCCATAGCTCTACCATTACCACCAATTTTCGAACTGTTACCCTGAAACAAAAAAAATCATCCCATCTTTTCAGATATTATTCTTGATAAGTAGTGGGGGGGGGGGGGGTCGGTACATTTTTGTACTGGTAAGATATGTAGACTTTGTCGGGGCAATTTCGAAAGATTGTTTTTGTACACTGTATGCGCAGCGTTGAGCAGCAGTGATCTTTGACACAATAGATCAATATATCATTATCTGTAACCGTGAAAGGCCTATTGTTTTAAGATAGCGCCTATGAACATATTCCGAACAATATACAACAGTTCTCTTTTCAGTTCTATTTGGACGAGAACGAATATAAACTAGACATGTGCAGGCGGTAAACCGCCACGTGTATATCCCGCTTTTGAGAAATAATTGGGAAGAAGTATCTAACACCCCCATAAAGACCCCCATTTGGTCAGAAACCAAGATAAACTTCATCCACCAAGTTTTGTTATAATCCATGGAAGTTAATAGACACATGAGTTATGGCCAATGGACCCACAATGGCTTTGAAATGACTTTTAACAAATGTAGCCCCCATTCAACAAGTTTCGTCAAATCGGACAAAGTCTTGTAAAATACATGAGTAATGACACCTGAGGTTATGCCCAATTGACCTCCGATGACCTTGAAATGGAAAACCGATTTGTTAGGATCAAACTATTTCCTACCAATCAGTTTCGTTCAAATCTGATAAAGTCTGGAAAAATCGCATAAATTCCGCAAATTTGACCTTTGATGACCTTGAAATGACCTCCACATTTTCGGGATTAACTATAGTCCCGACCCACCAAGTTTCGTTCAAACCGACACTTGAAAATTCGAGTAAATTTTGCAAATTAGCGGCCCCCAGCATTTCAGTGATGCCCACTTTCAAACTCATCCGAGATTCACTACGGAGGACATGTGTACCAAGTTCGGATTCCCCCAATTTTCGGAAAAGCGTTAAAGAGTTGCGCTAAGGCCAACGTTCAAGCGGCGGCGGAGCTGGGACGGCGGCGGCTACACACCCAAAACATAATATCCACGGAATTCAGTGTCGCGGGGGAATAATTAATGAAGAAAATAGGAATTTAAATTTATTCTTAATCAAAATATCTGGAATCAAAATAGTGACCACCGTGGCCTACTATCTAACATTGGCACGTGTTCTGATGGAATTGTTGAAGTGGGATGTGGTGGTCTACTTTGGCGACGCGTGACCGAGATCCCGAGTCGAACATTCTCAACCAACTTTGATCCAGATCAGGCAATCTGAGGCGGTTAGCGGATTGGACCTCACTCATGCAATCATTCCCATGCCATGATCCGGGCACCCCTTGGTGTGCCAAGAACACTGCCTCTGAGGGGAGGTGGGGCGTCATACTGCTGCCACCATGAAGTAATAGTTTGAAGGAATCGTTTACTCTTCGACACTCAACAATTACACGTCACAGCATGATGCACTAGCCGGATTGCCAGGGAGCGAGGACACTAGATTTAGTAACCACCCCATATGAAACTACATACAGTGAGATAATCGGGGAAGATAGGGATCGAGGTAAAAAGAGGCCCCACGTATATGTGCGTGTTTGTTAGCACCCTTAATATATCTGAAAAAAGATTCAACAGTGTCGAATAATGTTGGTATTCTTAACTGTGTTTCTACTTCCAGTCACCGTGTGCTCTGGTGATATGACCCAGAGGGTATCGAGGACATGGGCGGTATGAGGTGGGAGCTGCTCGGCTGTCTGGTTCTTGCTTATATCGCAGTCTACCTCTGCCTCTTCAAGGGGTAGGTCGTCCGGAAGAGGAGTTCGCCAAGGTCAACCCTTTTGTTCACTAGGGTGAACCTTGCAACAGTTGTATAGTTTTGTCTTGATGGTATGACGTATTAACAAACGTGTTGCAAATGACGAAAGTCGCCATAGAATTCCGGAACAGTTTAGCAATTTCGTTCTCATTCTGCTTGAACTCGTTCTCTCTATAGCACTTTTCCCCAAGCCGTTGAATCTTAAAACTGGTACTTGGCAACTAATTATAAATAAGAAAATCGAACAAATTGTGTAGTTGAATACAATGGTCTTGTTAAAATATGGCTCTGGAATTTTGGAACCCAAATATTTTATTACAGAGATCTAAATCCTTGACCAAATTTTCACATTTACTGTGTATATGAATCTATGGGCATCGTTCCCGCCATTCGTGACGTCACGATTTCTTCCATTCAGCCAAAATCAGGTTAAATAACAAGATAACATGTTAGAACCTACATATTTGGGCGTAGAGTTTCATTATCTCTTATCTTCACCCGTGCCTAAGGAAACTGGTGCAGGACCATTGGTCTTCAAAAACTACTAACTCATAATAACTCTGCTCTAATATTTCAGACCGTTTTAACATCAGTCCAACAATTGCCGAATCTTGAATTTCATTTTGGATATAGAAAATGGATTCAATTTGGCTTTTCGGATATCAATAAAGCAAATTTGGAAAATCCAAAATTCATTTAGAGAGATATTGAAAATTCTAATTCAGATAACTGAAATAAATGCGTTGAGATCCTTTAATTCTATTTTGGGGATATTAAAAAAACATTTATACCACGAATTCAAATTCTGTAAGCAAATTTCGGGTCGGAATTTGTGATATCACAATTAATTTCAGATATCTGAATTCAATTTCTGATATCACGAATTCAATATCTGATATCGGAAAAGAACAGTTTTGGATATCAGAATTGTATTCTGATATCATGAAAATTTAGTTGATATACAAAAACAATTTTGATATTCCAAAATCGGTTTGATATCCAAAAAATTATCTTCGAAATGTCTGCATTCTGGAATGAATATATAATAATAGAAATGTTTGTAAAAATGGCTTTCATTCGAGCGTTACCGCGCAGTATAATCACCAACAAATGTTTTTGATGTCCAGGAATTAAATTGGTGATGGTCCAGAATTCAATTTGTGATACTTTGGCAACTAATGGTGAAAAAAAAATGTTAATTAAAACCGGCTCCCTCGGGCGTTACCGCGCATGTCTCATTACCAACAAATGTATTTCTGATGTCCAGAATTCAATTGAGATGTAACAGGGGAAATTCAATTTGTGGAACTTTGGCAACTAAAAAATACGAAAACATCGAGAATAATAAATGTGTAGTTAAGTGCAATGTCCCTGTAGTCATGACTTGACTTTTGGATCCTGATATTCATTACAGGGAGCCAAGCCCCTTGGACCGAATTTTCAGCATCTACTATGTCTATGAATCTATGGTGGCTTCGTCCCACTATCCACTATTATTGACGTCATAGATTTCTCCAATTCAGCCAGAATCAGTTTCAACATAACATACATACACATGTGAAACTTACATCTTGGTGCGTTGTTTTGAATTTAATTATGTCTTATTTCACCCGTTGTTGTGCTAATGGAATGTGGTGCATGACCTTACCTTCAGAAAAAACTATTAGCTCATAAAATTGCTCTCAATATTTCAGACACTTACAGAGCATTAACTCATGTAGGCCCCCCGTATGGAAAAGCCGTTTTAGATGAATTCCAGAAATGCAAGGACATCCTACATACTTTGGATGTAGGAAATGGATTGGATTTCGGATATGAATGAACCAAATTTGGAATCAAATCATTTTTTAAGAGATAATCGAAAAATTATAAATTCAGATAACTGAAAATGGATCGTGATATCCTTAATTCTATTCTGGATTCCAAAAAACATTTTGTACTCGAGTCAAATCTGTAAGTAAATATTCGGTCGGAATTCGTTATCACGAATTTTCAATTACTGATTTCCAGATTGACAATATTTGATATTTCAGAATGTGATTTCTTGATATCAGAATATGAATTGTGATATCAAGGAAAACTGAATTCGTGATATCATAGGAATTGATTAGTGGATATCCGAAATGCAATAAGTTATCAATTCGGGATATCGGAAATTCAATTAAGGATATCAGAAATTGAATGAGCCAGTCGGAGTCCACAGGTTTAATGAGATTGATAATGATATTGTGGTCGAGGTCATGAGGGAACAGTGGCAGTTCGACGTTGAAACGACATTGGTGCGCGAACGAGCTTGCGAAACTCCCCTGCTGAGAATTACAAATCTTGTCACAACACAAAACGAATTTACAGATGTCCCCCCATACTTGGTACGTGAAGCACCCCTGAACCTGTCAACATATTTTTGGTGAGCGAAACTTACCCTTGTTGTGCATTTTCGGCCGCTATTTTCTATTTCGTTTGGCTGATGAATGGCCATAATTCTACGACCGGTGGCCCACAGGGCGCGACCTATATTATAAGCGGGCGAATCGATAAGCACAAAGTCCGTACAGAAATAATTACGAACTGTCACTGCCGCTAAGCTACTGTATTATCTCATCGGTCTCGAATGGTCGGATGAATATTTTATTCAGTTTGCCATTTCATCTAGTTTTAATGGTTGCGGTTACCATGCAACACTTGCGATGATAACCTAGTGGTTTGTTAAGAACATCACTGAGGGGTAACCCGTTGGTGAGTGTCCCATGTGTGCCGGATATCCAGTAATGAGGTGAACTTTGCGAAGATGTCCGTTTGTGTGCTTGCATGTTTTGTTTGTGTGTGTGCGTTGGTAGGTTGTGTGGTGTGTGTGGAGTGGGTGTGTATTGTGTTCGCGTGTCCGTCAGATTTTTTATGGTTTTTCCCTACATTTTTCTACCTTGGAGTGGCTGAACATAGTAAAAGTTTGCACACGCCTGAATAGTCACAAAACCATATTTTTCCTCGATTTTATGGAAAAACTATCGAAATTTGTTGTTGGGGCAATTTTTCATTTTTACTACTATTTCACTATTTTTTCAAGATATTCGCTGATTCCAATAGCTGAATGATTTCAATTTTGTTGCAATGTAAAAAATCACTATGACAAACTTTTTTTTTCATAAATCCAGCGAAAATTTACCAAAAAATGGTGGGTTTTAGGGGGAAACCGTATTTTTGGCCAAATTTCGGAATCTTCGAAAACATGTTTTTCAGTATATTGAGAGACTTGAATGGAGACTGAATGGTTCAAAACAAATTCCAGAAGGTACAAAGTATCAAAACGAAGGGTTTCCCAGCATTTATGCTGAAAATTCCCTGGAAAAAAGTCCACGAATCTGAATATCCTTTGGGGACAAGGGGGGGTTTTACAAACTATTTTGATAAAATTTATAACTTTTTTTATTTGCAACTCTCAATCGTAGCAGGGAGAAACCTGAAAGTTCAATGATGAGATCTTGGGGGAAATTGCCCTCGTTGTTGTTATTGGCCGTTTTCAACAGTACATGTGGAGAGTTCGGAGCCTTAGTCTGGACACAACCAATATAGGGGTGGTAGCATGGTGTGGCTGACTGACTGCCAGAGACAGTCAGCTGCCCCACGAAATCCAGGTCCAATTTCCTCTCGGCATGTTTTTTTTTTCTCTCTCTCTCTCTCCCCCTCGGGACGTGATTAACATGGATTTCTCCTGATTCCACCACCTTCCCTCTTCCGGATAAAATCACAGTGAAGACCTAATCATGTGCGAAATCAGCCGATTTAACGAACCCGCCTTCTGAACAATTTGCCTCTGCATGAACAAATCCCACCGTTTCCTGTACTGCTAAGCAGGTTGAATTCCTATGTGGTCCGCTCGAAAAAATTTGAGACCCCTTGTGCTGTCCGGTGTGCCATCTGGCCATAGGGACATTCATTCCGTGCCTGCCGACGTCGCCGCCTTTCTGTGTTCGGAAAATGCTGTATTTAACCCTGCTGTGTTGACATAGCAATTTTCTCACTTTTTTTCTTGAATATTCAGGTAGTTTATTTTACAGCACTGTTCCCGTACTTTCTTTTGGGCATCTGATGTCACGGGATTACTCTCCAGGAGCCGTAGAGTCTGAGGGTTATAAAAGTTTCTTCCCTTCCAAAGTGGGAACTCTTGCTGCGCTTGCAAAGGTAAAATCACATCCGCAGGAAAAATGTCGCTTTTATCCGGATACATTAGGCGAGATGGTCTGAGAGGCTATTTGACCACACATGGCAGGGATTGTGGATATTCATTGTTGATCGGGGATGTCTGCCGTTTTTCCACTAACGGGCCCGTTCTGGTTTGGCAATTCATGCCAAAGTAATCGAGGAAGTCATCCAATACTCGACTCCAGAAATACTGGATACGTGACAGACTGGCTAAAAAGCTCCATTGCACCCAAACGCGGCCTATTATGTACAGAATTCAAATAACTTGCTTTGCTTGTGCTCCGTGAGCCGGGGGACGCTTGACCACTATCGACCACCGCTTTAAATTCATAAGCTTGCTCAACGGTAAACTGTCTTGAGGCGCGCTAACTTGGTTTCGCAAGTATACTGATTGGTGCTCAAATGTCGAAATAAGCTGACCAGTCTTCCCAATCCATTTGAAGTGGGGTTGTTCCGCGGGGATGCCGTCCTTAGACGAGCCTTCTTTAACATTTGGGGTGACACTTTATGGATTGGTGAAATAATAAGGGGCATGGTATTAAACATGATCAAAGATGCAGAGGATACGCAATTGGTTGTTAGCTTCAAATACTCGAGACAATAGTGCAAGAGTCGTGTCCACAATGCCCTTAGTGACCTCATCAGAGATTGGATGCGGTTAACAACTTAAATAAATGAGGAAAAAAACAGTTGATCAGTTGAGAATTCGAGGTACACCAAACTAATTCCCAACGTCTCAACAATCCAACGGTTGATACTCGGGGGGTTATGCTGTTCGTGCCGAAAATCTTGGCGTCAATCCTGACAGCACTCTCTCGATGAATGATTTCCTTCGAGGAATTATCCTCCACCGCCAGAACTTCAATTTCCATTACCCAGGCCACATCCAGCATCGTATTTTTGGAATCCTAGCCTTACACGATACGGTACACGAGCAATCTTGCACCTCAGCGTTTATTATAACTTATAGGTTGTGAGGTGAATTGCGTTTCGGGTTAAGTTGTTGAATTGCTCTGATCTGCTTCCTGAAACGGAGAGATGCCCCCAAACGACGGATAACATAACCGTTTGGACACAATACGCGTCGGGATCTCAGCGATACGAACACACGGACTGGTGTTGAGTGATATATAGATAGTGTGATCGCCAACGTTGAAGCCAATGGTTACTCACTAAATCAACAATATATTAGGCAGTTTGGTGGCGCTACTGGCGTCACAAGATTCCACAAAACTCTGTGTAACATTTGCCGATCAGGAAATAACGAGGTCCTTGGGTAGGTGTGTTGCATTCTTACAATAAAGCATTTGGGACGCATGCACAAGTACAGACTAGATGAATAAGATATCCAGTCCAAGTTTCATCCTGTATGGAATGCATCGCTCTGGAAGTGTTTCGAACGTTTTTGTTTTCTTTTTTTTGTTCTTGCAGACTAATTAGAAATTTATTTTCACTGCACTCATGCTATTGGAATATTTCCTAAAACGAATAATGTGAGTAGGAACATTGTTTTTAAAGTTCGATGAAAATCTACCTGTAATAACTCGAACGAAGGATCAATGAGAAGTGCTAGTGTTAAATCGCTTCATTGTGCAGTTGAATCCGGAGGTGAGCGAAGTTATAATGGATTGCGGATTTTTGGAGGAAAACACCCAAACCAACACAAAGCTATAGCCAAACACGGCCATATCTGTCATGACAATCAAATTGTAAAGAACTCGCTTTGTCTGTTGCGTATGCGAGGAGTAAGGAATTCTCTAGAAATACCGTCCTCCTCGGAAACTGCACAATGAAGCAATAAACGAACTCACATGTGATACCGTATCCTTAGTAGCGGACTTGTGTGTATTCATATGATACCGTAGTAGAGCGTGATGTATAGGTAGGAATGTAGTGGCTTGTTGTAATTCTAATAAACAGTAACCCTTCCAGGGCTGCCAATGGGAAACATGTTACTCACCTGGATACACTATACAACAAGAGGTCGGGCGCGTCGTGACTTATATCCACCTTGATGGATATTTATCTTTTTTCCAAAGGTATGGAATGGAAAGCTGCTGCAGCACAGAATTTAGGCTCAATCGGCATTGTTTTGGCTCAATGATCGCCTTTGCAAAGGTTCAACGACTTCCCACACACAGAAAAGAAGGTTAAGTATTGACAGGACCTGACCGAAAAGTTTATTGAAACTGTTAGGTTTTTTCCCCGTATCTATGCCACTGTCTACAAAATATACTGTTTTGTAAATGTAACGTAAGGTACCATAAGGATAGTGGAAGATGGAAATTAATCACTAACGCATAATGTATAGTAGCAAGAATGTGAAAAATTATACACTAACGGAAATTTAAAATTAATGTGTCTCGGGTGTGGCCTCAACACTGTCCACGGTAACTCAGTACGTAGCAAAGAGAATGTGCTACAGTATTGGATAAGATTCTCAACTGAATGAAACGGCTGAAGGAAGTCTAATTATCACAATGCAATTCTTCATGCCCAATTACTTCGGAAGGACGTCTTTTTGGAGACTTGACGTTTTTGGAGGTATGATTATTGGGGAAGGGGGGGGGGGGGTAGGTAAGTAGTCATAAGATGGAGAGTGCTTGTTGATTCGTCCTATCATGATTATTTATTCATTTCCCATGTTTTTATTTCATGTTACAGGGACACACTTGCTATATGCATCACCAACAGCTTCACTAGTATCCTGGCCTGCTCCGTGATATTCTCTGTCCTCGGATACATCGCTGAAATACAGAATGCACCCTCTATAGAAACAGTGTCGCCAGCGGTAAAGTATACTTCACGTTTTATTGGCCTTTTAGCAATACCCCTTTAGCAATACCAAGGAGACTTGTCCTGCTCGATATTCACTAATGCGTATACTGTTCGCAGTTGCAACTGCGCATGCCATCCCTCTTTGGGAACGTATCCAATTCATCCCATAATTCAGTGTTTTATTGTTCACATGTATGGGGGAAAAACTGCAAAGGTTTGTGTTAGTAGAATTTTTTTCCATCAGGTAAATTTCGGAAGATTGTCCTGTACACTGTACGCCAGGCTGCCATTGTATCTCTATGACTGTTGGCACCATCATCATTATCATCTAATTTATTGTACAGGTAACGGTAAACGGGATTACTTAGTTTGATTTATTGAATTCCCCCTTCTTTAGGTCAACCGAACTACTGATTCTGACCTTAATGATTGGTCAGGATAGTTTCAGCTTCTTGTGCGGTTTAGGTTCCATATTCAACAGTCGAAGGCTCTTGCTTGCCCCACTCCCCTCAAAAACTGTTTCCCATTCAATGCGACACTGTTTTGTTCGTCTCACCACGGTGTTGTTGAACGGCACTAAGCACACTTTTATACATCCGAGTAGTGTTAGTACGATTGGTAGAGCGTCGGTTTCGCACCTAGGAGATCAGGGTATGAATCCCGGTCGATTATTTCTAAAGACCAACAACGATACATATTGCCCCACTGCTGGGCGCTTGTCGTGAACGATGAGAAGGGACAAGTGGAAGGTCTGCAGTATGTGTGTTACCAGGTTACGGTCTGTGTACAGTTACTCTCATCTCCACGTTGAGGTACTGCCAAAAAGGCAAGGGTGGCATTGTATGTGGTGAAGAATTCGAAGCTGACGAACGGTGCAGTAGATCCAGGGCTGCATTCTTGCTCAGTCGTGTATAGTTTCAACCCTCTGTTCGGCAAGAATCCTACTCATAAAAACCCTACCATAATCAATGGGGGAAGACCTTCGTTGGAATTTGCTCAAAATCTTCTTCAAAATCAACTGGAGAGATACCTACACGCTCCACACTTTGGAACCAGTCAAGCGAGGCACACGCAGCCCAGCAAGCCATTTCTATCAGTTGTGACTAAATGCTCAGTTGATGCTCGAGGCTGTCAACACCAAACAGAGGTAGTGTTAGGGTTAAGGTCCTTTTCGGGAACTGTCTTTTATCATAATTATTCATGGGCCTATGTGCAACCACGAGTTTTTATCACCATCCCAGATTTTGCACTTTATTCTCATTTGCATACAGGTCCTGGACTGGTATTCATCGTATACCAGCTGCGTTCCCTACCATGGTGGTCCCGCAGCTATGGGCAGTACTGTTTTTCATTATGCTGATATGTCTTGGTATCGACAGTCAAGTACGTAATAAATATAGTCAGTGATGGTGAGGGTTGGGTCTGTCAAGGACATAGTTAAAGGGCGGTTGACGGTACACTTACGGAGTAACCATTTCTTGCCGCACCTACACTGATGACTGCGCAGTTGCTCTGGGCGCTTGATTCCACTCCACCCAACCAACTGTGTCCCTATGGGAGATTGGAATATGATGCCGGGGGCTGAATTGAAAAATACAATTAATACCTGAAAACAGGATTGGGATGTACGTACCCTCTGAAATGAATGGCATTTCTTTCTGGTTCCTGTATTCGAATTAATGTTTGCCCTCGAACACGTTCAAAGGATTAGTTGAAAGGAATCCGGCATTATTTGGGTCACATTCAAAAGATATGGAATATGATTTTATGAATACCGGTATAGCATTTCCATCCCTTATCTTATATACAATGCTGCAAACGCCAGGATCCCACATTTTACATTCAACATACATTCTGATTGACACCTAATTACTGGCCTCCAACCACCTGGACGTATTGATGGGGGATGAGCACCGGTGAGTATTCGCATTCTCCTCTCGACTAGTGACTCACATTGTTTTTCTTCTATGATATCGAAGGCAGGGGTGGTTTGTGTAAGCCAAGCCAACCTGCTCCCGCTCCTGGGAGCGCCACCTCACGGCCCCAATATAAAAGGACCATCAGTTCGCGAACTATAGGATCCGACCACTTTCTCGGAACCACCTGGGGAGCGCAAGATTCGTGCTCAACGCAATGCTCACAGCCGATCAACGAGACTCAATGCAAATAACCTGAATTGAACTCCCAAAACCCATGCACGAGTCCACTGGATTACAGCGGAATCATGACGTGTAGCCCAAGACCTTCTCATCGCAACTGTAAGTACAGCCACCCAGGAAAAACGTTCGGTTACAGCTGGAACTGGAACTCGGAATTTTTTCCTGCAGAGCTTCTCTGACCGACCCCACTATGCTACTCAAGTCACGAACTGTTCTGCACCTCACGCTTCACAATCGTATTTTATACTGTGATCGGATGTCCAACTTCAGGTTCTCAACAATTCTTTTATATTTCTCGCAACGAACTGTCAGACTGGAAAGTCAATACCTCACTTTGTAAAAGATATTTGGGCTGTTTTGATTTGAAATAATAGACGTGACGGAGGGATAACTTTAGTGAGGTGTTGATTACCTCAGGCACCTCAGGCAAGTACGTAAGTCCCCATGAACTAGACCTAATGAGGGGTACATGAATGGGCAAGCGAATATAGTACTCAGAACCTCATTATCAGGCCCGACATGTAGTTCTCGTGACAGTTATTACCTTCCCTACAAATTTTCAAAATTTTCGAAAACAGATTCGGTTGCTGCTTGGACAGTTGGACTGTTCCAATGAGTCCGAATTTGCAACAGTCAGGCAGGTATATCGGGTCAACAATGTCAAATGTATTTTATTTCTTGTGTGTGTATATAGTTCGCCATGGTTGAGGTGGTTGTGACGACTATAAGTGACACGTTCCCATACTGGAGACATCTCTATTGGGGGAGGAAAGAGATCCTCGTTGCCTACGTCTGTATAGTCACCTTCTTATGTGGAATTCCTTGCGTCATGGAAGTAAGGTCTAATAATATAAGCAGGAGGTATTCGGGATACCATTTTTGCAATTTACTTTGCACGAGTTGACCAATCCTCAAGAATACAGGAATAAATTTTGTATTACGTTCGTATTCCTGAAATCACTTTCAGATCTCACTTGAAAACCTTTCTGTTTAGGAGAGTGTTTCATGGAATCAAATCTTTCTTCCTCTGTATTTGCGCCTCAGATTAGTTCGCTAGATGGATGGCGCTTCATAAATGAGTGTATATCATATTTATTATTATTTGAAAAACGAACCAACTTAATCTCGTTGTGAAGAACAGTTCATGCGGCATTGTTTACTGCGCGTGAGTATATTAACATGTTAAGACGTAGTCAGTAGAGGCTGAGCTTAGCTCAGCAGTCATTAAGGTGACGATGAGTGCGGATACCGGGAACGCATGACACCCTAAATGTCGGATTTACGCAAACAAAAAGGGGTAAGTGCCAAAATAATCGGAATTCAGTTGTGGAGACAATTCAGTGATAGCGGGCAAAAAACATTATTAGAAATGGAACCATACCGCATCACCGCGAAGAAATTCTATGGAATATCCTCCAAATAGAGTCATTTTAGGTCTTATTCATAGCTAATTGTCTTACTGCATCATGATACAGCACTTTCTCGTTTAGGGAATCGTCATTCTGCGCAAAACGGGGATTTTTATTATTTTACCGCTTCAAAGGCTAGGATTCTATAGATGTGGACGAGGTGTTCGGTATGATTGTTCGAAGTATCACGGGGAGAATGGGGACAACTCTGTATGATGAAGTAAAATTGCCTCGAATATCTAGCAACTCACACTTAAAATGTTGTTATAATTTACACAACACTTTGTAACTATCACACCTATCACGGTGTTATGTAAAATTTACATAACATTGTAAAGGAAATTACAAAAATTGTGCGGACAATGGTTGTGTACTTTCTACACAATACCGAGATAAGTGTTGCTAGTTACACCACATTCTCAAGCGTGCATTGAAAAGGACGAAATACTTTAGAGAGAAGAGACATTACACAAATCAATCTGCCGTGATGCGGCACCAGTGCTGCAGGCATTTGTACACATGGCAATTCCGTCTACTCCGTGCTCGCTCCAATTTATTTGGAGGATATTTTCCCACCACGGAACTGGTCTCTATCTCCGCTAGCCAATTGCATATTATTCAGATACTTTCCACGAATGTATCACGTGAATTCGTCATCTAGGGTGTCATGCTGCCTTTCGTATTTACGGAATCCATTTGTGCAGATGCGGAGTTCGACATGACTAAAATAAATGCCGAATTCACGTGAGTATGGCTGGTTGTATGTGCTGTATATGCTGTATTTTATGTTCTATGGTTCAATAAAGTTCGAAATCAATCAATCAATATTCGATTTGCAGAGATGAAGGTTTATCCAGCCCCCGTGGAAACTATTCATTTCAAATAGAACGGGACGAACACTGCGTAGGCAAACATTACTAATGCGGCTATTGATACCGCGTCACCGCGAATGATTCAATGGAAGATCGTACTATTCTCATGAAGCCAATCAGCGTCCGTATACATGGGCGTTGCATCTCTATGATCTTTCTGCATCAATTGGAATTATTCGCCTCAATTTTACATCCGGACCGCATCGCCCATTCGCACCATGACTGCATCGCGCAATCCTACCTCGGCACTACATCGCACATGTACGTGAAACTATTCACCACCACCATACACTGTAAGAAGACTGAGTCAGTTTTGACCAAAAGTTGGGTTAGGCTCCCACCGAACTTGGGTCAACATTTTACCCAGGAATTGGGTTAGTTCCCGAAATTGACAGATTTTTTTTTCTTACAGTGATACCCGTCCAACTTTTTCGGTACTATTATATTTCTGGTATGAACAAATGTCAGTGTGTATTTGCCTATTAGATTGATCCTTCCATTTGTGAAACATTACCGAAAAGCTGATAAAGCCAGTCTCGTGAGACCGCAGGGCGCAAATTAACGTCTGCGATTTTGGGATTTAACGCAACATAGAAAGTAGACGGCAATTGAATTTACCGTCCGAGCTGTTATTACCGTCTATTACATGGTCATAAATATCGCACATAAGCACTTATATGGCATGCATGGCGTCATGCATGTCTTTGTTCAGCTAAATGTTTGGTTCTGTTTTCTCCGTTCTTTGTCTCATCACAGGGTGGAATTACTTCTTTCAAGTTATGGACTGGTATACGTCTGTTATATCTGTTGGCTTCATTGCACTCTTTGAGGCAATCGCCGTCGGCTGGTTCTACGGTAAGATTATTAGCAGCGTTCGGGGAAGGGGTGGGCGGGTTCTGTGTCATAATGTTTCCAAAGCATACACAACACCCTTTATGGCGAATAGGGACCACGTCTTTCGAATATTGTGGCCAAGTTCTGACCCACGCTGTCTTGAATGTGGTTGCTGCTTGTTCGTAAAATAGATATGTGACATGTAAAAATGAACAAGGCGATATTGTCATTCTATGGTGAAACGACTTATGTTTCGATTTGAGGCTTGATTACAGATTGTTCATGATATAGCATAATGCAACCTACCGTTATCCGTCGAAGCTTTCAGTCTGCTCTCTGGAATACTCACTTATGCCTGCCTCACACTGTACGGAATGTGCTTAGCACAAAGCTTGCGACAGCTCGCGGTCATGCTTACGGTATTCGTGTGACCGCGTGAAGTCTGACAGTTTGAGGGTGATTACCGCGTGACTGCAGCCACCGCAAACGGCAGCAAGCCTTGCGAACTTGGTTTTGAACGGGTTCGAAGTTATTCCGCGAGGCCCACATATTCTTGTGATGTCAAATTATATTATAAGTAAGTATACTATAAGTATTCTTAAGCATTGCAGCCCTGAACTCCGTACAGTGTGGGGCGGAACGCAAGAAGTGTTCTTAATTTATTGTCTTTCGTTATATATAGCATAATGCAACCTACGTTATCCGTCGAAGCTTTCAGCCTTCTACTGAGAATTAGCCTGTCTCACACGTACTGAATTTAGTAACCACAAAGCTTGCTACAGCTCGCAGTCATGCTCACGGTATTCGTGTGACCGCATGGCCGTAGCCACCGCAAGCGACAGCAAGCCTTGCGAACTTTGACTGCCAGGTTTTGAACGGATTCGGAATTATTGAGAATTCCGCGACGCTCACGTATTCTGGTAATGTCGAATTATATTATAAGGCATGCGCAGTTGGAAGCGAGGGATAGCTCTACTGAAAGTGGTATTTTCCACGCTGTGAGTGTTTCAGATGTCTTCAATCGGTCTCAGAGGTCATCCATAAAGAACTTCAAGGTATTCCGTTCGTTTTCTGCGTGAGTTTCTAGATTGGTGCAGCCAAAAAAATCGTTTCACCGTTGAGAATGTTTGCAGTCGATTCGATTGCGCTCGACTGCAAGCTTTCGCAAGCCGTCGCAAGATTCCGCTACGTTGACCGCGAGTAGTGAGGTATTCGTAGGCAGTGCGTCCCTCGAAACTCGATTGAGTGTCAGGAGGTTTTAGCAGACGCAGAAATGTTCCCTAATTCATCGTGTCTCGTTTTGCAGTCGTTATGCGTATGGAGCCATCTCTTCTGATTCAGTTATTCTATTTCTCGTTTCAGATATGGCTTTCTGGGGGCTCCTCCTACATGATCATTTCTATATATTCCTACCCTTCATTTTCCCATTTCACATTGAATTGCGTCTTGTTGTTTCGCTTTCAGGTGCTAGACGACTATCCTGATAATATAGGCAGATTACGGGTAAAGGACTAGCCATATTTTTTGTGGTCTGTCTGGATCGTCCTTTGCACCATTACTAATTGTTGGTAAGCAGTGTACGAGGACTAGGGTACCCCGAATTTGTTATCGTATGTCCTCCGAAAAAAGGACTTTCCCCTAGTCCAGGATTGTGAATGTCACGGAAATAAAAATAAAAATAGGTCCTTCAAACTCCCTTGATCTTTAGGATATGCCCAATACAAGGATATTCCTGGGGCAATCGGATTTCGGCACGAATTCAGATTGCCACAGGAATAATCGAGCTGAGCTGGAGAACCGATTAGGAACAACACCATACAGTCCCCAAGTAATCACAGTGAAAACCATCCCACACTTTTAGGGGCCTCTCCACATCCATATTCTGCCCCACGAATTATGGCCCACCGTGCTTTGGTCATCACCCCTCCCATCACGTTCACAAGGTGGTTGCCTTTTTGCTTTCCACAATACCTGGGATGGTAACAAATGTTAGCGAGTTAAATACCCAGTATACATCGTAAGACCCCAAGGAGTTCACAGGAAGATGAGTTTTTATGAACCAGGCGGTCGACCTCCGATAATTCTGACTCAAGTGGTGTACTATTCCGTACGCTCTGGCTCCCAGACCGGAAAGTTTTAGACCATAACCTGGCACGATGTTGATTGTCCGAGTATAGGATGTATTTCGCTTCGCAGATATAGGTTGCCCATCGGTTCTGATCAGGCAAAACTATGATCCCCCCCCCAACAAAAAAAAATGAAAAATACCACACCACTTATCTGACATGACACCCAGCGGAGACAATGCGGATTTTTGTGGCTACCATAATTTGATTATATGAAATATTTCCATGATAGAGCCGAATTAAACAGTTCATATTCCGTTACTGCTGTAATTTTTATGGCCACATATTGACCAGTTGACGTGATCCATTATTTTTAGCTTGGCTGGGGAAGGGAAGGGGTCAATTAATGTATGATGGGGGTCTCCTCCTCATGCTGTTGTGAACACTAAAATAAACAATTTTTTATTTCATGCGAATGTTCACAATATCCTCTTGTTTTCTGTCAGCCCATCTTGGTATTTTTCCATTATTGATTACGAAGTGTTCGTTTTGACATGAATGGGTACGTGTACCTGCGGTGGGCGGAGGTTTTCGTATGGCTGATAGCAATAGTGTCCATTGCCTGTATACGGTTGGCGCCATCCATGCATTGATAACCGCCAAAGGGTCCCTGCAAGAGGTGAGTAAGCAAGGCGGAACATTGGTGTAATCCCATGGCTAGAAAAGGCGTTCCAGGTCACTAGCTAATTTTAACTAAATAATCGTCACGCCGAAAACTTAGCTAACAATATGCATTGCTGTATGGAAAATAGGAAAATATCACTAAGTAAGCCCTTCACCTAGTCGCAGCGCAGGCGCAGTGCAGGCATTGCGCTTCCGCAGAACTCCGAACATAGAATAACAAGAGGTACCATCCACGGGTCCGCAGGCGCAGCGCATCCGCAGATTGCTGCGCAGGGAACGATCAGTGAGCGATTTCTGCGGACTGCGCAAGCCCTGCGTATTGGTTCCATGGCGCGCCGAATGAGAAATTCGTACCATCTGGGCAGCGTAGTTATGTCACTGGCAGGGACAAAATGCGCCATGATTCTCCCAACGGGGGGAGGAAGGGACCAGTTTCCAGACGGGTGACCGGGAGGCAAGGCAATTGCACCTCGCCCTCAGTTATGCAGCCAGTGTGGGAAGCACATTGACGCTTGACTGAGAGCTGCTAACGCCGGTACGAGCCAGCTCCGCTCTAAACCCCTCTACTCACACTCTACATTCCCAATTTCATTTTGTCTTTTAAATTTTCCTTCGTTTTTTCCTTTAATTCTCTTCTGTGCTTTGCTCCCCGACATCCTTTACTTTGTTTCCCGACGAGGGTCTATGTTTCTTCCTAATAGGGTTGTTCAATGTGAGGGGGGGTGAGAGTGATGTGCCTTATGGACCCCTGGTTGCACAGTCCCTGGTTACTAAGGATCACAGGATATTTCGCGGAAGTTGAGCTGCATTATATGCTTAGTATAGAACACATCGTATATGTCACCATACCTTTATCCGAGGGGTAGAGCGTCGGTCCTCACACCCGGGAACCGGGGTTCGAATCCCGGTCGGGTCATACCAAAGACTTTAAAAAATGGTACCTGTGCCTTCTTGCTGGTCGCAGCACAAGGGATTGGAGCAGGGACGACCGTGGGGTAGAAAATTTGCCGGCTGTGTGTTATTACCCCCACTCCCGCAGTAAGGTACGGGGACATTGTCTGTTCCAATGTACCTCGTCTGAGCTGATAATAAGGTGCATTGTATCCAGGTATGCACCTTTGCTGAGCTTGTTGATTGAATGGGCTTCATCCATAGTGCTCAGCAAGTATACAATAAACAAGAATCCATTATTACTGTAACTAACGTTTAACGTTAACGTTAAAGTTTAAGATGCACGCGTACTTGGTTCGCTGTGCTGTGACTATATCCCTCTAAATGTGAGAGAACTGAATATTGTAACACAGTACAGGAAAATGACGAGACGAGTCAACATATTGAGACGGTCGGGCGCATGCGAGAAACTGGTAATTGGGGAAAAATGCTCATTCTCCAAGTTCTGGTGGACTAGCTCTCCGCTTTCAGGGCTCTATGCGAATTGGACTGCGCAGGGGCTGCATGGTGCAGACCCGCCTGCCTGCGGACTAGTGGATGGTAGCTTAAGATGCTTTTTAAGAACCATTGCCTATACGAGTATAAAATTCCCCCCACAAACCCTGCCCCATGAAATGATAAAGTCGCTGAATAGCTGCTAGTACCACCTGGTCTCTCTCCTCCATCTTTCTCCCATCCTGAAGCAATGCTGCCATTTTCACCTGCTGGGCGAAGCACCTTGCGTTCGAATATATTTCAGAATAGGTATTGATACGCATTTATCAATCCCCAGGACAGAGGAAGGAGAAGAGAGGTCGGATGGGCGACGTTTAACGGCGCTGCATGCAAGAGTGGCCTGCGGGGGGTTTAGCCCGCAAACGTAAACACATAACAATCCCATCAGCCGCGGAGAGGTTAAATTGTTGATAGTTTGCCTTCTCCATTTTGGTTCCTTGCGATTAGCAAAGGGACCTATGTAGTCAGGTTGGAATATGTTGTGTGGGTGTGGTGTGTGTGTGCCCCATGTGTGTGTGTGGTGTGGTGTTGTGTCTGTGTGGTCTGTATTCTGGACGCGTTGCTTGGGACACGTAAATCATGAAAGGAGGGCTGGATTTTTTAACCCTAATTAGGATGCAAGTCCAAACTAATGGAGAACGGGGGGGGGGATGTGCCCTATTGTTTTGTGGGCTTTTGGGGTCACAAAGGTCAGTTACGAGGCCACAAAAACCGAAATGCTTCAGATATTTTGGGACACGGTGATGTACCTAGGGCGACATTTCCATAAAAGTGATATAATCACAGGTCATTCGGGTCACGTTTATGGACCAAAAACAGATTACAAATTTCCACAGCAACTTCTATGACTGCATCGGAATTATGGGTCAATATTTTGGGACACGAATGCATGCCACGTAGGGCAACATTTTTAATGAAAATGCACAAGGTCATCAGGTCACTTGTGGACGAAAACCGAAATAATGAAGATTTATGCAACCAACTCCAGTGACTATGTCGGATATTGGCAATATTTGGAAACACGGTGCGGCGTGTCACTGAGGGCATTGCCGAATGATCTATTTGTGGCCCTGTGTAACCTTGGTCGGCAAAGAAATTCAGAGGTCAAGTTTTCACTTCAAAAATGTTGCAGTTTGGATTCCGAGATTTGAAAGGGGCTTTTGAGTCAGTGGTGGGAAACAACCTCTGATAAGGAGGGAATGAGATCACCGAAAGTGTTAGTGTAAGGATGAAGTCATTTCAAAAATAACGTCATTCATGCGGAGTGAAAAACTAGTTTTCGGCCAACAGGATACCTACAAAACAATACCATATGCAAGGAAACATAGGCCGTTGGGCTCTTGTTGTGTTTGTTTCTAATTACCATAGCAAGTTACGATACTCAAAACGTACCCGTTATCCATCCGTGTGTATGCGGGCGAGGTGGGTGCTTTAGCACACTTTCTTGACAAGGTGAAGAGTCACGTATCCCTTGAATTGGACTAAAATTACCGAAAATTTGGGATTTTAGAGGTAGTGGGATAATTATTATTATTATTATTATTATTATATTAATTATTAGTATTAGTTATGATCACGAATATTTGAAAGATGCCTACACACTACAGAAATTGTATGCCTTTTGATAAGATTAAGTGGGACAAAATATTTTTTCTCCAATGTTGGATTCCGTTTAGAGCCCCAAAGCTGCATAACCTTCAATACCGTTTCTTACATATAATTCTAGGCACAAATAGACGCTAGATACATTATGGAATGTTGCTGATCATTTCCTTGTATTCTTTTTGTAAATTCAAGTAGAAACGATTGAACATTGATTTTGGGATTGTCAGTATTGTCCTCTTTTTTGTTAGATGCTCAAACAAAGTAACATGGGGAATGTTTTGTGTTCGTAGAGAAGACACTTCTTTGTTATAACATCAAGAAAACCTTATACAACTATTCATCTACCATTTGATTTTTTTTTATTGGTCAATGCAAGCCATAGATACCAAAATTAAATTGCGTTTAATAATAAATTCAGGTTTTTCACTTCAGAAGTAGAGAAATGTATATCTCATAAAGGTAGAAATTACCTTGCCTATACTAAGCTGACGATACATTTATTGCACCAATGTTCATCTTGAATTGTTTTTTCATTTCTTCACAAGCCTCATTTTGTTAATGACGATAAGATACTATTGGTAATGTATTAGTAATGATATACACAGAAAAGAAAAAGAGTACAGATTTTTTTTAATATTATAATTATAATATTAATTATAACTATATTTCTATTTTGCTATTATATTATTATTATTATTATTATTATTATTATTATTTTATTATTATTATTAATTATTACCATCATCATCATCACATCATCATTCATCATCAATCATTATTATTATTATTATTATTTTATTATTATTATTATTATTATTATTATTATTATTATTATTATTATATTATTATCATTCCTTCATTGACCAGCGTTTTATTAGCTCGAATCAGGTCTACCCAGTGATGACGAGAGACAGGCATCCAAAGTTCATGACCCACGGGGACCTGCTCGATATGATGTCGTTATATGACCAGTCAAAATTCTGAGAGGAACCGCTGCGTGTTTTCAATAACCAGTTGGAAATGCCGGCGATTTACTTCAAGCACGTCTATCTGAAAGCGACTTAGTTTAACATTTCGGCTGGCTTATTTCATATGTTGGGCTATTTCCATGGAGCTATTATATGAGCCCTGGCTTGGGTCTTTTTCCTCTAGGATCTAGGTAGGGTAGCTGATGCCAAAACTTCATTGTACATAACCTCCCACGTAGACACCAAGCAAAGTTAAAAACATGACATTTGTTCATCTCCGTATTCTACATATCAGCGGACATCCAGTATAGGGCGCGTTTAATCGTTGGTTGCCGGGCTGGCTATTTTTTTTTTAGTTTACACTTTTGAAGCAAACTAGTACCGGCCAGTGGTGTGGAACGACTCGCAAACTCACACACACAGTCCATCGGCATGTGAACAATCGAAGCGTGAATGATCAGCTAATTATGTTTGACTGGCGCATATCCACACCAGCGATCTTATGATTACCGATCTGCCGATTCAAACGCGCCTTTAGGCCTATATGTCAGGCCCATGTTCTAATCAACCGTCTAAAAACTGATGCGTGGACCTCGGTTGAGTATCTCTGGTTTGACACAACAACCAACAACTTTGCAAGTTCCAATTACTTAACCCTTCTGTTAAGCGTTTCCATCTGTATCCCCCCCCCCCCCCACCTCCCCATATTCTACTGAATCTACCGTTTCAGTTATAGCGTTTTATTGCTAATATACATATGTAATATTATTTCACACTTTATACATTACTGTTGTTATCAATGTATCCAAGCAATCCTGGTAAGCTGTAGTTTTTGGGATATCATGGTTTGGGGGCTATGTCCTCCACCGCCGTTCTCCGCCGCCGAATATATCCTATTTCCTATTTACATTTGTTTTTCGTCTTCATGTTGCAGGTTTACTGCAACTGGCGCCTTCCAACCATTCCAATGCTCTCTATACATAAATGAACCTTATTGTAGTGTATTTCAGGGGATGATCAATTAGCCAGCATATTAGGTGTGGGGCACGAGGATACGGAATATATATCATACTACCACAATATTTACACTCACTGATGAATGCACGTCTGCACGAATTTCCTTCAATTACTGATTTGTCAAAATTGCAGTCCTCAACCCTCAATCGCCACTCAAAAATGCATGATTACACCTAGCATTTTGTAGGGTTGGTTAAGATGCGTATGGAGGAAAGCTGTTTTCATGCAGTGAAACTCCCGTGGTCCCATGATGGTGATACCTAGTGGTCCCCTAAATAAAACCGATCACTTATGTGCCAGTTACATACGCAATTGTTGTTCTCTTGACCCGGATTATTCCAATAAATGACGTACTTTCCTATGGAAATATGAAGTGTGACTAGATGAACAGGCTACACTTAAACTGTGTGAGCTTAAGATTTCGCATACTAGTACAGCACAGTTTCTATCACAGACACCCCAATGTAAGACTGGAACCAGTATGCACTAATCAATACATGTGTAGATATGTGCGAGGGTCAGTGTTAGGGATTAGGGTTTTAGTTCAGTGAAAAATATCAGGAAGGCCAAAATCCTCAGAAAGACCCTGAAGCCACAACACCAAGAGAAGTGAAGATTAACCCAATGCCTAAAGAATTCGTTCGCCCACAATTCTTGAAAAATAAATCAAGACTGTTCTTGTAACGCATTCACACTCTTAGACAGACACATCTCCAGGAAGCTATATTCCATCCACTCATTAACATCTCGTTAGAAGAAATATTCCGAATGTCCATTCTACAACGTTTGCTGCACAAAAGAAGCTTGAGGCAATGACCCCTATTGGTGGTAACTTTGGAAAACTCAAAAATATGGAAGGAAAGGCCCTCGAATCCTGAACAATTGTCAAAACCTGAATCAAATCACCTCGAATGCGTCTCAGCTCCATCGAAGTTGGACCGAGACGCCTTAATGTTTCGTCCTCGTAATCTTTCCTAATCTTCCCTGAGACAGTGAATAATATAGTGGCCCGCTGAAGTTTCAATTCCGGCTTGTCGTTCGAGAAATAAGGATTCAATACTTGGACAGAGTGAACTCCAGGGAGGCTTCACAGCGACTTAAATCGCTGACAACAATATATTCTTTTTATAAGAAACTGAAAGTGACCGTCTAATCAAACAAGAACCCAAATCACCTTCCCCTCGCAGCTCAGCACAAGTAAGAAGGTTTCAAAGAGAATCAATGAACTCCGAGATCTTTTCTGAATGCACCTGATGAATAGTTTGCGCATTTAAGGAAGCGTTGCGATTTGGAAATCCACATGCATAACTTGTACTCATCGGCATCGAAAAACATTTGCCAATCGGAAGGACCATTTGGAATTATACACAGATACCTTTGGACAATTGAACACCTTCGTTCGAAAACCTCCCGAAACAACTGTTATCGTCCGCAAAATTTTTAACTCTGGATGCACTGAATCTTCGAGATCCTCAATTAGGCAAACAGCATACGTCTATTAATTATTATTGTTTGTATTATCTAGTAATGCTAATCAAATCTTGGATGACACAGTGGTTAATGTGGGTTCCTTCGATCTTCGATCACCCTGATTAGAAGGTCGCTGATGTGAATGGCAAGGCAGAATATTCAACAAAGCAAGGACCCAGGGTCTGAGTTTACTTTACCCCGAGCAAGTATATTCAATGGCACGACGGAGAGGAATTCCCTCGAATCTGCGCTAAATATCTCACTGGTTAAGACAACGTAGGACGCAAAGTACTCGGGAGCAATATGGGGAACCACATGTTCATCTTGGAGTATTCACAGGCTTAAAATTGGTTTTTGTAATATGCATTTTCCTCATTTTACCACCCCTCCCAAGGAATTATTGGACTCCCATAGCGACATGCAACCAGACCCAACATTTGGTTCTCAGGTGTTTTCGACTTTAACCTTCTGTTGACCAAGATAGATGACCCTTGACTTCACCCAAAACAATAGAGTTCATGTTCTTTTTTTTTCACATCATGGAGCATGTTGCAAGCCGAAGTTTCTATTGTATAAATATTCATAACAAGGGATGCTTTTATTCCCCGTAAGTAAGTTTATATACAAAATTGCAACTTTCACTTACAAACTGGAAACTCTAAAGATCGAGAGAATGCGATGTACGCTAGAAAACAGAATTGAAGTGTTTGATTACATTCAGTCACATGAAAGAGTGCCACCTTTCAGCACCGAATCATTGATTTCATGGTCTCAGCGAGGTACTGCCAACAGTCCCAAGAACCGAGCGCACAGGCAGGACCAAAGGGTTCTCATGGGTCAGTGCGAGATGCTTGTCAAGAAGAAATCATGACAGACCTATAGGCTGTTCTTGCAAAGCTGATTTATTCCGCTAATGTCAATTTTGGTAGCACAGCCCTCTAGTTTGGTTCGGTATTCCAGTCTTGGCTAAAAATGGTAGCTCCGTATACCCCATGTGTTGGTGTGCCGCGAGGGGTCGGTCAATGGTTGGACGAGGTTACCACTAAGCAAGGGAGTGATGCGTGGTAAATCGTCTTATGTATTTCGCTTTATTTTCTACACATAACTCCTCTAAAGAAGAGTTATATCTCCAATATCTAGAATCATTCGTGGAGGGCGGGGGATTCACTCAACCAAATAAATGAACAATATTCATTAACAATATACTTGGGAATCGCATCCATCAAGAATGGAACGTAATGGGAAAAATGGTTGAGATCATGAAAAATTACTAAAGTAACGGAGGTTTTACTCAAAGTGTACTTTGTTTCTTGCACAAAAGATACAGCTATGAATGCAAAGGTTGACTGTCTTCACACAACAGCCAAGGATGATTCGGCAAGACGAACAAATATACTTCTAGCTGCAACATGACCCAATTCTCGAGATGTTGTAATCTAAAGTTATCGCTTATGGCCTTGACATATATAAAATAGCACCGCACTGGAAAACGCATGTATGATATGTGGTAAAACCGACAGATCAAATACACCTTATATACTGCCTGACACGGGGAAATATAGGGCGTTCTATTCAATGCAGAGAGACTACCACAACGAGTGGTTGGCACAGTTGGTAGAGCGGTCGGCCTCCCACCCGGTAGACCAGGGCGATTCCGCGTAGGTCTATAACCAAAGATTAAAAATGGTAACTGGTGCCTCCTCGCTGGACGCAAACAGCACCAAGAAATGGGAGTAGGGACAAACGCGGGGTAGGCAATTTGCAAATAATAATAATAAAAAAACCCCCACCCCAACATTATGGTACCGCCAAACGAGGCAATTGGCTTATTCCGTGTACTGTGAGCGATTCGCAGCTGGAAATAGGTTTGCAGTATCAGGTCGCATCCTTGCTGGGTCCGCTGCTCGGCAAGTATACTATAAAAATAAAAAAATAAATTGATGAGACAAAAAATGCCGAAATCTCCTAGAACAGGGCGAAAACATATTGCCGGAACGGTTAGGGTGTGTAGCATGTGTGCTGTTGTACCGATGTCATCTGAGGACCAATTTTTACCAAAAGCGATGGGACACCCTCCCCATAGACACCGCCTAACTTATGACTGAGATGGAAAGTAAAATTGCAATATTATTCCTAAAATGGGTGGATGTGTGCTAGGTTGTGGTAGCCTGCATTGCATTATTATTAATCGAGGGCTATACCGTTATTGCAGGACGCGAGTGGTCAGTTCTGACGAAACCGTCGTGAAATCAAGACGTCGAAAAACGTCAACCATATATTAATTAGTATTATTATCATCCGTCCGAGGGCCAGAGAGATATTGTAGCAGTTTACCCATTCCACCTATATATATGTGAGGTGCCATAGCAACCGTTGATCTGGTACGATAGTGGGGGGTAAGAAACTATCCACTGAGTGTACCCTATAGGTAGAGTGCCCATGGGTGTCGGGTGGTCCACCAATGAGGTGCACTCGCAAAGGTGTCCGTTTGTGGGTTTGCGTGTGTGGTTGTGTGTGGTTTGCGTGTCAGTCAGAATTTTTGATGGGTTTTCGCAAATATCTCACTTTGAGTGGCCGAACTTGGTCAAATTTGGCATACTCCTAAATAGCACGAAACACACGTGTCACTCATAATTAGAAACATTGTCTCACCAAAACATGGAATTCAGGGGAGTAGAAATGGTCAATTTGGGGTAAAAAGTCATTTTTGCTCATTTCCCCTGTTGTTCATATGTTCAGATGATTACAAATGATTTCTCGAATAATTGAGACTCCTAACAAGGCAGGAAGAACAAAAAATATTTAAGTTTATGCATGTAAAGGAAAAAATTGCAAAATAAATTAGATTCAGAGAGGAACACACCATTTTGGCGGAATTGTGAGTTTCTTCACTACTTGGTGACTGGATGACTGGATATATAGTACATAAGTGATTTGTGAGACACTAAGACAGAAAGTCCCAAAATACAGATTTCAACTCTACTTCTAGTGAATTTTTATTATAATATTGGAACTTGAGAGAGAAAAACTTCATAAATACCCCCTCACTGGACTAGACCAGGCATTGATTGAGTAAGGGGGGGGGGGGAGTAGGGGAGGGTTAGATGCGAGAATTCAAGTGATTATCACACTGACAGTTACTACCATCATTCAAATCAGAAGCAAGAAAAACCTGGAGCTGGGGACTCCTAGACGGGTGTGAACAACGGCTATCACGCCACGCCTGGATACCATGGCTAATTAGCGGTACGATGTATGTTGATGGTATACCCAGTGTACCGGGATGTATCAGATTAGTGTTAGACTGTAATTACGTAGGAATTAGGGAGGGTTAGGGTAGTTAGTTAGGTTAGGTGTGGTAATGATGTAGATTGGGGATCTATACATCTGGAAGCTGACCTAACCTTACCAACCTGAATAGAATAATTTTCATTCAACCCAGTGTTGGCTCACTTGAAGCCATTGATCCACACTAATAAAAGGCTCTGAAATAGGTCATTTTGGGCACCTAACAGGCCCCATTTCGAACCTTATTCAGATTTGGAGCAGATATTGAACCAGAGAGGGACATTCAATGACAAGCTAATAATTACATAATTCTTACAATATAATCCAATGTAAGCATCAGGGCCACATTTTATCTCAACGGTCCCGAAGGGCCAGAGAGAGATTGTAGTCAGTTTACCATTAACCTTATATTATACTGTGATGGTTGCCATAGCAACCGTGATATGGCAACGATAGTGGGGTAAGAACTATCCACTGAGGGGTACACTACGGTGGGGTGACCATGGTGTCGGGTGGTCACCATGAGGGTGCACTCGCAAAGGTGTTGGTGATGATTGTGTTTAGATGTTGGTACCAAAAAGATTTGGGATCCTGGAATGGAATTCTAACCCAGTAAACTAACCACCACCCCTATATTCCTACATGAATCTCTCAATCCAGGTAAACATGGCCTACATTATACAATCATGTCAATTTAGCCTACCCTTGGCCAATGTTACAGCTAACAATAAACGAATTGTGAAGTTACCTAAAGCAGCAGAAATACTAGCCAAGCCTATGCTATAACGAGTATATACTATAGGATAGGCCTAATAAGAGTTAGGAAACCAATTGAGTGTTTTCCCCTCAAATACCGTATGAGCCAAATGGCACCGATAACCACCTTCACACCCTTTTCCTGAGCCCAGAGCAAGTTATTCAGTATCTCCACCCTAAATTTCCAACTCTGTCTGGAGTCGGGGGGGGGGGGGGGGGGGGGTGACCATTGAAGTTTCACGGTGATGGCTGCTTGAAGTTGCGTGAAGTTAGCGTAACTTTTAGACATGCTGTCACAGGATTGAAACTCAACATCATAAAAGGCATACTGTCTATTCTTCACAGGGACAATTTTGGAGCGAAATCATCCAAACTGCGCCAGATTCATGTAAAGTTATACACTTGCACAACGATGTGTTCTTTCTTCCGATAAGGGCAGAATTGATCCATCTGAGGAGGCTGAACGCACCATTGGCCAGAAAGCGCAAACACTTGGGTCTATTTTTTTGCAAGGGAACACCTGACGGATGTACATCGGGTGTAAAGGTGTTGTGCTTTCTTTCATTTATCGTTTTCCTCAGAAAGATTTGAAAAATTGACGTACAGTCCGGAGGTCGAATAAAGGCTCAAGAACGGGAAATGGAAAAAGTGAAGCAAAACATATATGGAACTTGCCACAATCCAGTAAAGTTGGGAATAAATTGATAATCTAGAAAAAGAGTGGGCCCAAAATGGCATTGAGGGTAATGGGGTATAGTGAGGTACATACGGGGAAGCCTGCTTTTATGATGCTTTCATAAAGTTTAAGGTCACCTACCCTCCACCCTCACTCCCTTACCCATCCCCCATCCCCTCCCCCACTCATCGTGGCCGAGGAACCCTGGGAAGAAATGAAGCCTAGTGTATCTATTTGCAAAATATTTGGAAAGTGACTGCTAACAATATTCGCGAATTCACTATCCGGAATGGAATCTTCTCTCCAAGCCGATATAGTCCTGGAAACATTGACAAGAAACGCACACCAGAATCTGATCAGGTGGTTCCCAACCGTTTTTCTCCCCATTTCCTATGTTGCCTTTCGCTGACGCCGTTCCCCTCATGAAATACAGGTTATAGGTGGGGAGATGCGGAGAGTTTAAACTTGCTATGTAATTCTTCTTGTGAAAAAGAAGAATTAACAACTTTTTTCTTCCCTGAAATCTGAATTTCCCCCCTGTGGAAATTTCCTCCTGTTGGGGACCCCTGATCTAGACCGTCTGCTTCCACAGCTCACTTATATTGCACCAACTTCATGTTAGACAGCTATCCCAGGGCAATTCCATTAGTATAGTCTGTAGGTCCGACTTCTGAACTGAAGAATGAATTTTCATGAATGCCGATGAGATATTCAACTCCGGGGATTGCCCTCCTTGTTATTATTAGTTATTGTTATATATTATTACTAGTATTATATCAAATAATTAAATCCGACGGTCGAAACGTCAAAATATATTATTACTACTTCACATCTTGGTAATGGCAAAATCGTTTCCTGTGGGCTTCCTTCGATCTCTCGATCACCCTTTGGAAATGGTCGCCAATGTGAATGACAAGGCAAAATATCCACAAGCAAGGACCCAGGTCTGAAGTTACTTTAGGGCGCTAGGCAATGTGTATTCACAACGCGACGAAGAGGACTCACCCTTGAATCTGCACTAATATCTCGCTGGCGAGGCAACATATGACGTCAAAGTACTCGATGTATGAGTACGGTCCGCCCGTCCTTCCACCTTCACCGTGACAGAAACAGGAACAGCATATCACAATGCTTTGTTTTTTTAAATTCCCCCCTACAAAAATTGTTGCATTAAGGTGAGGGTTGCCTGGCGACAATGGGAGCGGTGGCCCGTTACCGGATAGCAATGCCCGTAAGAGGCCAGGGGTACTCCAGAGTGTATTCCTAATTAGGGCAGTCAGACGCAATTTCGTTTGTGTGAGAACCATGTTGGTGTCTCGTGATGTCATAGCGTAGCCTGTTGCTGATTACTTGTGCGGCCCCTACAAAAGACGACTGGGATTCATGGTTTGCTCAGTAGACGACCAAAGGAAACGGGCCTCATTCACAATGAGCAAATTTAGATGTGAGTTATTAGATAGCTAAAGACTGAGCACCTTTTGCATGGCTTATTTCCAAAATTGCAAGCATGAGTTGTAGGTCTGAGTAGATACCTGATGGTACTTTTGTAACATGTTGTATGGGAAAGAAGTATTCATTCTCTCGAAAACTAAGTGTTTTATATTTTCCCATTAAATAAACTTGAAGCAAGATCCGATTCACAGTTGCAACTATCCAAGTGACCCAAATGATAAGCCGTTCATGACTTCCGACCCGTCGACTTGTAGTATGGCAGCAGATTAAACGGAACTTCATCAAAGGGTCGTTCGGGCACCCAAACGCCGCCAAAAAGGAGGGGGGAAAACAACAACAAACAAATTTAAAACAAACATTAAAACTTTATGTTATTATGAAGCGGTTTGCGCCTTAATTTCATTGTATTAATGAAGGATTGCAAATAAATATAAGGGGGCTTGTGGACGTCCGCATAAATATTGGCATGAGGGGGGGGGGGGGGGGGGGGGGGGGCGTCATCTATTCATGGACGATTAATTGGAGAGAGGTGAATTCAGGCGCATGATTGCACCAGTCGAGGAAATGTACGGAATTGACAATCTTGTAGAAGAAGCACTAGTATGGTAGATGTACAGAAACACGAACCAATGAAGAATGACTGTCGAGGTATGTGTTGGGAGCTGGTGTGCAATCAAAACCACTCTGTTTCTAGCTGTGGGCCAGGCTGTTCCTATCGCACTGAGTCTGTCAGCACGTCTCGCTCAGTAGAAAGTTCCTCCGGCACACGCGCCCGCCGTGGAGAACTGGTTCGGTTAAGATCAACAATCATGATCATTGCTATCTGGCATCGGTAGGCGACTCTAGGAGAATTCAATAATTTTTCACGAGTAGAAACTGACGCTGTGAGTGAAATATTTCGATTGATATTTTTAGCCTTCCGTAGTTTTGATGATCAATATTTCCTTGTTATCGTTGAGCTAAACGATTTATCGTCCAACTTTTGTTGTTTTTCATTTCATCGATATGAACGTCATTTGGAAATGTGGTTTGTTTATTCAGTGAACAAACTTTCGAGTTTGAGAAGGTATCAGTGATGAGATAAAGCACTAGTATATTCATGGCATTTGTCACCACACGGACCCTCTTTCCTCTGGTTCAGCCTGGAATCAGCCTGGAAAAAAAGATCATGCAGCAGAACGATGAACCTCTTTACAGTATGACCAGCCCTCTAGTATCTCTTACCAAACAGAAGAAGGGACCCCGGCACCAGTTCTACCACAACACTCAACAACTCAACAGCAGCGAAAACTGAATGATTGAATCCCAACAGAGTGGTAATGAAGAAGCATCATGCAATATGGCTCCATTAAAAGCAGTCGTTGTGTATGTTCAATAAGCCGTGTCTTTTCTAGTAATTTGACGTATTCGATCCCCGTTTCAGTGGTTCGTTTAAACAGTTCATAATTTTGTTTAGTCATAAGCCTTGGCTCCGAGTCTGAGTCATTCTTGTATAGGGAATCGCATCGAGGCGGTCATCGAGTTGGCCTCGCCAAATAACGATGGTAATTTAATTACGACGCACAGACGTCAAATCACAGAGCAAGGGTGTGGGGGTGGGAAAATGATAAAGTTTCCTGCTTTTAAGGCTTCTAATTTTCACATAGTCAAACCCACCCACCTCTTTCATAATGCAAACCATGAAAAACGTGAGGCCAACTCAGAACGGCATAGCCTCGTCGATACGTTGGGTGGGGTAGCCATCTAATATGATGTAATACTCAATAACAATTCCTCTTGTGGCAGTATAGGAACACACAGCACAGCAGCCTACTGCATGGTGAATGGACTGGACTGTTCCATTGAACTCTGGCCCTCTCTTTCAGATTCAATTCAGATATTTCCCTGAAAATCGATTTGACTTTGTCCTAATGCCTAGGGAAGAAATCAGGCTGCAATTAAAAATCGAGGGCCGGGCGACCTTCAAACGCCTTCCCAATTGATAATATTTTTTCATTGCAGGCCTTTGTTTTCCTTGTCTGAGGAAACACACGTACGATTCAAGTAAGGAGGGCTGGCTGATATGCCTGGATATTTTGTGAACAGCGCCCGGTCTAGGTGCGTCACCCTGTTGGCTGTGGGGGTAATGTGCAGACGACGGGTCGTACTGCCTGTCCAGCAGTCCCGCCCGCCCATTGGCGACACCAGCCCCTCCCCACAGCCAGCCCCCCCCCCCCCCCCCACCAGTGCGACACCTAGGGATTCTACTCATTGGGCCGGGACGCCCAGCCAAGCCAGAATTAACTGCGCGATGAAACGGTGTTAGCGTCCCCTCGCCCAACGTCGATGTACTTGGGTTACATGCAGCTGATATTATTCTTCCTGCCTGCTATAGAGAAGAAAACCAACATGCCTCCTCTGGGATTCGAACCCACAACCAGACCATACGACCACACTATAGAACACGATATAGAGGCACATGATTATGCTGACTCGAAGCTAACTATTTGAACTGTTTTGTCAGGTGTGGGATCAGCCATGACAACATTGGACCTGAATACCAGCATTGTTTTCACAACGGCAGTTCGGCTTGATGGATACACTTCTGTGGGTGTGATTATTACTCGTCACACCAGTTTAGGACCCTGGATCACGAAGAGAACCCCGTTCCTTATGGATGAGTCATTGACAAGTTATTCATAGTGCACTTTCAGAAACAAATAGGCTTTTCCAGTACAGTTAATGCGGACAGGGGCCACACTCACGCTGCACGTTGCATGTACAGGATGTGAAACACTTTTTCGAAACTATCCTGACAGACAAAGCTACACATACTACCAGCACGAAATGTTACAGATTTCCCCCCATACTTATCAATAAAACATCCTGAAAAAGAACTTGGTTGTCGTTTCTCAAAGAGTAGTGAGTTTAAAAATAGTCCGTAGTAATAGACTCTGATAGAATCTCACCTATACCACGAGAGTTAGTGGTGAGCACATCAATATCGGAGCACGGTTTTTTTCTTCTTCAGATTTACCACAGTTCGTTCCCGTTAGGGTAACATACATACTGCGGACAGACGTTTTTTTCACCGGCGTGATATATGTATGTGGCCTTTGATCTCACATTGTTCTTGTTAGTTACCTCTAACAGAGGTTTCCACACCCACACTTCCTATTTAACCCCATTTATTCCGATAACTCTGAGAGGGCGTTAGTATAATTGTGTCTTCAGGTCACAGTGTCCTTCTTGAAACAAAGTTTTTACATAACATGTTTTCGTTCTGTTCAGTGAAACGCTGCCTACTTATAAGGAAATATGTGTCCTTTGCAGGCCCTTTTTTTTTTCGGTAACAAATGTACCTGGAATATGAAGGATGTGGCATACCCATTGAGCCTTCACATTATTCTTTACAATTTCTTCGTAGATATCACTGTACCGAGCGCACCAAGAGCAATATCCAAGTGATTGGGAATTTGGCAATCACCAACTCCAACAGTCCTCTATTCTTGAAGCTTATCACGAATGTTAGGACCTGTGAGGTTGTTTACTTCAGTAAACATCATAACTAGACCACACTATCCTTGTATTGTCACTGTACTATATATGTGGTTCTCCACAGGCACTTGTAACGTTAACTCTGGCATGCGATAGATAAAAGGAGGTGGGGAGTGACTCGTGGGTCCTCTGTTCCCGAGCAATCTGAATAATTCCCAGAGCTCATCTTCTTCTACGGGGGCAAATATACTAACTTATCTAGGCCTGTTTGTATTAATCTACTACTTGCAGAAAGATGTTGAAATGTCAGCATAACATTTCTCGTGTGTAATTTTCTTACAAATCCATTTCGAAACATAATCCTTGTCAATTGGACTGATTTGTTTATTGTATATGAGGTTTATTCTTACCGTTCTGACAGACGAGAGTGTAGCTTCACTCGTGCAGGTCCACTTTCCCAAACGAAGAGAAGCGGGTGACCTCAGGCATGCAGGCGTACACTCGAACCGTTCCCTACAACCAACTCACCGTTACACAACTATTTATATAAAAAAAAAAAAATGAAAAAACCCTAACATATTATGAACTATGTAAGTGTGTTATGACTCTCGATGATTATTATCGAAACTAAGCAAGATCCATGGAACTGGACCTGTCAAGAACTGTTTCTTATAGGCTCTTCAATGAGAATCCTATGCGAAAAATTTTTTCTTTTCATCTATAATTCATTCAGTAAGTTTCATGTAACTGAAACCTCTTCCTTATGCGTTATCCTCTGGGGCAAGACCGGGGTAATCCTAATTTTGTAGAAATATATATATATATATATTTATCTATTATAATTATATATATTATATATATTAATATATTATATATTATATTATATAATATTATATATATATATATATATATATATCTATATATATATATATATATATATATATATATATATAATATATATTAATATCAGTTCCAATTTCACATACCACATTGAGACCAACAGAAACGGAGATGAGCACCAACCGCGTAGGCTGCCAACACACAACACACAAGTTTCAGAAAGAAATGGGTGGACCTTCGAGGACTGAGCCACAAAGCTTAAGCGTCAACTGGTTTTTATATTCTGAATCGGAGGAAAATGGAGGACTAGTGTGCTTAATTCAGACCCATACAACACATTCCAACAACAGGCTCAGACCACACAGAGTTGTCTCTATGAAGGTACGGCTCAGTTTACGAGGACCCCAATCCAATACCAAGAACCACAGTATGACTGGAAGGCCTTCTCCTCGAGACCCTCATCTCCAGGCCACGAACACATGTAAAAATCCACATCGTTTCCAGAGTTCTTGAAGACGATGACCCCAGTGGAAGGTGTCAAACGTTTGTTGCTGTAAATGCAGTAGGAACCATGGCTGCATGTCCACCGAAACGAGAGAAGTCGGCAGGTTCCTCTCAAAGACAAAACATCCTGATTGTGATAACTCCAGCACGGGAGAAAGTGGTCACAAAGCAATGCTAAGCAGAAACCCAATGCAACCAGTCAGAGATGATAGTGAGTTTTTTGATACATATGAAGAAGAAGACATCCAGGAGAAGGTTAGGAGTAAGAGGCAGCTCGAGAGCGGGGTCCGTTAACGACGGCACAGTCTGAAAGGTCATAATGAAAATCACAAGGGCGAAAGCAACAAACAGAAGGCCCAAGTCGGCATGCGAAAGTCAGATGAACGTGTAAACACCTGGTTTACTCACTTCATAACCTTCTCGGCACTATACCCATAGTGTCGAACACTGAAGAGGACATTCCAAACATCTTCGAAGACCTTGACATCGATGATGGTGTATTCACCCATGAAGAATATACCAGGGCAAAAGCTTGAAGCATTTTTTTTTTTTTTTTTTTTGGGAAAGAGGATGGACCAAACAATATACCTCCTGAGGTCTTTCGTAACTGTGACCTGGATGACACCATTCTACAAATGTGCAACCTGGCCCTCCATCACAACGAGATCACAGGCACTGAACACCAGCTAACATATTCCAGGGGAACCCTCATCAGCCAATTACAGACAACTACGAGACTCAGTCTCATTTGGTTCATTACTAAGCTCTCCAACCGTTTGATCCTTACTCGTCTAAGGGATACCATCGACCCCAAGCTGAGACATAACCCAGAAATGGCTTCGGCCAAGAGAACACCGTGGACCTAGATCCTGGATCTGGGACGTATAATTGAGGAGATAGCGAAAAAATCTTTCAGCTGTACTCAATTTCATCGACTTCAGGAAGGCTTTTGATCCAGTCCATAGAGGCAAGATGATCAGGATCCTGAAAGCATATGGAACCCGCACCCCCCAACGCTCCGTGCGTTAGAGTCATTACATTATTTGTAGCAGTCTTTAAAAAAACATCAAGTCGAAGCGCAACTACTAACATAACATTGAAACGCTAATCAGGGGGAAGTGTCAATCGTCACATTGCCATCCAATGTCCCCCTGTGGAACATCCATTTTGAGAAATGAAAAAATACACGTGAACAGAGCAAGTGGACCAGAGGACGCCTCTCTATACACCCTCAATATGTTAACCACCAGCGTATGTTCAATGTGGATTTCAAAAACGGCACTCATGTGGAACCCAACTAGCTATCAACCTGAACCGCGAGTCACAGACAAATGTTGTGGTAACCGATTTGCGTAAAGCTTTCCAATTCGAGGTCCACACAGTACAAACGGACGCTCATGAGCTTCAACACTACGGCATTACTGGAAAAATTCTCACAAGGATCAATACCAATAAACTGAACGATCATTACCCAGCGTTAATGCATGAAATTATGCGAAAGTCATCTTTGGAATTGGTTATCAAGGCCGAAGGCACAGTACCTGGACCATTGCTCTTTTCTCAATGATCGCCGACTCTTGTAGCAACAGCCATTCAGATATTTGCGAATAGTTACATAAACTCTACCGAACCATCAATGGCAATAATGAGAGTCACACGCTCCAGCAAGACCTGGATTTTTCTTTCAATTGTTGTGACTAGAGCAATAGTCTCATCAATAATTAATTGACAATACTGCTTTTGAACTGATGAAGAGACTTCCTATCTTGGAATACCGATCTTTATCGAGCTTCATGGTAACACTATAAACAATAAAGTTAGTCAAGCGTACAAGGTTCTCAGACCGATCCGTAGACATCTTCAAAACTGTGATGCCTGAACGAAGAATCTAACAACCTCGGTGTTGGATCCATGCAAACCTGTGACATTATCAACTGGGCATATTTAGCACACAGCTACCAGATTTTTTTCCGAGAAAATAACGGCTCACAGGTTTCTGCAACATCTTGCCTGGTCTATTTTAGCCTACAGCGGAGAAGACGCAATGCAGGACTGTTCTATAAATTTACTAACACATTGGCTTCACCTGTTTTTATCCCTTGACGAAGTCGAAGGAATTTATGCATTTATGCAGTATGTTGTGTGTATGTATGTACGCCGACGCCTACCTTAGCGGGTACGCGAGATGCCTGCCCCGAGTGGGTGGCCAACCCCTTCGAGGCGCACGTGCTGCAGGCGCGCCCCAGGCGCGCTCGAGGCTGCCGGTTCCCCCCCCGAAAAACAAGTACTTTGGCTGGTCCCCTTGGGGCTTGGAACGTGCGTATGTATGTATGTATGTATGTATGTATGTATGTATGTATGTAGGTATGTATGTATGTATGTATGTATGTATGTAGGTATGTATGTATTTATGTGGTGTGACTCCTGGCTTGTGAACACAATAGCTCGACCCCACCTGAATGGATGAAGCTCATACTTGGTATGTGTTTTTCCCATGATGATTACCTGAACGCTATTGTTTTTGGGTCAAGTCAGAGGTCATCTGAGGTCACCAGAGGTCAAAGTCTGAAAACCTTCTGAACACGACAAGTCCAGAACTCTTGGTCCTGGATCGGTTTGTATTTTGGTGTGTGGCTTTCTACAGTACAGGAAGGAACCCTATTATTTGTGGTATCGGTCAGGGGTGAATTTTTTGTTTCGAAAATAAAATTTGTGAAAAGTCAATATCTTGGCCAATTATGGCTTGTGATCATTATAACTCGACCCCCCACCTGAATGGATGAAGCTCATACTTGGTATGTGTGTTCCCCATGATGAGTACATGAACCCTATTGTTTTGAGGTCACCACTTGGCCATTATGCTGTGATCCATTATCACTCGACCCCACCTGAATGGATGAAGCTCATACTTGGTATGTGTGTTCCCCATGATGAGTACATGAACCCTATTGTTTTGAGGTCACCCCGAGTCGAGTCTTAAATCCTTGAATTAGTGTGTAGCTAGCTTATCAAGAGGTAGAGGACCCTAATTGGGTTTTTTGTTGAGAAATGGGACCTGTTAGCGTTATGTTTCCCATAATGAGCTGGTACGATCTCCCATTTTCCCTCGTGTCTGCAGCTATAGGTCGTCAGAAAGAGTCAAGGATCACTAAGCCTTTTGACTGTGTTTTTTTCATGTGGCTTTACCTGTTCTGTGGTGTTACCGACTAGCTTTCGCACACAATCATCATCAGTGAATGAATCAGTTGAAGACACGTGTGATGTCTTCAGGTCGTCATTTTAGCCGGCACCAATCCCAGATTGGAATGCTTTTGGATTCACTATGCAGGAATTAGGTGGTCCTGGGGTTCTGGCGATGGTGTTTTCTTATGACATAAAACACCAACTTCGTTGAGCTTGTGTCTGCCTTGTGCTGTCTCCCAGCAGTGCTGACCACTAGTTCGTGTTTGCATAGTACAGACAGACAAGATACACAGACAAGAGAAGTCAATTCAACTGATCAACTAGGGCCTACTTTTTATAGTCCAAGAAGAAGTCCAAGAATACTTATTAGTATTCACTGGACGAGAAACAAATGGTATTGGGTTCAGAATATGTTAATTAACAAAACTAATCACCTCGCCGACACTATATAGTTGCTTTGAGCCTCCTGAGCCGCTTTGTAACCGACTCATGGATTAAATTTTATAACCATTCTACCATTATTTTTCTCACGTCTGAAATACATTAGCTACACGTACTGCCCACGTTATGCTAAAAACAATCAACTATCCGACCAATTCTGGTCAACATCAACATGTTGCTTTTGTTTTTGGGTGACAATCACACAGACATTGGTTTCAAGCGCACTCACCAAACAAATAACTCACGACAACCGGCTATGCCACACGTAGGTCCGGATGCTATAGGTGCTTGTTCACAATGTTACCGACATTCCACCAAGTCGAGTCCCACCTACGCAACTTTATCCAAACAGGTTGCTCAAACCTTGAATAATAGAGAAAAGATGATTGTCATGATTGGCATATTCCTTCATTGATTCTTCTTTGATCCAATTGTCCTAGCAAATCGGTTGGTGTTGATCGAAAACAACTCTACGAACCTGTCAATGAGCAGACTTTCGATGATGGGACAAGGACGCAGGAAACTAGAAGCGTACTCAACGGTAATTGTGTGTCGATCACTGCAGGCTTCAGCAGAGCATTTGGTCGACTTGTACTGAAAAAGGAAAAGGAAGGAAGAAAAAGAAAACTTACTGTAAGGACAGGTTCTCAAGGAAACTCGCTCGAAAACTCGAAGGGACACGACCAAGATCAAAGGGGCATAGAATGGGGAACTTCTAAATATAAAATTCATAAATACCTTTATTGGATTCCAGCATTCTGAGGCCAAAACGTTCAGTCGAGACAATGTTCGAATCGCCATTAGAACCCCTCTCTATTTTGCATAATGAAAATTGGAGAATTTATGATTATCTGGAATCTGATTGTTCAGCTGGTGAGCAGCCATAGTTATCATTTATCAGCCAGCACACAAAGTGAACTTGAAAACATATTAGCTTCTGTTTTGGATAGTTGCCATGGTGATACCTTGTGTGGTCACATCATCATGCATTCCTATGATACATTATACAGTCTACATAGCGCGGCGCGCTCACTGACACTACGTGTAGACAAAAGTATAGCCGCTATGTTGTGTATATGTTTGTACGGTGCCCGCATATATCTGCTTGGTTTGAACACACACAACCCAGCTAGCCTGGCTCACAAATACGAGGCTATGCAACGCTCCGTCTCTTCGAAATTTTAGCCCTAACACACGAATACTACGCTGCTACCTAGGGCAATGGTTAATCACTTAAATTGTATCAAGTAACCTCCGAAATACGGTTAAATGTTTGGCGGGGTCACTAACCTGGTGGTGATACAATTGCCTTCAACGTTACAAAAAGTAGGCTACACAGCTCGTCGGTTTCGAAGTGAGTGAACCTTAAAAAATCATGAAAATACATCATCTTCATTCCGCAGAAGTTACCTGCTATGTTTCGGATATCTAACTGAGAGGTGGTCTAACTGCATTTCGGTGTAATATTGAACGGTGTCTTCTAAATTGTGATCTAGCTGCGCGTCCGTTTGAACTGTCTTCATGACGTCGAGTACATAGTTCAATTCTTCAAGCGCAAGTTGAGCATAAACAGTGCAGAAACTGCATGCACTGGATTTCGCTGTTTGCTGTGTAAATGAGCCTAGACACTCCAACTCCAACTATATGGTTTAGTACTCTAATGAGTGACTATATAAAACTAGACATGTGAGGCGGGTAAACCGCCAACGGTAATCCCCACTTTGAGCAATCATTGGGAAGAAGTATCCCTAAACCCCATAAAACCCCCCATTTTGGGTCACAGAACCAGACAACTATACACACACCACCAAGTTTTGTTGTAATCCATGGGTGTTTGTAGGCACATGATTTGCGAATTTGACACATGAGGGCTTTGAAATGACTTCTAACTTTGTGAGGAACAAATGTCGCCCCCATCCACCAAGTTTCGTTCAAATCTGACCAAATTTTGGGAAATCGGATAAATTTCACAAATTTGACCTTTGATGACCTTGAAATGACCCCTTCCACATTTTTCGGGATCAACTATAGTCCCTACCCACCAAGTTTCGTTCAAATCCGACTAACTTGGAAATTTCGCGAAAATTATGCAAATTAGCGGACCCCGTTAATGTGGCGACGCCAACTTTCGAACTCATCCGAGATTTCACTAGGGCGGACAAGTGTACCAAGTTTCGGATCAATCGGATAAACCATTAAAGAGTTATTGCGTAACGGGAAATCTTCCAATCGTGGAAATTATGCAAATTAGCGGACCCCGTTAATGTGGCGACGCCAACTTTCGAACTCATCCGAGATTCACTACGGCGGAAATGTGTGCCAAGTTTCGGCTCAAACACGTGTTGGAGAGTTATTGCGCTAACAAGAAACGCGGCGGCGGACGCGGACGCGGCGGCGGCGGCGGCGCGGAGACGGCGAAGCCAAAACCATAATATCCCGAAGTGGGGATATAATTAGAGGATTCGTTATTATGATGTCACTGACCTGATTTAGGAGCAAGTTTACTGAACAACAAAAAATCGAAGCCCGGGGTTTCAAACCAAGAATCGAAGCTCGAGGTTTCAAACCTCCACGATGACGTTATCATCGGTCTCATCGGCACTCTCGTATTTATCCCCTAAGTCAAACCTGGGGATAGTCCACCCCCCCCCCCTCCCTTCGAGGGAAACGCACCCCGAAGGATGTTTCCTAATTGACTAATCATATTGTATAGAAATAACTTTGTTCCTTGTCAATACACCCTGTTCTATGGGAGAAGTGTTTTTAACCTTCTCCCATAAAAGATTAAGGTTGAGTTGGGTATTATTAGTGTTAGCGATAAAGTATCCAATGAGAGAAATTAGGGGTTCGCAGCCGCGCAAGGTCCGTGGATGAAGTTGTTGTTGTTGTTGTTGTTGTTTAACTGACACTAAATTTTGGCAACTATAGGTGTGTTGATGTATGAGACATTGATGTTGTGTTCTGGTATAATTTGGGAGCCATTAGATTCTAGCCGCAGCCATCACTGAATTAGACTTAAATGCGACGACGCATGATCGAACTCCCAGAACCCACGCAATATCGGTGTCACGACGCCTTCGCACGGAAGTTCGTCGACAGTTATTCAATGGTGGAAAGGTTTGAACAACACATAAAGTACACAATTCTTGCAAAGAGCTATTCGGTATTTTATTTTAGCTTTCATGTCGGCGTGACCACTGAAGCAAGACGCCAGCACCAGCAGGTCAAAACATCAAGGAATGTACCACACCTACCCGGTTGATGAACAACCTTGACCTGTTAACAGACGGAGACGAATATTGCACATATTTACATTACATATTCATATGATTGAATATTTACAATGACGAATTGAATCCACATGGCATATTAGAGAGAACTAACCAAGAGGCGTATTTTGATTCTGAAACATTATGTTGACATTTAATTAAATACGCGCCTGCCCGCACCGCTGCTATCTACTTTATACACACTGATCGACTCAAGGTACTGATCGACTCATGATGACGCTACTATACTGCTAAATCGGTACGATGCGGGCAGTATAGTAAGTAGGTCGTTCATCGAAATACATTTTAAATCCATATATGCCCGTCATATAGCCTATGCTAACATGGTTGGTTACATTATGAACGGTGATATTAATGGAGTATCATTAGCTGTCGAAATATTGTAGGGCATCAATAGGCTACCTAGTTAGCATGAATTGCGGTGAATGGGTGAATACCAACTTTGCTGCTGATTCGCGATCGTCAACTGCGCTTCCTTGGGTATATGGCGCGCCTCTCGGATGATCCTGCCCAACGTGTCCTGTGTGAACAGGATCCGGTGGGTTGGGGCCGACCGCCAGGACGACCCGCAAGCTCAGGTTAGCGCAGCTCCGGGGTATCTCAGGGAGTTGGGTGAATGGGTCAGGCCCGTACCCACTCGATTGCCCGGGGAAGACCAGGCGACTGAAGCGGCGGGTGAATTCGGCCAGTGCCTTCCAGGCATGTGCTGTCATGAGTGATTGAGTGGGTGATAAGTGAGTGAGTGAGCGTCACACTAGAAGCAGGGCGGGGGGTGGGGGAAGGGGTTCCTGTGAGGGTCTGAGGTGTGACAACCGACGGGGATCGAAACAGTCCTTCGCGCAATGTTGGACTCAGCGGAACGTTTATGTAGAGATAGTTGAATTGCGCTCAGTAAGTTACCCTCTCATGTTCATTGTATCGGAAACAAGTTAGAGTAGGTCGAGAGTTTGGTTTATAAGGAGCGCAATTCTAACGTAGTTGGGATCACGAAGTCTGGCTAATCTAGGGCATCTCAACACCCGTCCATATCATTTCATATCTCGGGTCATCCTGGGTGTTGTTCTATCCCGGGTTATGGTCTTGTATGCCAGGTATGCCTTGAATGAGTTTGAGGAGAATATCAGTGGTGATTCCATTGATTCGATGTTACGTGAAAATCTGTCTTACGCTTTAGGTCTTTTTTATTCAGTAACTTGGATTTAGTATTGAGTAGCGATCCTGATTCAGTGAACAATATAACGGTAGAAGTAGAGATTAATCGAAGGCTGTCTCGAATCTACTTAGGAACGAACGTCCAGTCCAACCAGTAAGTATGGGAACTCAACCAAATCTGTAAGAGCAGAAGCATTTTGTGATGTGTAATTTGTCACATAGTAGCCCATATTGCTCCTTAATGATTATGAATTTAAGTGGTAAAACATGTATCATGGGTTTGGTCAAAGAACGAATAGTTTACATGTCATTTACATAACGGCAGAGCACCGCTTATACCCTATACCATATTCCATGGAGTGCCAGTGTTTCCCATTGGTGTAGTCACCATTTATCCTGTCGTTTTGTCAATGTCAATCGGTGAGTATCGACAAATACATATTATTAGTTCCCCCATGCAAAGAGCACGACTCATGAAGTTACACCAATCATACTAGTAATCAGGATGGACCAGTCATTAGCTAATCATAGCTGTATACACCAGGGAAGACCAGTCATTAGCCAATCATAGCTGTATTAACCAGGAAAGACTAATCATCAGCCAAACTTAGCTGTATTTCCCAGGGAACACCAATAATTAGCCAATCATAGCTGTATTTACCTATGAACACGAATCATTACTGATCTCTTGTAACGAATTCCTCCTCATGACCCATAGCTGGAATCTTCGATTCAGAGAGGGACAGTGGCTGGCATACTTGGAGTAATGAAATATCTGGAAAGTGGGATATGGTGGTATTTAGCAAGAAAGGGAGCCTATTTCCAAAGTAACATTTGGTTGGTAATTTTCCAAGTAATCGCGATGGCGAGGCACTTCTAATACACTATTAAAGATGATTGTCGTCAATTAAAATAAATCTTGTAAACAATATACTACACCCAGCAATTTAGATAAATTGAAACCAAATGGTATATTTCGCGCTATTTTTTCCGCCCAAATAAATTGATATAATAATATTGAAAGTATGTGATTCTGATATACCGAGCTGTGCTGCACATTACGATACTTTGCCGTGACGTCATGCAAAATTCGCCGTCGCTTGTTCGCTGGACGCTAGCAGACGACAATCCATCTTTAAAATAGGTTGGGCAAATAATTGAAAGGTTGGACAAGTTTCATCAACTTCAAAAGTTGGGTAAAACCAAATTGGACCAATCAATAGACGATTCTCATGTTGAGCGTATGTCTTATCATGGGGATGGATTATCAATAGTTGCGCAACATTCGTGGTTGCTTAATACTTTTTTGATTTTGGCTACATATACGCAATTCTATAAGACATACAAAGGCATAAAAACATTATAATCGTTTGCCGTGGAAACCGTCCATATTCGAACAACCAGATTCCAATTCGCCATTCGGAACTCATTATGGGAAATGCCATTGAAAGTTACTACATTGGAGGTTATGTATTTTCCACCGAATACACCAATTTCAGTGTACACCAAAAGGAGTGTACTATTTGAGAGATGAGATCACAGCAAAGCAGTCCCGGTGTATCAGCGTGAGTCGAGATAAGTCAAAAGATCTCTCCAGTTAGATAATACAGTTATTGTTTTTTAGGTAAAATTGTGGCATATCAGTTCCGCAATTTTCAAAAAAGAAAGTCCGATAAAATGGTCAATTCTCGAGATTCTTCGTTGTTTATAATTTTTCCTTACTTTTGTAAATTGTAAAAGTTTTGATATTGGCAAACAATGATAGCACATGAACCCAATTTGATTCGGCTTCTAAATTTCCTAACCCCGCCACTCCTTTTGACCAAAATGACTGTACTCTGTCCTAAAACTTCGGGGCGGTCGTATCTGACGAGAATCATGGACATTGGGAAGCAAATGTCGACTACCCTTTTTCGTAGCTTCATGTAATTTGGAAATGAACAGTTCACAACCCCTGATTGACCTTTGTTGACAGATTCGGAAGGAAAATGTCACCTGGATGAAGTGTACCTTGTCCTAAAACTTCAGCCACATCAGCACTGATGCTTGAAGGATCTGCAGAATACCACAGTTATGATCCAGCCCATAAATCTATTGTTCATTTTGATGACACGAAATTGAATAAGATTGTATGCTATGGGATAGAATACTGAGGAAATTGTGGGGATCGACAGAACAAAAATTCTAAGCTGCTGTTGCTAACCACAGAAAGACACTTTCAGGGCTTCACTAGATATATTTCTGGTTGGTGACTAATGACTAGAAACTCACATGGCCTCTCAACAGATACCGTCCTGTCTCGCCTGATCAAGTTAGGACGCAGAAGTGTAGATAACTCCGCCGGTAGAGATGAGTATGGTGACGATGGTGATGATGATAGTGATAGTGGTGATGATGACCTGAGTAATGTGAGTGACGATAGTGACGATGTAACCGAGTTGATGGCAAAGTGGTAGAGCGTCGGCCTTCACCCGGGGTTCCATATCCCGGTCGGTCATAACCAAAGACTTAAAAATGGAACCTGTTGCCTTCTCGCTGGGCGCTCAGCACAAGGGATTGGAGCAGGGACAAACGAGGGTAGGGGTAGGCGAGTTGCCGTCTGCGTGTGATCACCCCTACCCCACAGTTTAAGGACCACCAAAGAGGCATTGCTTTATTCCGTGTACCTGGTGGAGAATTCGCAGCTGACAATTAGGTGCAGTATCCAGGTCTGCACCCTTGCTGGGCCTCGAATAGGATCGATCCTCTGCTCGGCAAGTATACATAAGAAAAGAAAAAAAAGACGATAGACGATAGTGACGATGGAGACGATGTAGACGATGGTGATGATAATGATGATGGGGACGATGGTGACGATGGTGACGATGGAGACGATGGTAATGGTGGTGATGATGGTGACGATGGTGATGATGATGATGGTTGATGATAATGATGATGGGGACGATGGTGGACGATGGTGACGATGGTGATGATGGTGACGATGGTGATGATGGTGATTGATGATGATGATAATGATGATGGTGATGATAATGATGATGGTGATGATGGTGATGATGGTGACGATGGTAACGATGGTGATGATAATGATGGTGATGATGGTGACGATGGTGATGATGGTGATGATGGTGTGATGGTGATGATGATGATGATAATGATGATGGTGATTGATGGTGATGATGGTGATGATGTGATGATGGTGATGATGGTGATGTGGTGATGATGGTGACGATGGTAACGATGGTGATGATAATGATGGTGATGATGGTTGATGATAATGATGATGGTGATGATTGTGATGATGGTGATGATGTTGATGATGGTGATGATGATGGTGATGATGATGATGGAGATGATGATGATGATGATGATGATGGTTGGTCAGTACAAGGGATTGGATCAGGAACAAAAGAGGGTAGCCCGTAGCCAATTGCGAGTTGCCGTCTGCGTGTGATTACCCCACCACACAGTTAAGGTAACGCCAAAGAGGCACTACCTTATTCCGTGTACCGGTGAAGGATTCGCAGCTGACAATAGTTGCAGTATCCAGGTCTGCACCCGTGCTGGCCTCGAATAGGATCGATCCTCTGCTCGGCAAGTATATCATAAGAAAAGAAAAAAAAGACGATAGACGATAGTGACGATGGAGACGATGTAGACGATGGTGATGATAATGATAGCGGGGATGATGACCTAAGTAATGTGACGATGGAGACGATGGTAATGGTGGTGATGATGGTGATGATGATGGTGATGGTGATGATGATGGTGATGTGATGGTGATGATGGTGATGATGGGGATGATGGTGATGATAATGATGATGGTTGATGATAATGATGATAACGATGATGGGGACGATGGTGGACGATGGTGACGATGGTGATGATGTGATGATGGTGATGATGATGGTGATGATGTTGATGATGGTGATGATGGTGATGGATGGTGATGATAATGATGATGGGGACGATGGTGATGATGATAATGATGATGGTGATGTGGTGATGATAATGATGATGGTTATGATGGTGATGATGGTGATGATGGTGATGATGGTGATGGATGGTTGTGATGATGGTGATGATGGTGTGATGGTGTGATGATGGTGATGATGTGACGAGGTGATGATGGTGAGATGATGTGATGGTGATGATGGTGTGATGATGGTTGATGATGGTGTGTGATGGGGACGATGGTAACGATGGTGATGATGGTGACGATGGTAACGATGGTGATGATGGGGATGATGGTGATGATAATGATTGATGGTGATGATGGTGATGATGATGACGATGATGGTGATTGATGGTGATGATGGTGATGATGATGGTGATTGATGGTGATGATGGAGATGATGGTTGACGATGGTGATGATGGTGATGATGGTGATGATAATGATGATGGTGATGATGGTGATGATGGTGATGATGATGATGATGATGGTGATGATGGTGACGATGGTGATGGATGGTGACGATGGTGACGAATGGTTTTGACGATGGTAACGATGGTGATGATGGTGATGATAATGATGATGGTGGTGATGGTGATGATGATGGATGATGGTGATGATGTGATGATAATGATGATGGGATGATAATGATGATAATGATGATGGTGGTGATGGTGATGATGATGATGGTTGATGATGGTGATGATGGTGATGATGATGATGGTGATGAAGATGATGTGATGGTGATGATGGTGACGATGGTAACGATGGTGATGAGGTGATGATGGTGACGATGGTAACGATGGTTGATGATGGTGATGATGGTTGACGATGGTGATGATGGGGACGATGGTAACGATGGTGATGATGGTGGATGATAATGATGATGGGATGATGGTGATGATGTGATGGTGATGATGGTGATGATGGTGATGATAATGATGATGGTATTGTGGATTGATAATGATGATGGGATGATGGTGGATGGTAAATTTGTTATATGTTAAGATAAGTTAATGTAGGGAGAACGTCCATGCAAGTGTCAGTTTATAGTATAATTTTTTGTTCAGCAGTTAACACGCTTAGAACTAATGTTTCCAAAATTTAAACATATACGTTTAGGAATTTGACACCCTATTTATATTATATACATAAATTGTAAAATATACATTGTAGTGGATTGCAAAATAATATTCGGAATTTTGCCGAACACTGCTTACGGCTTCTATACTTTTTTCAGGCGTTCCACAGGAGATAGAAAACTGTGTAGTCTACTTTGACATGGCACGATGAGGGATAACAAACATGTTTTAAATTATGGAGTGCTAAACTAGTCGTGTCCTTTGTAATAAGTGAATGAATTTTTTTTTATCATCCTCGCTATTGTCAATCATAATGAATAATTTCGGAAGAAGTGCGGAATGCATAGTAAACGGAAATTAATGGCCAAATTATCAACCTCCCAAAAGCGACTGTAAGGCAAAGAAGTACCATTGTGTTTTCTTTCACACATAGTACCCTAGTCTGGTAAAGACTTTTCATACTAACTGTTTCATTATCAACTTTGACAAAGGATTATTCAAACTCTAGTAAATCAGCATTACCAGATGTGCATGGGAGAATTACCAACCTGCATGTGAAAGTTCACGACGCTATAACAGCTCTGTTTATATCATACTATCCATGTACACTGGGATAACATTGCTTCCCATGCAAATAAGCTGAATAATAGTGAGAAACAAATCAGTCTCAATCCAGGTGGTCTTTCTGAATGCCCGAGCGAAACTCTCAATATGAGTTATTTTTGGCTCTCCTCGCATTGTTCAATCGGTCATCATATCTTCTTCTAACTTTATCAGTATACCTTGCCAAATGAAGTCGGAAATAGTATCATGAACATCTTAAAAGTGAATCTCTAGAGGATAAGGGAGAACATGAAATGCATTAACAAGCTGACTGATTGCAAACGACTACCCAATAATATTAGTTTCCCCATTGGTGACAGATCTCTAGAGCTCCACACTGAAGTGGGTCCTAAGCCAATGGAAAGCTTCAGAATATATTCCAACGAAACACATCGTCCCTATTGTGATCAAAAGCGCTACCAAGACACCGGATAGGATTATTCCGATATACATACATTATAGTCAGTAATAAGCCAGGAAGACTGCTATTAACTTCCCTAGAGGGAACTCTAATAAGATACGCTTTATAAGAAGGCTAAGGGGTAACAGCCAAGTACTATTGTTTTCGCTAAGGGTAACCGGCAGCCCCGAGCGCTGACCTCGGCGCGCGCACCCCGCGCAACGTGCGCCCGAGAGCCAGTGCGCAGCGGAGCGTGGCGGCACAGTTCTTTATAAAAGACGTTCGCGGAAGCCTTCTACTAAGATTCGATGTTCACGTGCGGCCAAGAGGAGGTCAGGGCAGGCATCTCGCGTTACGCGCTAAGGAAGTCGTACAGTCAGTACAGGCATACACACGTTCGAAGCGCTAAGGGGTACCAGCAAAGTACTTGTTTTCGCTAAGGGGAACCGGCAGCCCGAACGTCTAAGCGCTAAGGAGTACAAGTATCCCCTAGTATTCGATCAAAAATGAGAAAATATATATAGTAAAATAATAGCAAAAATAGTTTTGATTATTCACAAGAACAAATATTTTTCGAGATGATTCATAAAAGTAGTCAAAGTAGCTGCATTTCGGATAATGCATGGATTTCCGTAACATTCAGCAACCTTTCTAGATTCAGGCAACATCATCCCCCCCCCCCCCCGCCCTCCCCGGAATCTGAGAGCCACCACACCTATTAAAGGGACAATTAGTTGTACTTTCTTGACTAATTACAGGGCATGAAATTCTTCATTACGGTCGTTTGACACGCACCTCAATACGCGTACATGGACACGGGCCATATACTGGTTCAATACGCAATTTCTCATTGCGCATTACGTTAAGCGCATTCAATAAGGACACATTGAACAGGGCTCACTCTATCCATGCATGACAAAGAGTAAGGTTGGACTCGAGTTCGGAATTAAGGTTACCGATAAAATATCCAATAAGAGAAATTCAGTGGTTCCCATCGGCACACGGCACAATGCCCGGGGATTAAATGTTGTTGTTGTTGTGATATCAGTTGACTGCAATAATATTGCCGCATAGCTGTTCCTTTATTTTTGTATGAAACACTGATGTTGTGTTCTGGATAATTTAGGAGTCATTAGATTCAGCCATTACTGAATTAGACTCACATGCAGACATGCGAACGACTCATGATCGAACTCCCACATCCCACGCAGTATCGTCAGGAGTCACACAATGCGCGAGCACGGCTTTTCGTCAACAGTTATTCAATAGTGGGAAAGTTTAACCACCCATAATGTTACACATGCGAGACAAATCGGTATTTTATATTGGCTCTCATGTCAGCGTGGCCACTGAAGCAAAACAGCGGTTGACTTAGACTTGTAGACGCCAGCACTGGCAGGTCAAAACATCAAGGAATGTACCACACCTACCCGGTTGGTGAACAACCTTGACGTGTCATCAGACACTGGAACGAGAATGGGGATCCAGGATACCATTTATAAAAGGTTGCTCATCTGTCCAGATCCGTAAATTCGACCTGACGAATCATCCCCTAGACTCTCATCTCAAGAGTAGATCGAGAGATCGTTAGGACAGAGGCAAATTTGCTACCAATCTAAAGCCGCGTTTTCCATGCACGCGGGCGGGCGGGCGGGCGGGCGGCGTCTAAAATCGCTCATCGTTATTTTCAATGGAGCCGTTTCCATGCACGCGGGCGGGCGGGCGGGCGGGGCGGAGCGGGCGGGCGGGCCGGGCGTTTTCTCGAATCGGTCATGTAGCGATTTTTTCCGCGAGTCCGCGTGGTATTTCGCAATCAATTCCCGAGGATTTTCCTTCAATCTTACCGGCTTGAAGCCGGATAATGGAGAGTAGAGGACAAATTCTGCGGTTCGATAATGTTCCAACAAACATCATAACTGTTTCAACACTAGGTGTGAGATTTTATACAGATTGTGTCTAAATTCAATGGCCAGACACCGATTTGAACATATGACATGTTTAAACCATGATATGTCAAGTATTTGCTAATTAAATCTCCAAAACATGTCAATTGTGAAGTTTTAATGGGGGGCCGTAATCGTTGACATTCAGGACAATGGTTTTCAGAAAATAAACACCGGTGTTTAGGTTTAAACACTAGTATGCGTCCGTGTTTGACAACAACGACAACAACGACGACAACGACAACAACGACGACAACGACAACAACGACGACAACGACAACAACGACGACAACAACAACAACAGCAACAACAACGACAATGACAACGACAACAACAACAACAGCAATAACAATAATAACAATAATAACAATAATAACAATAATAACAATAATAACAATAATAACAATAATAATAATAAGTAGGCTACATCGGTTCTTTTATAGCGCATATACACGCGAAAAGTGAGAAGAGGTGCGTGACTCGAGAAAAACGCCCGCCCGCCCGCCCGCCCGCGTGCATGGAAACGAGTCTTCCAAAACGCCCGCCCGTCCGCCCGCCCGCCCGTCCGCCCGCCCGCCCGCCGCCCGCCCGCCGCCCGCGTGAGGAACGCAGCTTAGGACAGAAAGAAAGGGAACACCAACAAAGAGACATAGTTGCAGAATCTGAGGAACAACTTTCTCCAGTAAGTCATAGTTTTATGTTTTAAAGGTATATAGTAGCCTACCCAGTCCGACTTCGTCTACTGAGGCTATGTACATTACACGTTGATGTCAATCATCATTGGAGAATACTTGTTTCTTGTTTCTGTAAAATGCGTTTGCAGTGCTAATGGGAACGAGCGCAGGTAATTTGGCTGTCGCCGATGAGACACGCCCCCTTTCTTGTAGGGGATCAATGATCATTGTCTCATTTCGATTATATTTTGAGAAGGAGTTTGGCATAACCGTTTCGCAGAATCAATACCTCTCAATGCTAAAGAAACGAATTTATCCAGGAATGATGTAACTGAATCCACAGAGAGCGACGGTGATAGCTTCGATCAAGCGTATTGTGGCTTGGTCGGTAACGTCGTCAGTATTCGATGCCCCCAAACTTGACATTAAATTGATTGAAATATTCTCTGATCAAATTGGTAAAGGTGATTTTCGGGTTGGCTGAGGCATTCGCCGTGATTTTGGAAAAGAAGGAATGTTCGAATGTACAATCAACGCAAACTTGATGACATTCTGCGTGTAAACTGTGAACTATTTCCAAATACAAAGGCACAGGATACAGTGTCGACGGGTAGGGGGATCGCTACTAGACAAACGGAAACGAAGGGTATGAACAAGGTTGTGTTGCTTCTGACTTATCCTAACATGGATAGGTATCCTGCCTCCATTTGCTTTTCATATGTATAGTAGTCTGTGGTGGGATGACTGCAGCGGGTTAATTTTGAATTTTAATGATATTCGATATATTGAAATAATAATAAAGAGAAACACTCTGCTTCGATACGTGCCACCATACATTATGGTGAATTCGGTTCGCGGGTTCCTTGCAATTTTCGAACTGCAGTATTCCAGCTCGTGTAGTAGTCTTATTTCAACTCAGTGACTCAGTTGCTGTTTTTCTTAGGTAAAATTATGCATTTCATTTCCGCAATTTTCAAAATAGTGAGTCTTGCAAAATAGTAAATTCTCGAGATTCTTCGTGTTTTCTATTTTTTCTTACTTCTGTAAATTGACATCAGCTAATAAATGATAGAACATAAACCCAAATTTGAGTTGGCCTTTCAATTTTCACTATTCTAACCTTTCTAACCAATCCCCTCATCAATGACTTCGCTCTGTCTTAAAACTTCGAGGCGGTCGTATCTGACGAAAATCATCTATATTGGAAAGCAAAATTTGTGGAAAGCAGCAGTCTCCTTTCTTTATGTAATCTGGAAATGAACATCCATTGCACCTGCTTGGACTTTGTGCGGGTTGCAGATGGAAATTGTTCCCCTGGATGAAGTGTATTATTGTCCTAAAAATTCCAACCACATCGACATTGATGCTTGAAGTAGCTGCGGAATAAGTTTTTCGTTGTTGCCCATCACTGCTCTTTAATGTCAGTCGTAACAGCGAATGTATTCCAAAGTACAAACCCGATGTTATGGTGAAGGGTATCAGAAGCAATTTTGACACTTATGACTCAAGTTACCTGAGGGACACGGGGGTTAGCGTTCTCTGTACAAAACGCACAGAGATTACATATCCAAATATTCGCGGTATTATTCTTCGGCTGCTCCTGAAAAATTATTGTTTTCATGTGACTGTTCATCTTGATGCCAAATTTAAAAGTGGCCTGGAAATTGAAATCAAATATCAGTCATGAAACGTTTTGCGCCTAACTTTATGGCGGTTTCCTGACTAATTCATCAAAAATAAACCTTGGACATCTTTAGGCGCAAACATGGAACATGGAAACCAGCTTAGTTTAACACGAACGATTTCAGAAATATCGCATTCGAATATTAAGAATGAATGTGCAAAAACAATTGTAAATATTGTGGGATATGATATTGTGACAGTAATTTTATGGGATTACAATTGCACATCACGGTCATAAAGACAGATAAAGACGTTTATCTTTTCCGTACTAAACGGGAGAGTTTTCCATATAGTTAGTACCAAGTCTCCAGAAAATCTGTGCCTCCTTCTGATCGTCTCGATACAGTTTTTTTTTTTTTTTTTTTTTTTCGTGAACATTTTTACCAACAAGCATCCGAATCATGAAGTATTCTCCCGTTCTGCCTCCTCCTTGTGGGAGTAATGGTGGCGCTGCAACCAGCAGATGGAGCATCGATATCTGCAAGAGAATATCGAGGTATGATTCATTGTGTGTTTGTCCTGCCCGATGGCTGAGAACGTTATGTTCAAAATGTTAGTCTTCACATTGAGGTAGGAGATCGGATTTAGGACCGAGACCAAACAATTCGAGAATAACAGTGTAAAACACATAGAATGTTTTTGGACTTCACGTCTCGTATCTAGGTGAAATCAACTCGTAGTTTGCCGCTCAAATAACCAGGCACACTATAGCACACAACCTGTATAGGGGTCGTAAATGTAGCATGCATCGTCCGCACTTCAAATAACCTAATATAATTATGGTGCCTACCAACCACACTCTTCGGCACCGTCAACATTTAATCGGGTTGATTAGTACAAGAGTCAGTAGTGAATCATGTGTAAGAATAGCGCGCCATTTCGGATGCGAACCTAATTCTCCGACTTAACTACGCATAAATATCTTCAGCTTTCTTGTATAAATGTGTTTCCCTTTCTCTGGGTCATGTTTTCTTTCTTTGTGACTTCGACGCTACATCTCTGAAATTTTATTACAAAATAAAACTCCTCCGACCGGGAACAAGAATATCCCTGCTTAACATGTGAAGAGAACAGAGCGATTTTATTGGGCGTGTCATTTGGTGGCCAAATTCTTGTGCCACTTTCATCTGTTCATGTGGCAAAATGGAATAAAAGTGGTTATGGTTAGGTTCTCCCCTGCAGGGTTATTGGGTAAATAAAATCGGTATTTCGCCGTTGATACGCCTCCTGTCGGTCTTTTCTGAACTGAATTTATTCTTTCAATTATTTTTTGATTATGGTTGATTTAGGGATTAGGGTTTGCGTTAGGCAATGAGGCTCACATGATAATCAAATAGAGTAGATTGGTTTAGTTTCTATCACAAGGGGTAAAAGCTCGATGAAACGAAAGATTAAACAGAAGGGCCATACGTAATAACACAGCCATCTGTTTCCAGGTGCGAACACATTTTCGCTGTGAGCATGTGTATGGTTGAAAATATGCTTTAGCTCATATATCTATTGTTCATTTTGGTGGCACGAAATTGAATGGGATTGTATGCTATGGGATAGAATAATAAGGCAATCACATAGATTTTTATGATTAGACAAATAATTTCTAAGCTGTTGTTGCTAACTACAAACAGACACGTTCAGAACCTTACTCGATATATTCCAGCGCGGTTGACCAATGACAAGAAACCAACATTCCCTCTCAACAGATACCGTCCTGTCTCGCCTGATCAAGTTAGGACGCAGAAGTGTAGATAACTCCGCCGGTAGTGATGAGTATGGTGACGATGATGGCGATGGTGACGGTGGTGATGATGGTGACGGTGGTGACGGTGACGGTGGTGATGATGGTGACGGTGGTGACGGTGACGGTGGTGATGATGGTGGTGGAGGGGGGGGGGGGGCGGGGGGGGGGGGGTTGTGACGGTTACGGCGGAGAAATAAGACGGAGAATGTTAGCACAGTATAGCAGTGATACAATGATAGCATATAGCGGTGATAGTGGTGATGGTTATGATAGCAGTGATAGTGGTGATAGCAGTGATAGTGGTGATAGCCGTGATAGTGGCGATATTGGTGATAGCGGTGATAGTGTTGAAAGTATTGCTAGTGTTGATAGCAGTGATAGTGTTGATAGCGGTGATAGTGTTGATAGCGGTGATAGTGTTGATGGCAGCTATAGTGTTGATAGCAGTGATAGCAATGATAGCAATGATAGCGGTGATAGTGGTGATAGTGCTGATAGTGGTGATAGCAGTGATAGCAATGATAGCAATGATAGCAATGATAGCAATGATAGCGGTGATAGTGTTGATGGCAGCTATAGTGTTGATAGCAGTGATAGCAATGATAGCGGTGATAGTGGTGATAGTGGTGATAGCAGTGATAGCAATGATAGCGGTGATAGTGTTGATGGCAGCTATAGTGTTGATAGCGGTGATAGTGTTGATAGTGGTGATAGCAGTGATAGCAATGATAGCAATGATAGCAATGATAGCGGTGATAGTGTTGAAAGTATTGCTAGTGTTGATAGCAGTGATAGCAATGATAGCGGTGATAGTGGTGATAGTGGTGATAGCAGTGATAGCAATGATAGCAATGATAGCAATGATAGCAATGATAGCGGTGATAGTGTTGATAGTGGTGATAGCCGCGATAGTGGCGATAGTGAAACTAGTGGCGATAGTGGTGATAGTGATGATAGTGATGGTGATGATAGTGGTGATAGTGGTGATAGTGATGATAGTGATGGTGATGATAGTGGTGATAGCGGTGATAGTGGTGATGGTTATGATAGCAGTGATAGTGGTGATAGCGGTGATAGTGGTGATAGTGGTGATAGTGGTGATAGCGGTGATAGTGGTGATAGTGGTGATAGTGGTGATGGTGGTGATAGCAGTGATAGCAATGATAGCAATGATAGCAATGATAGCGGTGATAGTGGTGATAGCAGTGATAGCAATGATAGCAATGATAGCGGGATAGTGGTGATAGTGGGGATGATGGTGATAATGATGCCGGTGATAGTGTAGATAGCCGTGATATTGGCGATAGTATTGATAGTGTTGATAGCGGTGATAGTGTTGATGGCAGCTATAGTGTTGATAGCGGTGATAGTGTTGATAGCGGTGATAGTGTTGATGGCAGCTATAGTGTTGATAGCAGTGATAGTGGTGATAGCAGTGATAGTGTTGATAGCGGTGATAGTGTTGATAGTGTTGATAGTGGTGATAGCGGTGATAGTGTTGATGGCAGCTATAGTGTTGATAGCGGTGATAGTGGTGATAGCGGTGATAGTGTTGATAGCGGTGATAGTGTTGATAGCGGTGATAGTGTTGATGGCAGCTATAGTGTTGATAGCAGTCATAGTGTTGATGGCAGCTATAGTGTTGATAGCAGTGATAGTGGTGATAGTGATGATAGTGGTGATAGCGGTGATAGTGGTGATAGTGATGATAGTGGTGATAGCGGTGATAGTGTTGAAAGTATTGCTAGTGTTGATAGCAGTGGTAACGTCGATAATGTTGATAGTGTTGATAGTGGTGATAGTATTGATATCAGTGACAGTGCCTATAGCGGTGGCAGTGTCGATAGCAGTGATAGCAGTGATAGTGGTGATAGTGGCGATAGTGGTGATAGTATTGATAGTAGTGATAGTGTTGATAGCGGTGATAGTGTTGATAGTGGTGATAGTGTGATAGTGGTGATAGCCGTGATAGTGGCGATATTGGTGATAGCGGTGATAGTGTTGATAGCGGTGATAGTGTTGATAGCGGTGATAGTGTTGATGGCAGCTATAGTGTTGATAGCAGTCATAGTGTTGATGGCAGCTATAGTGTTGATAGCAGTGATAGTGGTGATAGTATTGATAGTGTTGATACCGGTGGTAGTGTTGATAGTTATGATAGCGGTGATAGTGTTGAAAGTATTGCTAGTGTTGATAGCAGTGGTAACGTCGATAATGTTGATAGTGTTGATATAAGTGATAGTATTGATATCAGTGACAGTGCCTATAGCGGTGGCAGTGTCGATAGCAGTGATAGCAGTGATAGTGTTGATAGCGGTGATAGTGTTGATAGCGGTGATAGTGTTGATAGTGGTGATAGTGGCGATATTGGTGATAGCGGTGATAGTGGTGATAGTGGTGATGGTGGTGATAGCAGTGATAGTGGTGATAGTGATGATAGTGATGGTGATGATAGTGGTGATAGTGGCGATATTGGTGATAGCGGTGATAGTGGTGATAGTGTGATAGTGGTGATAGTGGTGATAGTGATGATAGTGATGGTGATGATAGTGGTGATAGTGGCGATATTGGTGATAGCGTGATAGTGGTGATAGTGTGATGGTCGTGATAGCAGTGATAGTGTTGATAGTGGTGATAGTGATGATAGTGGTGATAGCGTGATAGTGGCGATAGTGGTGATATGGTGATAGTGGCGTAGTGGTGATAGCCGTGATAGTGGCGATAGTGGTGATAGTGGTGATAGCCGCGATAGTGGCGATAGTGGCGATAGTGGCGATAGAGGCAATAGTCGCGGCAGAGGCGGTAGTGGTGATAGCGGTGATAGTGGTGATAGTGGTGATAGTGGTGATAGCCGCGATAGTGGCGATAGAGGTGATAGTCGCGGCAGAGGCGGTAGTGGTGATAGCGGTGATAGTGGTGATAGCCGCGAGCGATAGAGGTAATAGTCGCGGCAGAGGCGGTAGTGGTGATAGCGGTGATAGTGGTGATAGTGGTGATAGCAGTGATAGTGGTGATAGCGGTGATAGTGGCGATAGTGGTGATAGCCGCGATAGTGGCGATAGTGGCGATAGTGGTGATAGTGGCGATAGTGGCGATAGTGGTGATAGTGGTGATAGCGGTGATAGTGGTGATAGCCGCGATAGTGGCGATAGAGGTAATAGTCGCGGCAGAGGCGGTAGTGGTGATAGCGGTGATAGTGTTGATAGTGGTGATAGCGGTGATAGTGGTGATAGTGAAAACGGTGATGATACGGCTGTGCTGACAGTGGTTAGAACGTTGATACTGATAATAGTGATAATAGCGGTTTTAGCCGTGATAGTCGTGACAGCAGTTATAGTGCTGATAGCGGTGATCGCGATGATATTGTTGCATATCGTTACTAGAGAACAAGCATGTATACAGCACCCTATGTGAAAATACATGACATGCTAATTACTGACTGTTTACGCTAACAAAAACGTTTTTAAATAATAATTGGACCTAATCAACCTTCAAGTAATCGAAAATTAAGAAAGGTGATACACAGCATTCTCTGATTGCACGTTGGATTATAGAATTCCCTAACCCTTTTTTTAGCATTTTTGAGAAGATGATAGGTTGAACAACATCGCCAAAGTTTTAGAACGCCGAACGTGTAGTACCGTACGTAGACTCTCATTATGGATAGTAGGAAGTTTTATATCCTTTCTGGTGTTAATAAAAAATCGATCTATTGAGCCTATCCTAGCCTAACTTTTGAGGGAATGAACGTTATCCAAAAAATAGTGGAGATTCCAGCAACTCTGCTCCGCTCTTCGAAAAGTGACATATCTGCTTGATCAGGTCACTTGTCTTAGAAATGTTTCCGCATGAACTCTGACACACATATTGCGTTATACAATCCACATACCATACAATTTTGTAACCACAAAGTCATGATTCTTTCAAGCATAACTTCTCTGGCGAAGTGCGTTTCGTATGGAGAAAATTTTCCACGCGAAATAAACCCTCACAATTTTTATTTTTCACCAGTTCTTAGATACGTGACGGAGGACATAGACTGATCGAATTACAAAATCATCATCATCAGTGTACGAAGAGTTGTTACATGTTGCAAAATCTAGTAGGTTCTGAACTGAATGTCGGATTGTGGGATGCATACTGGAATGCCATCATGAGGGAACACTTACTATATAACTCCATGAACAACTCAGTCCAACTTAGAGGAGATTCTTCGGGAGGAAAGGTATCTTAACTGTTGAACATTGAGTCAAAGAGAGTTTTGTTCTGCAGAGTGGATCGGAAATGAGAAAAAAATCTACAGAGTGGAATATCAGGACAATATTGACCTACACTTATTCCGACCCGTAACGTCATGTCCCGCATCTTCGACATCTATTGTATATATAGCTTCAGTTGCAATGAGTCAATACACGATGCGGGAGTCAGAGTAAACTGTTAGATTGTTGGCCTAATATTTTTTTCAGGAACAGCTGATTCTGAACAGCAGGACTCATCACGTGGATGTGAGTGACGTCATTTCACGTCGCATCCAGGATGCATCATAAGACTACTAAGGGTCGGTTAGTTGGTCTATTCTGAGCATGGAAAAGTTTGTGATTTCACAAGTCGTCCTACTTTAGGAAAACGTTTGAAGAAAAGGTACCGACTGGATTTTAGACTCACGAGGCGTGTCGGGCCATGCACCCTTACGAGAGTGGAGAGAGGGGTTGCTCCTATTCGATGAAACAGCTTCCTTCACCCCACGTTTGATATCCACCACTGCTCTCGGTCCAGAATGGCCACATTCAATCAGTGCTGTCCAGATGTGACGAAATATACGAACGCAACCTACGGCCATTATACGTGATGCCTCTTGTAAGTGTAATGGGGGGGGGGGGGGGGGACGTGCCAAGTGCCAGTTATAACATAATCATGTCAGCAGTCAACATGTTTAGAACATAATGTATACTAATTAGGCGTTACACGATTAGGAATTTGACACCCTATTCATAAATGATACATAAATTCAAAAAAACATTTAGTGCAGGAACATGGTGTTTTTTTCTAAAAGTGATTAATCCTTTTCGTTCCAGGGGCTGTGAAAGAGGTCACAATGTAGGGAGTTAGATAATTACATGTTCGATTACTATTGTGGTACATCGATACAACCCATAACAGGGTATAGATTGTCCGCTTGAAATTGAACCAGCAACAACATCCACTTCTAGCATTTTCAAAATCCTCGAACACTATTAATCGTTTGCGATAAGCGATTACCGATCAGTGCCCCGTTGATGTCACACATATTCCGTAGGGTATAGTAAAAGGAAACCTTCAACTACCAAACAGCTCACGAAAAACACACAGGTCTAAGCCTACAGCCAAAGGATGTACAAAATTGCCGCTGAGAAAAACTTCAAGGAGAATTAGCTACCAGGAATGTCATAGGTCTTCCGCCCTCATATTCAGGCGAGGCAACGTGGTGCTCCGACGAAGGATATGACACGTGCTTCGCACCGCTGTCACGATTATGGGGTCTGAGAGTATCATCGAAGAGATTACGCGTCAAAGTGTTTTGGAGGTTTCACGGCTCTCTCAGTGCCATGTCCCTACCAGCCCATACAATATTTGTGAGGTACAGACCCAATGGTTTCATTAGTATGCGGATTCGAATTTATTAACGTGCTATATGGAATAGCATGGTTCGAAGTTAAATTGTGGTATACCTTCCTTATGAGTTACGAGGGCATGGCAAGATGAAACTAATAATATGTTCTATAAGATTCATTAATATATAAAACAAGATATACAAATAACCACGGTCCGAGTCCAGAATAACTGGGGCGGTTCTACCCAATATGAAATTACAGGACTGAGAATACCACGCAGATGACATTTATGTATACAAATATTTCGCTTATTATTAGGCAAATAAGTATTTTTTTTCCTTTCGAGTGAGAGGGGTGGTGGTGGGAACTCACAACCTGAACACCCCCCCTCCCCCCCCCCCTATGTACGGTTAGTAGATATAGTAGTACTCAAGTTTACCATCTACTGTGTTATTCATTCATTGATAGTATTGCTATACCTTACTCAGTTTATAAAGCCAATCTGAATTGGTTGGCCCGTAATACTGATTATCATTCATTCCACAATTCGAAAACATCACGTTCAATACGACACCGAGGTAATTAATGGAGGGCCGCCTCGGTGGATAATTTGAGACTTATCCAGGGTTATACATAATACACACATACATACTACTAATTATACATACAGGCATACGCACGTTCGAAGCGCTAAGGGGTACCAGCAAAGTACTTGTTTTCGCTAAGGGAACGGCGACCCGAGTGCGCCTGCGGCGCTCCCGAAGCACGTGCGCCCATGAGGGGGTTGGCATCCCAGTGCGCAGCGGCCCGTGGCGGCACAGCTCTATATTCTGATATAGGAGCCGTTCGCGGAAGCCTACTGCTAAGTTTCGAGGTTCACGTGCGACCGAGAGGAGGTCGGGGCAGGCATCCCGCGTACGCGCTAGGGTAGTCGTAGTGGCGTATCAGGCAAATCCCAAAGCAGTCCGACGTACACAGAAGTCAGTACAGGACTGAGTATGCACGTTCGAAGCGCTAAGGGGTACCAGCAAAGTACTTGTTTTCGCTAAGGGGAACCGACAGCACCGAGCGCGCCTGCGGCGCGCTCGAAGCACGTCCGCCCCGAGAGGGTTGGCAACCCAGTGCGCAGCGGCCCGTGGCGGCAAAGCTCTATATAGGAGCCGTTCGCGGAAGCCTACTGCTAAGTTTCGAGGTTCACGTGCGACCGAGAGGAGGTCGGGGCAGGCATCCCGCGTACGCGATAATGTTGTCGTCGTGCGTACATACATACATACATACATACATACATACCATACATACATACATACATACATACATATATACATACAGGCATACGCACGTTCGAAGCGCTAAGGGGTACCAGCAAAGTACTTGTTTTCGCTAAGGGAACGGCGACCCGAGTGCGCCTGCGGCGCTCCCGAAGCACGTGCGCCCATGAGGGGGTTGGCATCCCAGTGCGCAGCGGCCCGTGGCGGCACAGCTCTATATTCTGATATAGAGCCGTTCGCGGAAGCCTACTGCTAAGTTTCGAGGTTCACGTACGACCGAGAGGAGGTCGGGGCAGGCATCCCGCGTACGCGCTAGGGTAGTCGTCGTGCGTACAGGCACTCCCAAAGCAGCCAGCTTACACAGAGTCAGTACAGGCATACGCACGTTCGAAGCGCTAAGGGGTACCAGCAAAGTACTTGTTTTCGCTAAGGGGAACCGACAGCACCGAGCGCGCCTGCGGCGCGCTCGAAGCACGTCCGCCCCGAGAGGGTTGGCAACCCAGTGCGCAGCGGCCCGTGGCGGCAAAGCTCTATATAGGAGCCGTTCGCGGAAGCCTACTGCTAAGTTTCGAGGTTCACGTGCGACCGAGAGGAGGTCGGGGCAGGCATCCCGCGTACGCGATAATGTTGTCGTCGTGCGTACATACATACATACATACATACATACATACCATACATACATACATACATACATTACATACATACATACTACATACATACATACATACATACATATAGACGCCCACACACTCATTAACGCTTACTTGGAAATACTCGTTAAGGCAACGGTCGACTCTCGCCTCTGAAGGCGCCTCTACCCTTCAGGCGACCACGTTGTTTTGTTCTTCATACTTGCGTATTGGTAGAGATTTAGGGCGACCAACGATCCTACGAGAGCAAGAATGACCAGGATGGGGTTGGCAGCACCCCACATAAACAAATTAGTCCCGTCTCCAAGCCAAGTGTAGATGGGTGCCCACAGCTGTCTTTAAACTGTTTATATCCTCAATGGATACAATGCTGAATGGCAGCGCGTTCCAGTCTCGTACAGTTCTTGGTACGAACGAGTATTTGTGTCAATCTTTGTTTGCCGGAATGGTGGTGTATGAATTGCGGTGCGTGTGCCGTGATTGACCAGGACAGGTTGTAAGCGGTGACTTATGGGCAGGGACAATTGAACTAAGCTTGCTTGTTTAAAAATACAAAGTCGTCTGTTTTTTGCGGAGTCAGGGGATCCAAACCCAAGCTATTAACCATCTGGGTAGCACACCCAGGGGCTCTAGATTATCTTTTCTATCGTCTCTCTCGGTTTCTTCTTGCTCCCGTTATATAGTCGCGTGTGATAAGCGAGCGCCTTTTCTGGAAAGATTCTAATAGGTCTATATGCTTTTTGTCTAAGGATCCCAGGCTGAGGAAGCGTACTCCAACAGCGGTCTGACAAGTGATCTGTAGGCCTCAGCTTTGTTGTGGATACAGGAGTAAAGGTTCCTACGGATAAATCCCAAGGATCTGTTAGCTTTACCACAAATGTTTGTAGTGGAGTATTCCAACTGAGGTTGTTTGAAAGAGTAATCCCTAAATAAGGATGGTGCGTCACACAGACAATACTTCCCACCCGTGCTTGTACGGGTGGAGCTACGAGATCTGGCATGAGTTAATGTCATGATAAAACATTTATCAGGTTAATTTCATTTGCCATTTATCTGACCCATTCATGTAACTTATTTAGATCATCCTGGAGCATATTCGAATCATCTCACTCCTCACTTCACGATACAAAACACAGTCGTCAGCAAGAGACGCACAGAGGAGCTGATGACATCTGAAATCATTAAACAATAGGAAAAGGAGAGGGCCATTAATGTTCCCTGTGGTACACCCGAGGTGACCCTTTGCCCACCCTGATTTCTCAGCCGTTTACCATAAATTTTGAGTGCGTTGGGAAAGAAAGCTTGTTCCCAGTCAACACGGCCTTGTATGCTCACATCCAGCTGAGTTTGGAATACGCCTTTATGTGGGACAAGTGTCAAAAAACCTTGGAGGAATCCATAATAGCCATATCAACCGGAGATTTATGTCACGAGAGTTGGCAAGGTCTTGAACGGTGAGGATAAATTGCGTACGCAAGAATAGCACGACGAAAAAGCCGTGCTGTGTATTCTTCATCCATCCAAGATGGCATGCGAGTGGTACATACAAATAACTTCATAACAATTACGTGTAGACATAAGGTACGGACATGCTAAAATTTTGGGGGAAGTGAAGCTCTGCTCGAATTTCGTGTTCGACTCATCAAGAGAGCGCAGCCAAGAGTGGCGGCAGCGGGGGTTCGGAATGCCGGAAATGGCCTTTCCTGATTGTCTTGGGCTCTCCTAAGCACGCTTCAAATGGTGGTTACACATCTGCGATAGCACTGTAATTGAACAAAAAAAAAGGGTGCGACCATCGAAGTAAGGTTGAACCTCATCATGGGCAAGGTCATATATTTTTCAATCCCAGCATCGCACTATGATCCCTCCCTTTTTAAATGGACACTCTCACACTCTCATCAACCCGCTGGATTGTGAACGAGACAGCGAGTGTATGTTTTCAAAATGCAATATTTTAACATTGACGGACAGTAAATGAGATTATTTCAGGAAACCAGACCAGAGACTGAAAGGTACCTGGATGGCAAAAAATGGCACATCCTGAGCTATTTGAGGCGGTTAGACCATTGCCATCTTGGTTATAGTTTCCGGAGTTTCAATTCGAAGAAAAAAAAGTTACTCATTACTTTTTCCTCAATTCTTTGCCGCCGAAGAGGCATCATTCCTAGTATCACCATGTTGCTACTGCCATACATGTGATGCAGTATGGGGAGAACATTGCCCGCTTGGCCTTCTATGGCTGTGCCGAAGTTAGTTACGCTGGGCCGTGTTCATGTTTTATACTTAAGGCGAGAGGACCCGCTCATTACCACCCACGCATTGGGGCTCTACCCGCAGCTGAATGCGAAACGAGGAGGCGACTGTGCGCGAAGGGCGCAAAGAATATCAGGTTGCTGGTGGTCAGATCCGGGTATTTGGGCACGAATCCCGGTGATTCAAGTCTCTTCCCCTATTTAACTAGTAGAGTTTCAGCTCATTCGTTAGTTTTATACTTTTTTCTCATGTCCCTCTAGCAGATACTCTCCTTGTTGTCCTCCGCCCACCTACCTAACTAACCCAATTCATTGATGTGCGTAATGAATCATGGGTGTGGCGGTATCCACAGTCATTTGAATCACTTCCCCCAACGGACCCAACGACAACTGCACCAAGTGCATTGCATTCTACATTCAAGTACAACTCCTGTACATAGATGGAATCTCGGGGTACATGAACCGACTACTCCCATAGGTGTGTGGCGCCCACACATCCCTTGGGTACGTCACTATATGCGGAAACGGAATACTAGTATTTGCATGACTCCGGGTTCCGACGCCGTTTTCCGGTAGACGATTGTTTTATTTGGTGACTTTCAATTTTCTAATATTCGACAGTGTAGTGATGCCCCTTTGATAGGTGAATTCTCTCAATATGACCAATAAACGAATCTCGAGATTTTTTCTTTCGAGACAATCAATAATTTGCCTAGGACTCCCATTCCACCCCACAAACTCCAAAGAGCAACAAACTAGTTTCGATATTCTAACTCATCACATTCAGTGTTGTATGTACTCGTCTTGTGCTTCCAATAAAAAAGCTACATCCTAACTTTCAACATGATCGGGTCAGGACTTTCAAGAATTTGACCACTCTTGACTCAGATGACTTTAGATCTGACCCCAAAACGATGGGGATTATGTTCTCATTAAGGAGAACCTCACAACCAAGTGGTGAACTCTTCATCCAATCCTTGTGGCGTCGAGTTTCATTTTAACAAACTCAATTGGTCAGAGATCATTCTTCACAATTTCCCAGTTTCCTCCTAAATCAGACACCTGATCTACACCACAAACATAGGGTTCCTGTACTCCCCATAAGAAGCGTGGCAACAGATTTCAATCTGATCGGACCTGGCATTCTGGACTTATCGTGTTAACAGGAGTTTACAGACTTGACATCTCTTGACCTCAGGTGACTTTGGAACTGACTCAAAAACAAATATTACAAAAAACACGAGCTAAAATCTGCTAATTATCAATGTTCACAATTCCTAATTTTATCCTCAAATCTGACCCCCGGTCCGCACTAAAAAAAACAATAGGGTTCCTGTACTCCCCATAAGAAAACTGCATACCTTCTTTCAATGTTACAAGATTTCCAGACTTCAGCATCTCTTGACCCCCCCCCCCCCAAAGACCAGTTGACCTGACCCCAAAGACAATAGGGACCATGTACTCATTATTGGAACTCACACACACATACACACAACACATCACCGCGTGCGCGCGCGCGTCACATACACACACCACACCCACGTCACACCACCTCCTAACGTCATGCTGCAGAGATTCCTCTGAATTCATCAAAGAATAAAAAAATAAAAAAAACAGGCAGCCCTGAGAATGACAAATCTCCAGAACCATAATTTCCTAATAAGAATCCGTGAGACCTCAATTGAGGAGTTCAGAGATCGGGCGAGAATATTGCCAAGAGAAATGCAAAATCCCTAATATTAATAATTTCGTCCTGCTGAATCTGGCTCTAACTATTTTTTTTCATCAAACGGATAGTTTTTTTTTCCGAATTGGCAGGCCACCACGAATTTGGGGGGAAGTCTGCCCCCCCCCTTGCCGTCCCGTACGCCTGTGCCAAACAGGCTTGACATCATTGTATCTCTTTAAATCTTTCTTGAGACATCAGGTTTGTTAGTAATGTGAATTCTTAACTTCCATGATAAACTTCATTCTGTGGAATAAATCGCCAATTGAGGGTTGAATATTAGTCATTTCATAGTGAAAGATATACCATTTAGAGTGTAGAATGGAAAATGTCATAGGTTGTACAAAAAAAGTCATACTAATAACTAATACTACTACTAAACCCTATCTACGCAGACATGCTCTGTCACGGCTCACTGTCTCAAATAGGGAAAGAAAGAGGAAAATTTGGTTCTTTAGAAAGCCAATGTGGACCAGATAAGAATGAAGTTATTAGACTTTGAGAAAAGGTTCCTGGATACCTATCGGGATTTTGGAGTGGAACAGAACTGGGACAGAATAAAAGTACTCGGCCACTTGTCTCTAAGCCCCCTTCGGACGCGAAAGAACCAATAGAATGACTGTTATTACAAACACACGTACGCAACACCTCCCCATACGGAGCCGGGGATCCAGCTGCGGCAACCATACATGACTAAATTGAAATGACGCAATGAGCGGTCAATAAATTTCCAACGCATAGTATCAAATGCCTTCTGAAAATAATGAAACAGGAAGACCTGACATTTTACTAGTATTAATAGATCATTTCAACCAAGAATAAATCTAACATTTTCCCCATTGAATCTCTTAGCCGTGAAACCAGTTTGGTGTACACTCACTACACGATTGATAACTTTTTCAACGTGCCAGCTAAAGATTTAGCAAAATCATAAAATCAGTGTTAATTAGGAAATGGGTCTGAAATTATTGATAAGAGATGTTTTTTTCGGTCTTACAAATGAGAGTATTATAACCCTTATTATAACCGAGACTCTGCTCCTCACAGGACCTACTTTAACGCGTACGCGGCAGCGGCCTTTCCGGACTCAGCTCGCGCCCTCACGCTCCAGGCACGAAACTGAAATAAATAATAGTTAGTACTGTACATACATACATACATACATACATACATACATACATACATACATACATAACATACATACATACATACATACTACATACATACATACATACATACTGAACACTTTTCCTTTCTTCATCTCTTCCAATCAAAATGACATAGGCAAGTGGGACATACCAATACCTTTGTAACAACGTCTGAACGTATAGGCCTAGGCGTACGGGCCCTGCTGAGATTTGGGGGGAGTCCAGATGCCCTCTGCCTTCTGCGGAATATTGTGAAATGCACAATCGTCTACAGAGAGGAAGAACCTTTGTGCCCCCCCCCCCCCATTAAGAAAAAGTCCTAGCTACGCTACTTGTGAATTATAGGTATATACCGGAGAGTAAATGGCATCAAATGTTGACTCAGGTAAAGTTCCGAAGTTCTGACTAAGAACGCTAATCTATGTACTAGACAGTCATATGTAAATTATTAGTCACACTATACGAAATAGAAAAACAAGTTCTTGGAACTATGATCGAGATGATTAATTAAATCGAGGACCGTTTCAATAAGCACGTGCTGCATGATATTGCACTTTCTAGGATTACTAACGGAATGGAAAAAATATATATGAACACGAAAAAAAAAACGCTGTCAATGGCAAAATAGGAAAAAAGGAATGAACACAGACACGTTCACGCAACAGAAATGCATTCCGCTCTGTTTTGTGTCAGCTCGTGACCACTGAAGCGGACAGTCACGTCAATAACAGGTCAAATTATCGAGGACTGTGAACACCTAGATGGTCCACTTTCCGTCATGAGTACCTAGCTCGCTGGGCCGTCCTGAGTCATGAGGCTTAACGAAAAACGGTCAAACTCGTGGGCGTTCCTAGACCCCGGGAAATACCTCTCGGGTAGTCTTGGAAGAATCCATAAAAGGGAATCGTGCTGCCGAGGATCATCATTCGATCCGAAGAATCTTCTCGAGACTAATTTCAAAATTACAGTCGACCACACACAGAAGAAGTTTTGCCATCAGCCTGGACAGCAGCAGCTAGAGAATAAACCGTTGGAAGAATCGGAAGAACCGTTTTTCTGGTGAGTAGGTTTCATAAAGGAATATCACACGATAATTATTTTAAACAGTTAACCTCTTACGATCAATTACTGCGCCAGAAGAACGTCAAATCAGGTACCAAGCCAATACAAAACGTTTTTCATAACATTTTAAAAAGAGCTCCTCAAATTGTTTTCATACGTCAAATGTCGTGTTAGTAAAACAATTTTTATAACATTTTCAATGGACTCAATATGTTTTCAACGTTTTAGGTTATATTATTGTAATAACGAATGTTGCAAAAAAAGTTTTCGTCACGTAATTATTACACCACAAAAAAATAATGTTTTTAAAACATTAGACGAAACATTTTCATAATGTTTGCAACAGGTATTCAAGTTGAAGAGCACCTCCTACAAGCTGTTTTCTGATTCGCTACCAGTATTACATGGAATTGATCGTGTGTTCTTGGTTATAGTCTGATATCGATTATAATGGTAATTAGGGTTAGCGATATCCAATGAGGAAAATTCTTGTTCTGAGGTGCGCATCGACTCAAGTTATTAGGCAGTTTTGCGTACCCACGGAAAAAGTTCTCTTGGTTTAACGAGAACAAACTTCATGTAACGAAACAAGAAATTACATTATACTGCTTTCGAAAGTGAATAATAAGTCGACGTGCTTATTAGAGAAAGCGGCACAAACAGTTTTAGTCCATGAAGTGGACAACTGAAAGTTCGTGCAATCACAGCAAGGTATTGCGATTTATCTGTCTCACGAAATCTAAGTATGCGGATTTAACGTGTAACCACATAAATTAAATTACAAAGCTCCCTCCATTGAAACAAGTCAACAGACCGAGTCAATATTTCTTCCTCCAAAACAACCGATGTGTTCAGTTTCATTGAGGTTTGACGGATCATATTATGAGGAATTGTGTAATCCAGAAAATTAGTCGTATTCCCCCGAAGTCATGAAATCCGTCACGGTTCGTCTCTCTTCTCGAAAGAGATGACCTGATCAAACTATGTCAGTTGAGGTTAATTGCACTCCCCTCGTTCGACAAGAAAAACATACGGTCATTAAACAACATCGACCCTTTTTTAGTGGGGGTCAAGCGAATGAAGTCACGTGTAGAGAAGAAACTGCATTCTCTTTTTTTAAAGAAAAAATCACCGGTATACGATTATAAAATGGGTCAACAGTAAAGATGGACATCCGACCATTTGTTGACGGGCCCACGATAAATTATTTTGAACGATGAATTTCAATTTCTTTGAATTCAGATAGGGAGCGCACCCCAACATATGTACATACACTGACCAATATACGCCACACATGGATGCGTCGTAACCAAAAATGAGACTATATTTGAAAACAAACGGTTTCCCAAATTCTGCTAAACGGCGAGCTCTCGGCTGGGGCGGAGATGCCCAATATGCGTATGCGTGTACTGAATTAGATGTGTGAAAATCACATTTCAGAAGAGAATTCGCACTATTATTTATGAATGAAGACCGCTGCAGCAGCCAATGTATTATTGTCGTGAAAATAGGCTTATTGAAAAGATATTCCATAGAATTTCAGTCGCGGTGATACGCATCCGTATACGGCATCGGTTAATGTGCCCACTTTACCATTCATGCTGGTTTTGATTTCGTTGATAATATATTTTTTGCCTCTGTGGAAACCAATACTATCTTTGCAAACTGAGGAGAGTAGGAACATGTCAGCAATGGCCCATCTCAGCTCTCGTGAATGTTTCACATCCTACCGAACCCGCTTACACATCTATGAATCATAGCCTGAGGTGACTGATGAAAACTAATCTGATGCGACTGAAACAGATACCGTAGGGTAATAGTGAGTGCTATTAGTTGGTTGCCTCGGCGTAATCGACGAACTACCGTCTCGGTACTGGGATATAAGCACTGGTCGTTTGTATGGTGTCACGAAGAGAAAAGAGGAAAACATAGCCCAGTATATAGATACTATTACTTTAGTATTGCGAACTCCTTATTTTTTTTAGGTTTCCTTTCTGGAATTGCATTATTGTGACATTTAGTTTTGTGACGTCCTGGCAAACGTTAGCAGTGACAGTCCACTATAAGTTTAATTGCATATGCTGCCAAATACACTCGTGATGCATGAGTATATCAATGAACTACCCCAGACCTATTTAGGTGAACTAACTGCCAATAACCGAAATACGTTGTGATTTACTAAAAGAATGAGCCTCACCCTCCCCCCCCCCCCCATCTCCGCTGGGGGAATCGTAATCAAGCCTAGTCCTAGACCAGACTTTGTCATTTGACTCTCCAGTTGGTTCTCCATCAGGGGGCTGGTAGCCTCCAGCTAACCAGTGTACACCAAAAACTAATGATGTTGTAACTAATATAATGAAATGATATAGTAGGCCTAGTTATTATTCAAATTGTGCGAAAATTGCACATAAAATTGCAGTTGCAACTACTTTGTACAAATGTGTCATTTCAATATTTTAATACCAAAAACAGAGCTTCGGACTTGGAGTTTTCTGCAATTTCTTGGTTCCAGCTTGAAGCGCTCGTAATAATTATAATCGGGCCAGTGAAGTTGCAATAGAACACATATTAAAGTCTACTAGTGAAGAAAAAGAAAACAGAACTCAAGTCTAAGGATTCAAAATTGCATTCAAAAGTACTTAAAAGCGTCAATTCCCAAACAGGTTTCATTATCAGGACAGTCTGTGGCTAGCATATAAACTTTAATAAACTGCACTACTGCAGCCTGATTCACTGTTTACATCTGTAAGACACTAGTGACCGTTACCCGGTGTGATAGGACCAGGTAGTGCTACTACCATCAAGTGGTCCATGGGTTGTGTTGTAATGGGCTGAGTTATCCAATTTGAGAATAGTGCAATATAAATCAAGCACTGACGATTTCTGTTCATTTTGGTAACAATGAATAGGCTTCAGATAAAAATTGCCAGAACAGAATCCCTATCCACTAATTATATCTCCGCAAAATTTTAAGTGTGCGGAGAATTTATGGGTTTGGGGCGTGTAGGCCGCCGTCTTTACGGCCACCGCCACCGCCGCCGCGGCCTCCGGAAACTGTAGGCGTAGCTCAATAACTCTTTAACGCTTATCCGATTGATTTGAAAATTGCGTAAACATTGTCCGCCCTAGTGAATCTAGGAAGGAGCTCGAAAGTGGGGAATCAACCATGTCTGCTGCCCTCTATTTTGTGGTTTTTACACGAAAATAGTTTATCCACGTTTACACGAAAGTAGTGGGTTTGAAACAACAAAGTTGGTCCGAAAAACAGACGGTGATTGCGAGGTCACCGAAGGTCACATTTTTCTGTTTTGCGAAAATACAGAGTTGGACCGATTCACACGGAACTTGTGAGTGGGGAAAAAGTTGGGTCCCGAATAACATGCGGTGATTTCAAGGCACCCGAGGTCAAAAAAAATTTCGCCGATTTTGCGAACTTTGTCGGATTGGAACAAACTCGGTGATGGGGAATAGTCATGAACAACAAGGGTCATTTCAGGTTCAAAAGAGGTCAAGTTGCATAGATCATGAATTGGGGAATGTGGACTACCAATGATTCGACCAAACAGGTAGGGCATTTCGACGTTAACTGGGGTCAAATGTGATTCCTCACATGAAATGACCAATACATTTTTTGGGATCAACTATATACCTACCAACCCCAAGTTCGTTCAAATCTGAAAGAGTTTGGAAAATCGTCAGAAATTCCGCAAATTGACCTAGATGACCTTGAAATGACCTCCACATTTTTGGGATCAACTATAGTCCCTACCCACAAGCTTCGTTCGAATCCGCCTAACTTGGGAAAGTTCGCGTATAAATTATGCAAATTAGCGGCCACAGCATTGCAGTGATGCCCACTTTCGAACTATCCGAGATTTTACTAGGGAGGACATGTGTACCAAGTTTCAGATCAATCGGATAAAAAGCGTTTAAAGAGTTATTGCGCTAAGGCCTAAAGTTCGCGCGGAGGAGCCTGAGAGTACACAGGCTATACAACGAGTGTAGTGAGTAGCACAGTTAGCTGTGAGAGCGCCATGGTTTCCTAGAGGTCTGTTGAAATATAGCCCGGCATCCAACGGTAAACGCTCTCATACAGAGTTTGACGCTGGTATGGACTCAGACACTGGAGATAAACAATATACGCCATGATTCCGTGACTTTGCTATGACTACGTGAGAGGCAGGTACAACAGACTTTTGGCATCTACCGCCCTACCTATAAACTGAGGAAAAAAAAAAAAAGTCCCACCCCGTGTGCTAGAAGGCGATTGTACTCCTTGATATTATAAACACGTTAATGACACGATAATATGGATACAATTGATTGAACTACAAAGCGAACTAGAAAATGTCGAGCGGTTAAACCGCCATACGTATATATCCCCCCGCATCTCTTATTCAAAGAACATTTGGTGACCTGAAACTGGACAATATGCGTAGAAGAAGACATTTAATAGACTGTGAACGACAACGTGTACAGGTAGATGGTCATTCCATGAAATGAAACAAGGGGCCAACCTATACATTTATCTTTCAGGCCCAAAATCAGTTTTTCAATCCATGCTCATCAATTCTACTCAAGAGGAGTTTCTTGTGTAATTCTTCATTCATTCTACTAATCAAACAGTATATTTGCAATTGAACTTTATCTACAACATCCACAGGTCTCATAAATCGGATGATCAGGGTTTATATATGTAAAGGGGCCACCAAGTATTAAATTAAATCAACCCCAAACTAGCTTTTAATTTGTTTCACTGACTGATCTGATTTTTTGTCATTTTTCTGACAGGGATATTAAACGAATTCTTCATTAATGGTAGTGTTTGGTGTTAGGGCCAATAAGAAGCATATTAGGCCTATAATGCACTTGTTAATTTATGAGGCACCTCTACAGCTCTACAGAGCCCCGGAAAAAGGTGCGTCCTTAAATAAGCACATTTAATCAGATTCGACCTTTACCAATGACCAACCCGACAGAGGTCAAATTCAGGTCAAGAGGTCACACACATGCAGTCAACAATTATTCACAATGGTGACCATCCACCTTCCGCAGATATTCAATTCTCCATATCGCCAAGAAACGTTTTTTGACGCCCTAAAGTGCCTCGATGACCTTCAATGCTATGACAGTTTTTATGAGAATTTTTACTCTCCATGTGATACATCCACTCCTAGGAGCATTTGGCATTCTGATGACCACACCAATTGCTATTGCCGAAAAAGTACCAAAAAACAGTTTTTTGACCCTAAGTGACTTATACCTCAATGACATGGCGGTTTTTCTATGAAAATTGTTACACATCCATTGATGCATCCATCTGAAAGCTATTGCATCCGATGAACATGTCCAATGGTACTGCGAAAAAGGTATACAATTGAATTTGACCCCTTGTAACCTACCACGTAAAGTGTCCGATCGAAGCGGAGTTGTTCCGCTCCATAAAGCACCAAAGCTCTATCACATATCCAAAAATAACCAGTTTCTTTTTTTTTGCCCGCCAACTCCTTAAATGAGAAATCTATTAAAAAAATAAGACCTTTAACCACATGACCAACGCGACAGAGGTCAAATTCAGGTCAGAGGTTCCACACAACACTGCAAGTCACACAATTTATATCACAATGGTGAACCATTCCAGCCTTCGCAGATATTCCAATTCTCCGATTATAGCCAAAAAAACAGTTTGACCCCTAAATGACCTCGAAGACCTTCAATGATAGACAGTTTTTATTGAGAATGGTTACTCTCCATGTGATACATCCACCCTCTAGGAGCATTTAGCATTCCGATGAACACACTCAGTGCTATAGCCGAAAAAGTACTTAAATTCAAGGTTTTTGACCCCTAGGTGACCATTGACCTCAAGGGACATGGCGGGTTTTTTATGAAAATTGTTACACTCATGTGATGCATTCACTACTAGAAGCATATTGCATTTTCCAATGAACAGGTCCAAGTTATTGAGAAAAAAGGAATAAAATTGAACTTTATCCCTGGTAACTACCAAAGTAACCGATCGAAGCGGGAGTTTTTCTCTCCATTAAAGCACACAAAGATCCATCACATATTCAAAAAATAACAAGTTCTAGGTTTGGCCCGTCACTCCTTAAATAAGCCACCATTTATTCAAGATCGACCTTTAACCACATGACCACCCGACAGACGGGTCGAATTCATGTCAGGTCACACACATGCAGGTCATCAATTATATCACAATGGTGAACCAGCCAGCCTTAGCAGATATCAATGCTCCGATATAGCAAAAAACAGTTTTGAACCCCGAGTGACCCGAATGACCTTTAGATGATTGTACAGTTTTCATGAGAAGTGTTACTCTCCATGTGTGATACATCCACTCTAGAAGCATTTGCATTTGAGGACACACCCGTGTTATGCCGCAAAAAGTACCTAAAATCAGTTTTTTGCACCCCTGAAGTGACTTCACTGACCTTCATGACATGGCGGTTTTTATGAACATTGTTACACTCCATGTGTGCATCCACTCCTAGAAAACATATTGCATTCAATTAACATGTCCAATGTTATTGCGAAAAAAAAAGTCTTAAACCATCTTTTGACTGATCAGGATAACTAATATGACACATTGTTCCCACAATTTAACCCAGTTGATCGTGATGCTATTGAATAAATTTATAGGACTGAGGGAGTAGTTCCTATTCACAAAGTTTCGTCAAAAATCCCAAAAGTGAGAAATAATTTGCATTTCATTATTCTAAGTATGCTAAAGAATATGTTAATTAAACCACATAATGACCTACAGTGATTCCAACGCAATTGAATAAAAGATCGGAAGTGCGTTGAGAAGGTACTTACTCACCAAGTTTCGTGAGAATCCAACAAAGTTGATAAATTTGCCTTAATTGCTAATTGGGCAAAATATTATGCAATTAGTCATGCAAGATGACCTCCAGTGACCTCGCCAATGAGGAAAAGTCATCGGACTGATAAGTTGGCACCTATTCACCAAGTTTCATGAAAATCCAATGAAGTTTGCAATACAAATACATGTTATGCTAATAGGATCGGCTAAAGAAATGCAACTTGACCTCGGGTGGGACTTTGAAATTGTCGCCATGTTTTTTGGCCGCAACACTACCCCCACCACCACGTTCGTGTAAATCGCACCAACTTGAAAAATTGTGCGGAAAACCTGACAAAATAGAGGGCAGAAATAACGATATAGCACATTTTCGAACTTATCCGAGAGTTTTACTCATACGGACATGGGTACCAAGTTTTGTGTCAATCGGATAGAGTGTTAAAGGATGAGACGCAACGCCTAAAGTTTCGGCGGCGGCGGCGGCGGAGACGGCGGCGGCGGCGGAGACGGGCGTGGACACGTTCACAACAATTAATAATCCCCATTATCAGTGTTGCGGGGAATATTACCTATGGCTGATGGCTTGACAACTCCTCAACACTCTAGCCGTTGTTACTTTGGTAAGGGTGGATTTGGCCAAACTGCCCAAGCAGTTGTTAACCCCTGATTACCTTGGGGAAAATTTAGAGCAGACACAGGTGTTCACTGAACAATTATTAATAACCATCAACTATGATAAAAAAAAAATGCCAACCTATTTTGAAGGGAACAATTTGCGTATTTTCACACAAAAAACTACTCCGAATTCGTGAACACATCGTATGCACAACAGCAAGTGATATGTTATTGATACAATCGTAAGCACACAATATATTCGGTAGTATGTGATAGCTCTTTCGTATTCTTTAAGTCGTTCACAAAATTGCGGTATTGCTTTGTAGAGTCTACGGGAGGCCCCCCCCCCAATTACGTCATAAGGTTCCAAAGAGTGAAGGAAAAGAAACTTGATTAACACAACATGATAAAACCTCCGAATTTAGGGTGTGTGATTATGATATATAGTTTTTGTTACCTATGCTGAGTTTCGATGGAAATATGTTGCATTACCCCTTTATGTTTCTGACGCTTTGTTGCAAAACAGGTTATTAGAGGCAAAATATCTGAACATTGGTGTAAACAGTATGACACTTGGTAGATGTACGAAACATAGGCGGGAAAAAATGTTAGGGGCATCAGCACTATAGCCCCAAAAATTTCCCATGTGGATACGGCCTAATTATTCATCCAATCCCCACCTCTGGAGAAATAGAAAAAAGCACGTGCCCTCCTAATGGCATTTTCCAAGCTGTCTTCGGTTAAGAATCATTACTAACGATTATCATTACCGTATAATTCAGGCGAAAGCAATTTGCACCAACACATTCTGATAAGGCGAGTAAATTGAAAGATCGGTAAACTAAGCGAATGTAGTGTTTTCACAAATTGAAGTCTACTCCTTACAGTGTTTGCTCGCAGCTACCGAGACTTTCCCGATTGCGCTTGTTTAGTCGACAGGTTTATACAACGAGAAGCAGAAAAATGAAGGTTTCCATCCTGCACTGTCTCCTGTTACTCGGAGTAAAGTAATGTGAGGATGCAACCCCAACAGAGGGAGCACCAATTTCCGCAAGAAAATATCAAGGTATGACGCTTTGTTTTATTTCTAGTCCGCTCCCTTGTTTACAGGAACCAATTAAGGTAAATATAAAGATGACAGAAAACTCATAGTGAGAATATGTAGTTGTGAACTTTGGTGTACGAATCAGAAATTTGGGAGAAAGTAATCTAAACAACTTTCTCTTTTCTTGGATACCCGTGGGTGTATGCTTCAGCAGCAAACATCTCCGTCCTAATGAGAACTTCTTGTGCTCGAGTAACACATATTAGTAGGCCCTATTCCGTGACTACCGCAGTTGTCGTTGGGACTTCTCGTTTGGGAACACTCGTCTTACTTTGACCTGTCCGTTACCGCCTCCTGAGACTCATCTGTGGTCAAGACAGATCATGTCTTTTATGTTTTCTTCCCTCTCTCTCCTCTTTTTTCGGCTCTCCATGTCTGCGGAAACTAATCACTGTCTTGGAATATTGTCCTTGCAGGCCTCGGAACGTGAAACCTATCCATACACCTCATCTTCTGTTCTTAATACTGTGGAGCAGTTTCTATGGGCTCCATTGCCCACTGATCTTCCCTGTGGCTTCCTGTTAGTTACATGAGCGTATACAGATATCGAGATCTGTAGCTTCCATCTCATATAACAAATTTTTGTGATATCTGTTTTCAGTATCAAGTGTCCCAGCCATAGAGGAAGATGATCAAGACAAGGAGCGCAGCAATGATTTTTTTGTAAACATGGTTAATCGATCGTTCCTGTCCTTCCAGATGGTACTGGTATGAGTTATTACCTCTCTGGATATACGATTTGCCCGCACTCGAAGTAGCTGGGGGAGAAACCCCTTACGGGTCAAAATACCCGAATCAGCAGAAAAAAAAAACAGTTGAGGTCCAGAGATAATAACTTATACTGCTAAAGTATAACTGAATAGTCATAATGAATGAAGTGATATTAACTCAATCTGTCATAACTATCATTCCCGCGAACACTGACAAATATAAACTCTTATTATCGAACTGGCGTAAATTTTCTAACTAGTGTTTGAAGTGTATCATACTTTAATATAGAACTCAAATTATTCGCATGCATACGTCCTTCGTGAGATGCGCGCAAGAGTGGCTTATACCCAGTTATTGTTTTGTTCCATACCATGCTTAGTCGTTAATTGAATGCATGCACAGCATTGACGCAGTGGACGAAACCGACATTGTGAATTCAAAATCCGATAATGAGAACTACATATACTTCAATGTACAACGACACTCGGTCAATGTCAAAGTTCATGTTTTTGTGACGAATGATGAAAATGACATTTTTTTTTTTTTTTTTTTTCACCAGATCCTATCAAGTCCCGCTTGATTGAGTTACAACGCAGGAGTACTGAGAGCAGGTCCAGCGATGATGAAACAGCTGACACTAGTGACAACACTGACATGTAAGCCACGATAACGCACGAATGATTACAACCGACCAACCCGATAACTGATGGTGAAATTGAAAGATGAAACAGGAGGAATTGATGGGGGACATTACTGGTATTGATGATACGAATGGCGAGTTTTTCGTGCGTAGACGAGAGCTCAGGTAGCAGCGTGAAGCAGAGCATCGAAGAATTAAGTCAACCTCGGAAGAAGATGACACTGATGGTAACATGAAGATGTCAACGAAATGCTGAAGAAGTCACACTGATTAAGATTGAAAATGAAAACGACGAAGATACAACCGACATTCCGATACTGATATGGAAAAAGAGATGAAACCGAAGGCATCGAGGGGGACATTACTGGTATTAACAGTACGAATGAAGGTTTGATCGTGCGTAGACGAAGGAGCTCAGGTAGCAGCGATGAAAGCAAAAGCAGCGAAGATGAAGCAACTCTGAAGGAAGAGGACACTGGATGGTAAAACCTGAAGATGTAACGAAAGTGCGGCAGAAGTAACAACTGATGAAGATGTGAAAATGAAAACGACGAAGAAGATACAACAGACATTCCCGATACTGATTGTTGGAACAAGACATGAAACCGAAGGCAGCGAGGAGGACCATTTACTGGTATTAACAGTACGAATGAAGGTTTGATCGTGCGTAGACGAAGAGCTTCGGGGTGGTCAGGGTGCAGGACGGAATCGAACAAAGCAAAAACAAAAAAAAAAAGCAGCGAAGATGAAGCGAGAACTCGAAGAGGACGAAACTGATGATAGCAATGAAGATGTCAACAAAAGTGCGGAAGAATAAGTAAACAACTGATGAAGATGAAAATGAAAACGACGAAGAAAACACAATCCCGCTACTGAAATGAAAAGAAGATGAACACGAAGGCATCGAGGAGGACATACTGGTATTAAGTAGTACGAATAAAGGTTTGAATCGTGCGTAAACGAAGGAGCTCGGGTAGCAGCGATGAAAGCAAGAGCAGCGAAAGATGCAGCAACTTCTGAAGAAGATGACATTGATGGTGACACTGAAGATGTCAACGAAAGTGCGGAAGAAGATGAAAGTAAACACTGAGAAGATGAAAAGGAAAACGACCCGAAGATACAAAAACGACATTCCGATACTGATAATGGAAAAAGAAGATGAAACCGAAGGCATCGAGGAGGAAATTACTGGTATTAATAGTACGAATAAAGGTGTGATCGTGCGTAGACGAAGGAGGAGCGCGGGTAGCAGCGATTGAAAGCACGAGCAGCGAAGATGAAGCAACCTATGATGAAGAAGATTGACACACTGATGGTAACACTGAAGATGTCAACGAAAATGCGGAAGAAGTAACAACTGATAAAGATGAAAATGAAAACGACGAAGATACAACGACATTCCCGATATGATAAGAAAAAGAAGATGAAACCGAAGGCATCGAGTAGGACATACTGGTATTAATTGTACGTAATAAAGGTTTGATCGTGCGTAGTAGACGAAGGAGCTCAGGTAGCAGCGATGAAAGCAAGAGCAGCGAAGATGATTGACGCAACTCTGGAAGAAGATGACACTGATGGTAAACAATGAGATGTACAACGAAAGTGCGGAAGAAGTAACAACAATGACTGAAGATGAAAAGGGAAAAGACGAAGATACACCGGACATTCCCGTACTGATATTGAAAAAAATGATGAGGAAACCGAATGCATCGAGGGGGACATTACTGGTATTAATAGTACGAATGAAGGTTTGATCGTGCGTAAACGAAGGAGCGGGTAGGCAGCGACGAAAGCAAAAGAACGAAGATGAAGCAAACTCCGAAGAGGACGACACTGATGATAGCAATGAAGATGTCAACAAAAGTGCGGAAGAAGGAACAAAACGATGCAAAGATGAAAATGACAACGACGCGAAGATATAAAACCGGACATTCCGATATTGATAATGAAAAAGAAGGTGAAACGAAGGCATCTCGAGGAGGGAATTAATGGTATTAATGGTACGAATAAAGGTTTGATGTGCGTAAACGAAGGAGCTTCGAAGTAAGCCGCGATGGAAAGCAAGGCAGAGAAGATGAAGGCAACAGCTCTGAAGAGCTGACACTGATGGTAAACACTGAGATGTCACGAAAGTGCGGGAAGAACAGTTAACAACTGATGAAGATGAAAATGAAAACGACGAAGAGAAACCGACAATCCCGATACTGATAATGAAGAAGAAGGATGAAACCGAAGCATCGAGGAGGACATTACTGGTATTAATAGTACGAATGAAGGTTTGATCGTGCGTAGACGAAGGGCTCGGGGTTTTAGCCAGCGATGAATGAAGCAGAGCAGCGAAGATTGAGCCAACCGTGCAGAGATGACCAATGATGTAAACCCGGAAATTGTCAACGAAAGTGCGGGAAGATGTAACAAATGAGAAGATGAAAATGAAAACGACGAAGATACAACGACATTCCCGATAATGATAATGAAAAAGAAGCATGAAACCGGAAGCATCGAGAGACATTAATGATTATAGTAAACGAATGAAGGTTTGCATCGTTGCGTAGACAAGGAGATCGGGGTTAGCAGCGTGATGAAAGCCAAGGCGCGAAGAGGTGAAGCAACTCTGACGAAGATGACCACTGATGGTGAAACACTGAAGGATGTCACGAAAGTGCGGAAGAAGTAAACAAATGATGAAGAGATAAAATGAAACCGACGGAGATGCCAAACCGAATTCCCGATACGATAATGAAAAAGAAGATGTGAAACGAAGGCATCGAGGAGGACATTTACTGGCTATTAATAGTACGAATAAAGGTTTGTTCGTGCGTAGACACGAAGGAGCTCGGGTAGCAGCGATGAAAGCAAGAGGCAGCGGAAGATGAAGCACCTCTGAAGGAAGATGACACTGATGGTACACTGAAGATGTCACGAAAGTGCGGAAGAGAAGTAAAACTGATGAAGATGAAAATCAAAACGACGAAGAAGATTACAACCCGAACATTCCCAATACTGTAATGAAAAAGACAGATGAAAACGAAGGCATCGAGGGGGACATTACTGGTATTAATAGTACGAATACAATGTTTGTGACTGCGTAGTAAACGAAGCGAGCTCGGGTAGCAGCGACGGAAAGCAAAAAAGCAGCGAAGATGAAGCAAACTCCGAAGAGGACGACACTGATGATAACAATGAAATGATGTCAACGAAAGTGCGGAAGAAGTAACAACTGATGAAGATGAAAATGAAAAGACGAAGATACAACCGACAATCCCGATACTGATAATGAAGAAGAAGATGCAACCGAAGGCCAGCGAGGCGGAAATACTGGATTAATAGGTACGAATAAAGGTTTGTTCGTGCGTAAACGAAGGAGCTCGGGTAGCAGCGACGAGAGCAGAGCAGTGGAGATGAAGCAACCTCTGAAGAAGATGACACTGATGGTAACACTGAAGATGTCAACGAAAGTACGGAAGAAGTAACAACGATGAAGATGAAAATGAAAACGGCGAAGATACAAGCCGACATTCGATACTTGATAATGAAAAAGAAGATGAAACCGAAGGCATCGAGCGAGGACATTACTGGTATTGATAGTACGAATAAAGGTTTGTTCATGCGTAAACGAAGGAGCTCGGATAGCAGCGACGAAAGCCAAGAGCGCGAAGATGAGCAACCTATGCAGAAGATGACACTGATGGTAACACATGAAGATGTCAACGAAAGTGCGGAAGAAGTCGAAGTAAACACTGATGAAGATGGGAATGAAGCGACAACGGCGGAGAGACGACCGACATTCCGATGACCGGAAGGGTAGTTGGAAAATGGAAGGCACTGAGGGGGTTATTGATGATGATGTCTCCCTTAGGTATCAAGAAATTTTCGCTGAGTTATCTCCTCTCTCCTTTACATTCTATCGTTTCCAGCAGTAGTCTACTAGTAGGAAGCCTATGCTTTAGGTTTGGTTGGGATACTAAAAGTACATTTCCAATTATTTTTTTTCCGATAGAGTGCATTGGCACGCCTTGGTAGTTTGAGAACCCCATCTTCTCATTGGGTAATTAAAAGGGTGCATCATGTACTCCACTCGTATAAAAGGGGTCATTCACTAAAGTTGACAGTCATTTTACCAGTTTGAAACATCAAATATATTCAGACACTATATAGGAATATGAAAAGGCGGGGGTAATTTTCTCGGGCCACCATTTGTAGACCGTTGCGGAGGGAAGTTGAGTAGTTGACGCCCAGTGATCATAATTCCTGTGATATAGGAGGCATGTATAGTGGCTGTCTCTGTTGTGGCGCATACGTTGTTTGGAGTATTAATCTGGCAATATACAGCGCGTCGTATTTTAGAGAGTGGATTCACCATGGCATTGTTTAGTATAATCTCACAAACCCGACTTTTTATAAACTTTTTATAAACATTTTAGAAATCTGTGGAGTGTTAGCATATCCTAGTTGAATTTTGTAGTTCATGAAATGATATTTTCTTGAAAAGATCGGTTCCTCACCAGGCTCATATTGCGTAATTTATGCCCATAGCTTTCAGTCGGAATTGTCTGTTCACAGACAACTAGCCTAAATTTAGTAATAGGAATGTATTCAAAATACTGATATATCTTTACTTGCAGCCTTTCGAGGTGCTTACGTAATTAGCTTGGTTTCATTAAAACTTCTATTATGCAATCGTAAGTACCTTTTCTTTGCAAAATATAGGGGTCAGTGTTCCTTATATTTTTCAGAATGTAGGCAACGATAGAACACGGAACATAATTACTCCCGTCTGTTTCCTTGGTCGACTGTGTAATTTGTGATAGCTGTTTACTTTCAGGCAGGTAGTTTCCTTTCCTCTTGCATGTTTTAGTAGAGATATTGAACTCCAGAACAGGCACAACACAGAAATAGTGTTCAAGTATTCAACTGAGTAAAACTCGATAAAATTCATAGACTGTTTCAGGGTTATCTCGCCAATGCGGAAATATTTCTGCAGATGTCATTAGATGGTGAAGGAATCAATATATCATATTAACATTTTAGGTCCGACTGTTAGGCATCTTTTTCCCTACCAAGTACAGTGTTTCGTATAGTCGCATGCTAAAATGGTCGTGTTAGAAATGATTCACGTTATCTGTTCGCTTCTTCCGTCAGTCATATCAGGAAGTAATGATTTAATTAATCTAATATTATCTTCTATTATATCATCGTAACTGATTAGGTCAAAATGTTGGGTATCCTTACTTCTATAATATCAAGGACAGTGTTTCTTATATTCGCAGAATGCAGGCCAACGGTAGAACGTAGGAAGTGACTACTTCCTCCTCATTCTTGCCGTCTGTGATAATTTAGTGATCGCGTGTTTACTTGTAAATTTAAGAAATGAATTTTTGTTATCGATACCAAATACGGAACTTCTGTTACTTCCTATCCCTCATTATTATGGTTGACTTTCCGCTACTATGCTGTGTTCGGAAACAAGGGGGTTAACTCCAGGTAATGTTAGAAGATTACTTAATACCTCAACCTTTTTTTATTTTTTATTGCAAGTCCATATCAAGGGATGATGATTAAAATATTTAATAGTAATTTTTATTACATCCTCGTACTAGGTTCACTGGGGTATCCTTACTTCTATAATATCAAGGACAGTGTTTCTTATATTCGCAGAATGCAGGCCAACGGTAGAACGTAGGAAGTGATTACTTCCTCCTCATTCTTGCCGTCTGTGATAAAGTTTGTGATAGCATGTTCACTTGTATATTAAGAAATGCTTTTGCCACGATACCAAACGGTAACATTGTCTTCTTTCATTTAATTCGGAACATCCTTATGTTAAAGAAACAAGCGCAAGTCGAAACGTATTGAAGTGCGGACGGCAAAATTCCTGTGGCGAATACACAGCGTGTTCTTCACCATCCACATTTATTGTTGGTTCACATTTAATTGACCTTTACTGACATCAGTGTCATAACCTTGGAATGGCTTGAACATATCTGTTTTTTTATTTGCTATCAGTAACTCAGCAAAGTACCTGGCCCAACTAACTCATTCCAAGGCCTGTATATTAGCTATATGTACCCATCAAAACTCTGTGTACCCAACACAACTCCTAGGCCTGTAGCAGTGACCAGTGGAAAGACACTTGATCAAACATGGAAAAAATCGCAGTGTACGGTTCAGAAGTTACGAAGGAACGTGACCAACAGAACGGACGAACGAACGAACGAACGAACGCACCGAACGAACGGAGAGACATGATGTCTTTTAGAGCTGCTTACCCGCAGCTGAAAACAGAGAGGAAAACAGCAAGGTTAATATCCAATGGTTAGCGGGTCCAATTACTTGCAGCGTTCCTGATTGAATCATACCAAAGACATTGAAATTGAACCTACTCTCGCGGAGAGTGACGCTCAGCCACAGGATCTAAGTATGGAGGCAATCCAGTGCGCCATGGCCTAAGAGGACATGGGGTGCCGGCTAGTTAACCAGGGAAAATTAAGCAGTGAGGCGAAAAACTAACATTAATTGTGAATGCACGTTATGTATCATGGCATCCCCTGAGCGTAAAGCAGTAGGGGCATTGATACATTAGCCGTATCTTGCAACAGAATCAATTCTTCGTTATACCTATTTGGCGTGTCGTGATTAGCAAAGCAGGTAACCTATACGTTCTATTTCGTGATAATCTATTATAAAATTAGTGTATCGCCCATCGCATCTTATTAACCTAGTTGTAAGCCCAGAGGGAATGCAAACGTCTGAACAACAAATTACATTATCAGCTGATGGAAAACCTAGTTTGATCACCTTATCACACGGCGCTCGTAACGACGAACCACCCAATCAAGAACAAGGCAAAACGACAACCAATCGGGAAAACGCATCAGATCAGTCCTAGTTTTCGCCAGGCCGCAAAGGGAAAACGTGGCCTTGGCTTGCATGTGATGTGCGAACTTCAAGACAGTCCGACAGACAATGGTGGTTATACTCGGACTTCTTGGACCTCGCGCTCGACGAATTCCAGGCGCGTGGTAAAAAGCTCTGACTACGGCTAGGGGATTCCATAAATGCGTGATGCCATGTAAAAAATCGTCCATTTACGTGAAACTGAGCGGGGGTAGTGTTTGAATGTGTTCTATTAAGTTGCAAGTTCTCCCGAAGCTAAAAATTCATCAATGAGGGCAAACCAACGCTGAATAGGCGAAATAAGCACATCTACCAAAATGCGGGATTTGTATCACGCGAAAGGAAATCTATGGAACATCTCCTTAAAATCAAGCAACGATATACATGGGCTGCTGCAGTTTTATTCTTTTCGCATACACTTGTAGTGTGTTCTCTTCTGAAACAAACGTTCGTTTTCGTAAATATGTGATTTTCAATCAGCCGGATACGCATAAGCATCTAGGGTATTCCAGACTTAGGCTAGGATTCTATAGGTCAATGCGGGTTTCGGTATGAATGTTTAAAACGTTGAGTGATGAAGCCTCATTTCATGGAAGGAATATGTATGGTAGACATAGGAATTGCTACTAGCGATCTAACCGACGCATGGTGTATATGGACGTTCAACTGTGTTATTGATTCCTTGCGAAGGCAAAAGGAATCTATGGCATTCATGTCGTGCTATATAAGTGCGGCTATGGTGAGATGAACCCTATTGTTTTGGGGTGTCAGGTCAGGTCAGTAGGATATATAGGGCAAACCTTTTAGTTTTGCTTAGGTGAATACATCCGGGACCTACCTTGACCTCCTTTGACTTTTTGAGCTCATTTGACCTAATGACCTGGTGACCTTCGGGGTCGTTTTTCTCAATAAATACCAAAAAAAACCCCCCCCCCAACAAAAAAATCAAAAACAAATTGTTATATATCTTCTCTATAGAAACAGTGTAGAGCGGTTGGGATAGTGGATAAATTTGTGTCGGTTGGCGAATACATATAATGACCTACTTTGACTCGTTTCGTTGGACCTTTCAACCTTCATTTGACCTGATGACCTGGTGACCTTTGCGTAACGACCAGCTCGTCAAGTTGCAACAAACCGCTAAGTCAATCACACCGACGTACTAAAACGCTTCTATCACACGCTGTCTCCACCATGTCCTCTGTAGAGATGGAACAGCCTTAAAACACTGAATTTTCAATGTTCGCCTGCTTTCTGGCACTGAAACATCTCAGAGGAATGGCCTAAAGGAAGGTTCATGTTCGCTGTTTGGCTATACCACTGGACCCAAATTCCCATGTATTCTATCAATATATGGCTGTATTGGACAATGCCAGTCATAAACTTTTGTCAATATTGTGTCAATTCCGGGAGTGACTAACTTTAAACAAACATATATAAACAACTGTATTGGTGATTGTTCTTTACCAGCATTTGCAAGAGTATGAAACCCCTATCATTTCGAGACAAAGGATGATTAGAGGCACAAGTAAATTATTTGCATGTATCAACGACGAGAGGCGGAGACTTGTTACTTGAAAATCAATTTGACAGCACCATCCGAACGTGTTGGTGTGTGGTAAGTCAATTATTTTGCTACTTGGCTCTGCTTACTTAGAAGAAATATTCTAATTTTAAGGATCTTGAAAGTCTCTTTCGTTGCAGAAAGTTGAATGTAACTAACTCAAGAAAGGAACACGACGCGTATTGCGTTCTTGTTAGCAGATATTCTATAATATATCGTGGGCACGGCCGCATAAGTACATATCGACAGTTTGCATGTGGTACTCAGAATAACTCGATCCATCTCATAACAGACAGTAATGGGTTTGCCTGAAAACCTTGCAAACCGATTACTGCACTTACCATGTTTTGCTAGCGCAGAATCCGCCCAAACGCGACTGCGCCTCCCGGCCGTTTTGCACCGTCCTTTTTGGAAGCCAGCAGCCCGACGGTGATTCCCAAGTTGGAGACAGTGTTTAACACGCCCATGCGTATGATGGACATTTTCAATTATTGTCTATGTGTGAGTGCGCTCTATGCCCAGCAATCCTCGGTTTAAAGAATATGTTAAAATAGAGTGGTGTTGTATCACTTACATGGACTGTAGGACGTCGAGCGTTGTACCCAGGGGTTGCGGGTTCTTCGTACACTTGAGCAAGGTTCGTTAACCACATGGGCCGTCTGCGTGGTAACTATCTTCTGCTTCATATTGGCGTCACTACCCACAGAACCTATTCCGTACCCTGGTTGAACCATTCGCAGCTGCTGACGATTCTACGGCAATCCTGTCCGCACCTTAGCCGGGTCTTGCATAGGAATCAATCCCTTTCAGGGGGTAATACCTTTGAAGCTTCAAAGATGGAACCTTCAAAGACTTGACAAGTAACGTTTTTGACCTTAACGTGGAGACTATCCATTGTGTCAGTCATTCTCGGGTTTGGGGCAGCAGTCTACCATCGAGACTCTGGTACCATCCATGGCACCAGCTCCTGAGGTTATAAAGTTCAATCACCCCACCCCATAAAATATTGCCCGACGAAAGTTTATACAGTTCAGGGGTTTTACTTTTTGTTCGCGCCGTGGGTGGGGTGAGGTGGGGGACAATTCTCCACATTCAATCCCATGTAGCTGTCCGCTGCTCCTACAATGAGGAGTTATCAATACGGAGTGGGCAGCACCGTGGTTTAAACACGTCGTGTCATACCAAAGACGGTTAAATTCACTGCTCTGGCGCTCAGCATACGTCTGTAGCAGGTACAAGTTGATGTACAGTAGCTCATAATTTGCCTCAGTGTAATCGTTACAGAGATGATGTAATAGTGATATCACAAATATTTGAAACGACCCTCGATTGTTTTAAGTTCATGAACATCACGGTATAAAAAGTTTCAAGTAAGTAAATGCATCACCCCTGAAATGACCCATGAGTAACGTTGAACCCCGGAACTCCATATATGCAACCGAGAATAAAACTCTAGATGATTGTGACCCCCAAATTCTGATGAATCATTTTCATAGTGATCTTGTTACTAAATTCCATAAGGATGATGAACCTAACACTGCAAGAGGGAATTACGATTTTGAATCAGGTGTGATTAGGTAGGTAGACAGACAGCACAATACACGGACAGGTAGTAAACAGGAGAACTCTCTTATGGAGGTGGAAGTCGCCTTTGATAGTGCTAGATTTGATGTGTTGCCGTAATGGATAAGAGGGACACGTTATACACAACAAGGGCATTCATAGTCTAATATCATATTCATATGAAGCGAGACGATAAAATAATCAGGTATCACAGAAATGTCTCATATCCACAAGTGTACGTAGAAGCCATATATCCGAGAAGCCAAAACGCTTAGGAGTTCTTGACGTCACATGGATATTCCCATTCCCCTCAGACCTAGAACCTATGAGGAATAAGAAATGCTTGGAAAATATTTGATCCTGAACAAGCGGAATATTGTATTTACTTTGTAGTTGTTTAGACCTCCACTAGCCACAGATAATTTCGACCTTACTAAAGAAACAATAGCGCTCATACATATATTCTTCATAGGCATTGTGCATACCCATAGTACCATCAGACCTGTTTCACTTTGCCAAAATTCCCACGATTCCTATTTTTTTTACAAAATTAGGGTTCTTGTTCTTCGCATAAGAATTAAGCTCCAGACCAAATGCCGACTTGATCAAGACCAGCAATAGTCAGGTAATCTGTTGAATCTTTGTGGAATGATTTGCTCTGTCATGAACGTTGTTAAACGATCGGAAGTTATCAATCGGTTTACAGGCAAGGCATCACATTACCACACGCCACACACACACCACACAACCACACACACACACCAAGCACACACACACGCACACACACCACCCATACAACACACGCGCACACATGCACGCGCGCGCGCGCGCGCGACAATATGACTTACATATATTCATGGAATCACGGGGAGGAATGCGAGGGTGATGATTGTACGTAAGTACGGTATGCAGACTGAGTCCTATATAAGGGCGTACAGAGGGGGGGCAGTACGCACCAGAGGCACTGCGTAAGCATCCAAAAGACACTGGTACTAACCTCATGGCCCTGGTATCATTGACAGTGTACCTACTAGGACGAAAGAGCATTGTTTTAGGTAAAATTGTTTTTATAATGGAAATTGCAGACATATAATAATAATAAAGTAGTGCCCTCATATAGCGCTTAGTGCAATGCCTCGAAGCGCTTAAAACGAAGGAATAAGAAAATCAGGAGTGAACCATGAACAGATGAGTTTTAAGCTTTCTCTTGAAGGAGATGATACTAGGGGAGTTGCAAATATCCTCTGGAAGGGCGTCCAGAGAGAAGGCCCCCCAACAGGAGAAAGCACGTTCACAGTAGGTTTTAGTGCGAATATGGGGTGTGAGACAGGTGACTGCGTGTGAAGAACGAAGAAGGCGAACAGGAATATAAGGCCTTACAAAAATTTGTAGATAAGCTGGTGACTCACCTTTGTGAATCTTAAACATGATAAACAGAACCTTGAAGGAAACTCGAGCGCCAACGTGGGACAGCCAATGATATTGCGCAGGACTGGAGTATATTAATATGCTGGAGTTTAAACCAAGTCCGGACAAAGGGAGACCAGCGAGTAAGCTGAAGTCTAAACAGGATGATACAAAAGCATGAGCTAGCTTTCAGCCGAATCCTGGTCAAGATCTTTGCTCTGTGCAACTGTCCATTTGTGAAAATCCAAAACCAGCCAGCCGGATTGGCACCATGTGCGGATATGTGGTATTTGAGCTCAAGATGATTGATTCAACTGTAACTCCAAGGTTCCTGGCAGAATTGACAGGCTGAATAATGATCCCAACGCGCAGTGGGGATTGTTGGTACTCACTGGTGTCCCTGGGTGATCTGAATGACTTGGTCTTGGAGTCAGTCATTTATTTTAAGTTATTTACATTTATTATGACATGTGATACGCATTCTTCAAGTCTACTGATAGCAAATGATCGACGATCAATGAGTGACAGGAAAGGTACAACTGCGTATCATTAGCATAGATCATGTGGTCACTGGTGTGTAACGATATATCCAGTGTGGCTGGAGTCAGTCCTCTCGAATCCGAGGTCGAGTCCGAGTCGAGTCATCAGTTCCCGAGTCCGATCCGATCCGAGTCATCGGCTTCCGAGTCCGAGTCCGCGTCACAGTGTCCGAGTCCGAGTCCCGGTCCTAATGCAAATTTGACCTGTACTATTTACAAATTTAGGGGTCAAAACTTAACAAATATTCTATAATCTCGGGCAATGTTTGAAATGAAGCGGCTACTGATCGACCATATACGGACAGGACGAGAACTTTGAAAGAGTACTGGCTGGTCATACCTCATGGCAGGAATATCAGAGGTCTAAGTTTTTTTACTCTGATAGTGAGAGGTCATGGCATAAATGACTCACTTTAGAGTGCAGAGGTGTCTTGATAGGCTGTGCTGAGTTGTCTGTATAGGCCTGACTCCATGGAGCTACAGGCACATTCCAATGAAAAAATTGAACATTATGAATGATAATCAAATGTAAAATATCGATGGCCATGCACACAGCCCAGCGAGGCCCACATGGGGCCCACATGGGTGTAGTCGGTCCACCGGTGGGTAAAGGTGGGCCAGGCGGCCCACGTCAGACCCACATGGGGCCCATGTGGGCTCCTATGGTTCAGTCGGGACCAAAACACGGAAAAGGGCTGCCCCACGGTCAGACCCACATGGGGGCCATATTGGCAGGGTGTGTGTGGGGGTTGTGTGAGCAGATGTACATGGGCCCCACGGAGGTCCACAGGGGTCCCAGCATCCCAGCTGGTTGGCCCAAGTGGGCCCGCCGTGGAAACCGCGGACAACGAGGTGGGGCCCGAACGGGCCACCCATGTGGGGCCCACATGGGCTCCCAGGTGGGCCCGCGTGGGGCCCAGCTGGGGATGCTGGCTGGCATTAACTATCATTGAAAAGAATAGAGATGAAATTGTTCTCTTCCACATCATCTGCTTTTTTTGGGGGAGAGCTCTTCAGAATGGAACCCATTCCTCCCCCTCCCTGTGAATCACTCTTTAAATTCACAATTACATTATATATCACTACGGTACCGCACATTGATTTCATGATATGCCATGCCACATGAAAAAATGAGCTGACGCATATCGATCAAGCCTCAAGAGATATCGAAAGTGTTACTGCAATGTTCGCGTGGGCAAAAGCAATTGCAACCCAAGAATTATAGAGAATTTACCACCGCCTGCCGGTAACTTCAGTCTTGATCTATCACATTGATGTACCATGTAGGCAGAAAAGTAAAATACCCACTGTCAAGTGTACGGATAACAGAATATGAGGAGCACATGGTTAAGAGCAGGCCCATTGGGGGTGGCGGGTGGGGCCCGCGGTGGGTGGTGGGTTGGCCGCGTATCCTAGCATACATTGGCACAAGTTGAGGTGAGAGATAGGCTATAAATCTTCCCGAAAACAGTATTCCAAGGTCCAGTTCGTGTTATGTATCATTTAAACAGGGAATAAGGCTGAAACGTTCGGTCGGTTAGCAGGTATAAACATTGATTAGATCAAAAAAATATGGATTATTTGTCCATGCTGATTATAATGCCAAAACAGTTTTTTCTAACTAACAATTTTCGGCACAATGTATAGTTTTTCGTTAGCATGATTTGTTATCTTAATGAATTGAATAATGACCGTTAAACATAGCCGAGCGCGTGGAGAATGATGTAATTTCCATCATGATGGAGACTTGGCAGTCGGGAAGTACGGGGGAACAGTTTGGGCTACTTTTTGGTAGAGCGTTCGTGGGCGTATATTTGATTGTCTAATTGTACGATCGTAAATTCAAGTTCTGTCATTGTAAAAAATAGAGGACTCGGACAAGGACTAGGACCGAGTCCCCGGAGTTTTTTGGGTCGGAGCTCCGAGTACGAGTCCGATGTCATTTGACACTTCGAGTCCGAGTCCGAGTCCAAGTCCCTGAAAAAAAGGACTCGAGGACCGGTCGCGAGACCGAAACGGACTCGAGTCTTCAGCACTGAGATATGCTGATTAGGGCTGGTGGTAGAAACATGCATGAGGGGACCGAGGACCTGATCCTGCCGGGCGACACCATATCGAGGCACCTAAGGGCGAGGAATCACCGCCATTAATACAAATGTTGAGTTCTTCAGGAAGTAGGACGAGAACACTTTCACGCGATAAACCTGGATTTCACGCGATGCAACAACATGCTGTGATCAATGGTTGTCAACGCAGCGTCATATCCACAGACATGTTTTCCATATTAATTATATTTGTTTATTCCCGTGACTTATGTCGGCTATGAACCAGCTTGTAAAATGGGGACAGTAGGGCCGAAGTAAGGTGGCCCTTGTTGAAGCTTGCAATAAAGAGTAATGTGTAAATTAGTAAATTTGGCATTACAAACATTTATATCTGAGTCTTCTTAGAGGTAAAAAACAGTTTTTCAACATCGGTGAAGGCATGACATGACGGATCCTATTTAGTTAGTAGAAATGTAAATAACCCCCAAATCGCTATTAGTAGCTCAAACGATATGAGGAAAACAAAAGATATTAGCCATAACTATTCAGCATCCAATCATTATCCATGGAGGGTGACGTATAAGTCCCGGGTGTTAAGATATTCATACTACCACCTTGCTCTAATCGCTCGAATACCTATGGAGAATAAAATCATCAACAGTATTCCGGAAAACGTCCACTTCAAACTTAAGATACCCCACCACCAGGACAACAGATGTATCTCATTATCGTCATACCCATCATCCATCCACCACCGGTTCCTCGGCCGTCTCGGTATTGTCTCCATTGTCGTATTCGTCCATCACCCACACCATGTCACCAACGGTTTCAGGGTTGCAGGCGGTCTCTCCGTTATCTTCTCCATTGCCTGTTCTCGTCATCTCATCACCCACGTCACCACCGGTTTCGGGGTTTCAGGGTCCTCTCATGTATTCTCTCCATTGCCGCTCTCGTCAGCCTAACACCCATGTCACCACCGGGTTCTCGGGCGCTCCTGTATCTGCTCGTTGCCGCCTCTCGTCAATCCCCCATCATCATGCCACCACCGGTTCCTTCGGCGTCTCCTGATTGTCTCCATCTGTTGTCTTCGTCATCCCCATCACCCATGTCACCACCGGTTCGGGGGTCTCTCCTGGATCTTCTCCCTTGTCGTCTTCGTCTCCATCACCCATGTCACCACGGTTTCAGGGGTCTCCCCTGTATCTTCTCCATTGTCGTCTTCGTCATCCATCACCCTTGTTACCACCGGTTTCATGGGTTTCAGAGGTGTCTCGTGTATCTTCTCCATTGCCGCCCTCGTCATCCTACACCCATGTCACCACCGATTTCGGAGGGCGTCTCCGTATCTTTCTCCGTTGTGTCACGTCATCACCATCACCCATGTCACCACCGGTATCAGTGGAGTTCCCTATATAATTTTCTTCGCTGCTCGTCTCCGGTGCATATCCACCCATCTCACACCGGTGTTCATGTGTCTCCTGTATCTTCTTCGTTTGTCGGCCCTCGTCATCACCATCAACCATGTCTTCACCGGTATCAGTGGTGTCTCCTATTTTCTTCGCTGTTACTCTCGTCATCTCCACCACCATATCACCATCAGGGTCAGTGCTGTCTCCTGATCTTCTTCGTTGTCGCCCTCGTCATCTCCATCACCCATGTCACCACCGGTTTCAGGGTCTCCCCGGTATCGTCTCAGTGCCGTCTTCCGTCATCCCCATCACCCGTGGTGACCACCGGTTTCAGGGGTTTCAGAGGTGTCTCGTGTATCTTCTCCATTGCCGCCCTCGTCATCCTCATCACCCATGTCACCACCAGATTCTCGGGCCGTCCGTATCTTAGCCGTTGTCGTCCTCGTCATCCCCATCACCCATGTCTTACCCACCGGTATCAGTGATTGGTCTCCTATATTTTCTTGCTGCTCAGTTCAGTCATCTCTACCACCATCTCACCACCGTGTCAGAAGGTGTATCCGGTATCTATCCGTTGTCGCCCCTCGTCATTGCACCATACAACCTGTCTTCAACCGGTATTCAGTGGTGTCTCTATATTTTCCTTCGCTGTTCCTCTCTGTCATCTCACCATCCATATTCACCAATCAGGTCAGGGCTGTCTCCGTATCTTATTCGTTGTCGCACTCGTCATCACCATCACCATGTCACCACCGGTATCAGTGTTGTCTCCTATATTTTCTTCGCTGTTTCCCTCGTCATCTCCACCATCCATATCACCATCAGTGTCAGTGCTGTCTCCTGTATCGTCGTCGTGTCACCCTCGTCATCACCATCACCCATGTCACCACCGGTACAGGGGTGTCTCGCTATATTTTTTCGCTGCTTCCTCTCGTCATCTCCACCACCATATCACCATCAGTGTTAGTGCTGTACTCCGGTATCTTCTTCGTTGTCGCCCTCGTCATCACCATCAACCATGATCGTCACCGTATCAGTGGTGTGGTCAGTATCTTCTCCGTGGTTTCCTCGTATCTTCCTACACAATTTCACACCGGTATCAGCGACATTGCTTGCATCGTCTCCACTATCATTCTCGTCATCTTCTATTCCCATTTTCACTATTCGGTATCACGAGTGGCGTCTGCATTTCGTCGGAATTATCGGTATTCTGTTTCCGTCATCATCGAATTCATCCATCATCGGTACTTCATCGGGGCTATCTGTACCCATGTAACCTCATCAGTACTTCTTCCCACTGGGTCCTTATCTCACTTTCGTCAGTATAATCGGTGGCCTCAGTCTGTCGTCCGATCATCGGCGTCTCAGTCTTGTGTCGGTTTCAGCACTACTGTGTCACTACTGCTTGAGTCGCTAAGTCCGTATTGCTATCATAGCTATCGGTGCTTCTTCGCTGTAAATTTACCAGTTGTAGGGGGGACAGATGGCACCTGTTTTAAAACAGAATGGATGGTAATAACGTAATTGGTCACAGAAAAAAGAAAATATCTCGAGTACAGTCATGAAAGTATGGAAGTATTTGTGGTTCAGTTTGAAAACCGGCAATTCCAAGGCTTACCAGCCATGGTATTTCACAACCTATGATAACCTCCCTCCAATAAGGTTGTTTTTCGATTAGCTATATGATGTTTGAAACTGATTGCCTATTTGTTGGGTTGGGATAAGAGAAAAAAAACCTTATTGTGCATATCCCATCAGCTCACACTGGTTTAGTATAATGAGCGTTAGGTATGTTCTGAATTTCAAATGAGTATGCTACAAACGAAAACATGTCAGCTGGACCAGCACTCTTTTCCAACCTCACAGTTGAAAATATTCCCGGTTAGGCTGTTTGCAATCAATACGTGTAAAAGTGTCCCTGGAGTGACCTTGATGTCAGTGATATAAGCAATAACCAATATGAAATGATCCACCCCAATCGAGAATTGGGTATAACGTGTCTTTTATACGAAGCGTTATAAAAATGATGATTGTCATGAAATACAAAAGAAATTTCGACATCAGTTATCAGATTGCGGGCATTTGCCTATTATGCAACCTACATGATCCCAATAGCCAAAGCAAGAAACAACTCCGGTTAACTGACAAAACTGCGTGTTTCCTCCATTGCAGAGTGCACGTGGGTGTAGCAATTGACCAACCCACGCGTTAGTTATCTAGAAAGCAATTTTTTTTACTCCCATCACATAATATAGACATATGAGATCATGAAGGGTACCTTGAACTGCGGTACTGTTAAGGGGCAACATCAGTGTTGAAGAGCGATTTACGTATTTCTACTAGAACACCTCAATTAATGTGGTACTTGCACAGTGCCGAATATCGTGTTATACCATAGAATATACCTTGGTGCCTTGTTGGTGCTCCTTCTCCTGGTTGCACCGCCGTCATTACTCCCGATAGGAGTAGGCACATCAGATGATGAATGGCTTCATTATTCTGCCCCTGCCCCCCGTTGATATCAATATGTGGAAAAACAAAACAAAAAAAAACAATAAATGGCACATTCACGAAATATGGTCAATCACCCACAATAATCATGATTCCATTTGGCTGTTTATTTCTCCATTCGTTCTTATTATTCTAATGTGGAGTTTTCCGTGAGGAAAAAGTTTGACATCATTCAAAATATTCGCATGTTATATGTTGCACAGAGGCCAGTTGGCCTCAACCAGAGTGATTTTTAGAGAGATCACGCTTGAATCGATATAGGTAAAATAAATTTGTTTTTTATATGTGCTTCTGTGGTGTAATTTGTGGTGTTTGTGAAGAAACACAGAATGTTTAATTCCTAGCAGATTATAAAGGATCAACATCATAGTTTGTCAGTTTTATCATTGACCTACTGATACCTAATGGGATATTCAGAAATGAGCTGAGAGTATTTTAAAGTGCCTATTTGCGTCTTCGATTTCTCACTAGCTCCACCACTCTTCCTCACCCATATGCGCTGGTGGCATAGAAGCTCGCAGATAAGCACACGACAACAGGGTTCCTTTGATAGAGTCGAGTTCTTCCCAATCTAACCTGACTTTGTTTTGCCGATATACTGCATCACTGCTGAGTCCGTGGATTCACTAGTGAATGCTTTTGGGGCGTTTTGGGGTCCGCGGTAAAGAATATCGGCCAGCTCGTGGTTCAGGGACTAAAACCGAGATCAGTTTCTTCTGTGGTATTTGACAGTGTTGTCTGCTGAATTATTATGATGTTCAGCGTGAGCGTGAAAGGCACTTTAGTCGTCTTCTACATCGCTAATGAATTTCATCATTGATTTTTCATGGATTATTAGCGCCTCAGACTGTCATATAGATTAATGAAGTCACTGATACAGATGTGTGGCGGTCACGGATCATCTAACAGTCTGAGCAGAGAACTGAACAACGTAACTCCCTATTTGGTTTTCTTAACGCAATCTTGCGCACTAGGGGGTTCTTCTATAATGCTGACCAAACTTTGGAGTCATTTTGAATGGGGTTTGACCTGTAGATATAGTCTCTCATTCCCCAAGCTACATCTCTGTGTAGGCCAATCATGGGCGTGTCTCTTTGAACTACTGTCATTGACTGATGCACGACTGATGATCGGGTTTTCATCAGCCATCGTACCATATTATCCCTCTGTATGCCTACATGTTCAATTTTGACACAATTCACGTTTAGCAGCGTCCCGACTTAGACTTAAAACCATGGTCCATGTAACAGACTGCTTTTAACTAGCCAGGTGGAAGAGGACATATGAAAACCCACACCCCAAATTTGGAGATCCTAGTAATGTTGCCTTGTTGAATATTTCAACTTCTTTTGAGAAATCTTAGGAATCTATGACATCAACGGGGAAAACGATGAAAAGGCTGCCTACTCAGAAATGCTGCATTTTCGCGGCCATGATAACAGAAATACAAAAGGGGTATCCACCTAGAAATTCTTGAGATAATTCTTTCACAAATCTTGTGAAACACTTTGGTAAGGTTTTTATCGGATCCCATATATATTTGTTTGTTACAATATTTTTCAACAGTACATGTTTTAACATTGACTTTGTATTATAGGGATCTTGTGGTTCTCCCCATGATGTCGAAATGCACCATTTGGAATCCTGATGTGCCTTATCGTACCACACCCAAATCGGCTGACATTCGGTATGGAAGTTTGGCTGCCCTAAGTAATAAATAGAAAGTGCCAAAAATCCACAGTCATAATTTACATGACCATTGACCCTTAAAGTTTACTACTATACGACCACACTACCCACAGATAGATACTGGAACTATTTTTCGAACATTATATACTTAAACATTGAACTAACTACCAAGTCAATTGTGTTTTGATCAAGTCCATCGTGGAGAGTAAACTGCCAGAGCTCTTTAAAAATCCAATAGTGCTGGCTTCAGAAAACTACAGAAATGCATGTTCACAAGGAAGTACAATGTTCCCGATTGCTAAGGTCTATAGTACTGTAATGGCCGATATTTCAACCATAACTTTGTCAGCGAACAAGATAACAGTCCATCCTTCCAAGTAGGCATCAATTAGTTCTTCAACCCAGTGAAACTGAAATGTACAGCTATCGTTTTCGTCGTAGTTTTCACACAAGGCGTTACTATTCCCTCGATTGCTCCACGCCGTTCTTGATTATTGTCTATTCTTATTTCTGTTCTTCAAACACTATCAGTTAGCTGTACTACCCGATGTTCTCCTCTCGAATGTGCATTTCTGTGAGCCTGTCCTGCGGAAGGTTGGAATACTTTTTGCGCTGATGCAAACCTTCTACATGAACGAGTTTAGACTCGAATCCCTCGGGACGTTTTTGACGAGTCGATTGGTAATTCTGCCACTGCGGGGCTCTCTGTCGTAGAGTATTCTTTCACACATCACATTGGGTTGCCCCACGATCTGGATCGCTCTTTTTTTTGTACTTGTGGTTCAGTTTTTTAGTATGGTCACGTAAGTGGGTGCTCATCGAAAAAAGGAGACAAGGCACCATCTATAGATTAAATTGCTGAACCTGCCACCTTAACAGTCAATGTAATGAGTTCTTTTCCAGGATTTTTCTAGGCGAGGGCCAATCAAACTATACAATGCGGGGTCACTAACATTCTTAAGAAACGACTTTCTCATCATTCATTGTCACTCCAATAACAGCCAAGAAAACAGCGGCACCCAAAACCTCTGGAGTGGCATAGATGTATGTTCTAAACCCCATTTCTGACACCAGCATTTATGTAGCTAATCTTTGCAAACTTCCTAGGATCCGGTTGAACAACGTTATAAGAAAAAAACTCAACTTGCCCCGCTTCAGTGATCATGATCCAAGAACAAAACAGTTCAATATATTGTAGGTCTATTTTTACCGTCCTTCCCATTGAAAGTCAAATATTTCCTTCAGTTGTACGTTTGTATCTACGGATTGGACGTGTCATGTAGCACGAGAGGGTATAGCCAACTAAACCACTACCGTTTTATTTTCAAGTTAATTTCGTGGTTGCTAGATCGAAAAATCCGAATTTGTCCGTATTTTCAAAGATATATCACGATCGTATGGCCGAATTGTCTCAGTTTAAATTCGGTCTCACGGCCGTCCTTCCACCTCTCACCGGAAAGCTCCCGAGAACATATCAATTTAGGAATGCGTTTTTGGAGTATATTATTTAGGTCATACGTACTCTTATCTGTTATATTCATGCAGTGACATGCAGCGATATTTTATTCACGGTGCCGTACACTTGACATTTTTAGACATGTTTAAAGACTGAGACGTTTTTTTTTTTCTCCCCACAAAACTTGATCCGTTGCTTGATACACACCATAGATGTGAGCCTCTCAATATCGAGAGACTCGTGAGTGGACTATAATGAGTATATTAAATTTGTATTTTTAAATGGGTGTAGTTTTAGACCGCATTTAGTTGTATATTTCGTCGTCGGTTCTAGACTCGGAGAGGTTTTTTTTAGGCTTTTTCTTTTAACCTTATAGTGCTAAGATATAACAGTTCATCCATATCATGAAATTATGATATCTATACTATATCTAACCGTAATTTCCTACAGAACTATTCCTAGGTTTTTAATAAAGTTCTAACAAAACTTGCAAATCTATGACTAAAAAAATCATCCAAATGTAAGTGAAATGATGCTGCTAACATCGGCGCCTTTTAGCGACATTACCTATGCTAGTTCGAGAGTGTATAATTTCGCTGCAGGTGATAGGAATGGTTCAACATGTTTTGGTTCCTGTCTCAACATGACATTTTTTCTCATTTAGGCCTATGTTATTTTATTTTGTTGAAGACGCCTTTGCAGTTGCTGTATGGAAATGTAATAAAATGTGGCGGCGCTTTGTCCACTTATCTATCTTGAAACACGATTTCAAGATCATACATATGGATGTTTACTAATTGGTCACGGGGATCGGTCACGGCACTCTCAGAGTTCGTTACTCATTTCCATGTTGAACACTCAACATTTTTAGCTACGGTTTCCTATTCCTGAATAAATGGGAAAAATACAGCTGCAGATAAAAAATCGAATTAGTTTGAGAAGTTCCCCTGCTGGAACCTATTACGATTCCGTGAATAACTCGTAAACATATAAGTTTTTGGTGATTCTTAGGGTTCAATAGCGTTAGGGGTTTGTTGCTACTGGGTGGACTTTACACTGACCCTATTTTATGCCATTGCTATCTATTACTCGTCTTCTATTTCTCCACTTAGCACAAAAAATCCTCCGGGCGCTAAGAATTCCGCAACAACTTTTTTAGAATGCACTATTACGTCTGGCTCGTTTTGGCATCATTAAGCAGCTCGCAGACTGCAAAACCATTGAATTGCGAGTTCGGGACATTGAGACTTTCCGCATGCTCCTTGACCTTGAAAAGGCCTACGCCACCCACGTGTAGAAGTGGGTTACCCTGTGAGGTGACTTATGAAGATTATCGAGCGCCTTATGTGGTAGTCCTATTGGGAAGTCTCCTGGAGGACACGATGGATTTGGACTCATGCATAGTGCTTCGGACGAGAAGCATGCTGGAGATGCGTGCTGTATAGTATGGGCTTGATCCATTAAGGAATCAGGTGTAAATTCTGTGAATGGCTTCGAGCATGTCTCGACGTGCAAAATCGCTATAGTAAGAACTATTTATTATTATTAATCTTATTATTATTTTATTATTATTATTATTATTATTATTATTATTATTATTATTATTATTATTATTATTATTATTATTATTATTTATATTATTATTATTCTTCTTATTATTATTATTATTAGTTATTTATTATTATTTATATTATTATTTATTATTCTTACTATCGTTCGCCAACTTAATGGACAAATACAAAGATCCTATCCCTTTAGCGGCGCGACCCTTATTCTCATTAGCCCACCCAAAATATTTTTTTCAAAAAGGGACTCAGAGAGGATTACAGAGTCCACAAGAAGTGGTACCTATTATATTATGAGGATATACTTATCTTTACATCTCAAGGAATACAACAGGCCATCAACTCAGCTCAACGTCTGTGGCGAGCCGACTCTCGGTACGTACCCGTTCCTATAACTGTGGCTATATAACCAGCAACGATGTTGGGGTTTTCCCTCGTGTGTGGTCCGTCCAGGTCCTCGGACCTGTCAACTCGACGCTTTACCCAAACAATGGCTCAGTTTGTCCAGGTGACCTCCGAATCCTCTGGCCGAAGTCACGCGTTCCTGGATACATAATTCATCGATCTTGATGAACAAAATAAAGTTTTTTTTCAAATGCCTTTCTACATACAAAGATCGTATATTATTTATTTTCTGACCTTTTGTATCGCGACAATCGATTTCCAGAACACATAGACTCGTAGATCCTTGTTCATCAGACAGCTCGCAGTTCCGTCTTCCGATGCTATGAATATTACAGGGAAAATCGCAATCAATATTTTTGCCTCCCGTCAACAATCACCACCACCTCGCAATGCTGGTGGCGCTCGTGACTGAGTTGACCGTCATTAGTTTACAGCTCATGCGCATATAACAAGGCAACCTGCATCGTCCCTATGCTTTATAACAGCTATAAATAATGTTACCCGAGATAGCAACCGGCTGATGGACTCGAACAGGGGGACATGTCCCCTCACTTTTGGTTTGGGGAATCATATCGATGTCCCCCCCCCCCCCCAATTTTTTGACGTGGTAAGAATAACTTGCACGCCTCCAGGTTGTGTACAGTTAGGGTGCTGATATCACAGCGATGGAAACGATAGCAAAACTAGACGTACTGTATGTGCAGGCGGGTAAAGCGCGGACGTGTATATCCCGGCAGAAACTGCCTTGTGGACCCTCGTTTAGAGGAAGCTCATAAACGATCTCCATTTGACCACAGTGACGTTCGAATGCCCCTTCCTGTTGTTCGGTCCAACTGTAGTCCACAATCCCAAGTGCTGTTAAATACTACAAAGTTGGAAAAATTTGCATGATTGATATGCAAATTTGACCTCTTGTGACCTTGAAATTACCTTCATGTTGTTAGGACTAACACAAATTTGCGGAACCCCCCCCCCCCCCACACACAAATTTGACCCTGGTGACCGGGAAATCACTGTCATTGCTTATTTCGGGACCAACTTATTCCCCACCCACAAAGTTTCGTGTAATAGGATAACTCATATTTTCGTGAGAAACCTGCAAAATATAGGGCAGCAACATGCAGTGATGCCCATTTTCGAATCATCCGAAGATTTCACTAGGGCGGACATGTGTATCCCGTTTCGATTGATCTGCTAAGCATTAAAGATTTTCCGGACGCGGCGACGGCGGCTATACCAACCCCTATTACCATAATTTCCCGGCACTTCTGTGTCGCGGAATAATGATGGGTCAGGTTCTTTTGAAACTACGGTAAGTGAACTCTACTTAAATCTATTATCTATTCCCTTCTGTTAACATTGCTTTCTGCTTGGGCTTCAATTTTCGTTCCGCGCCGATGTTGATCAACTCAGGACATAAAATGATCGTTGACCCATGGGAACACCATCTTGACCGTCCTCCATGGTCAAGTAAAGGTGGACTGGGTACGTAACGGGGTATCAATGGGTCATTATTTTAGAAACTGCCAAAAAATTCTTCTTCTTCTACAATTATAGTTCAGATTACCTTGAATCTCGTCAGTGGGTTTCCGTGAACTAGTGGTCCCAACGGGGGTGTTCAGATATCTAAGGTCAAGGTCTTAAAGCTGGGCTTAATGAAAAGATTTTCGTCTCTCTCAATTAACAGATTAGGTTTGTTTACTATAAAACTTTGTCGGTGTTATCATGGACAGGGATACCAAGAGACCAGGGATACCAAGTCAAAAGTCATAAAGGGGTCCTATCACTCAGAGCTGGAAATTGCGAAACGCTCCTTCCCCACTGTCGCAAGTCGGATCATCACGAAAGCTGGTCCGTATGTATGATTGACCAGTGTCTGCCTCGTGTGTCCGGGATTTGCGGGGAAAGGCCAGTAACCTGAAAATGTGGTACATCAAAGTGTGATTTCTCGCAGTTTAGATGGCCCTGAAGAGCCTGTGAAGACGTCAGAGTTTTTATTTGTACTAAGCTCTCCAACTGCTGTATATATTAACTCTCTGAGAGGATCGTCTGAACAGTTTATACATAAGCAGTATACCATTGATACGAGTTGATCCCTAAATAACGGTTTTTCTCCTGATTGCTGAATACCAGTTTTGAGGAATGTATGTTTGGGTAATGGGTTTTCTCAGAAGCAAGGCAATAATGTTGCGGTTATAAGAGTCCCCCTGTTGTGTGGTTTCTCTGTCTGCTGTGGAGATGGTACATAGGCAGTAATTGGTTAAAAGGGGAAGTGTGCACTGTCAGAAAGATCATACATTGACCAAGATTACGCAGGACGACCTACAGCATGGCTGGGAAATACTACAGGATGTAATTATCTTAGCTGAGCACTGTATTGGGATTGACGGCTAAATCGCTGGAAAGTCATGGGCGAGGAACCAAGCTAGGCTAGAGCAGTACTTACATGTATACGAGGGATACTAAATAACGGTTTTTCCTGATTGGCTGAGGGGGGGACAGTGGAGTAATGTACTGTTTGGGTAATGGGTTTCTCAGAAGCAAGGCAATTAATGTTGCGTTATAAGAGTCACCCTGGTGTGTGTGGTTTCTATGTGTGCTGTGGGGAGATGGGTACATAGGCATTAGTAATTGGTTTAGAGAACAGGCAGTTTGCACGTCAGAAAGTATCATACATGGACCAAGATTACGCGGAAGAAATACAGCCATTGGCTGGGGAAGTACTACAGGACTGTAATTATCTTTTAGCTGAGCAACTGTATTGGGATGACTGCTAAATCAGCTGGAAGTCTGGGAGAGAAAAGAAAACAGCTATGCTTAGAGCGTATACATTGTTACGAGTTGATACCTAATAACGGTTTTTCCTGATTGGCTGAAGACAGTTGGGGTAATGTACTGTTGGTAATGGGTTTCTCAGAAGCAAGCAATTAATGTTGAGGTTCTTAAGAGTCACCCGGTTGTGTGGGTTTCGCTGTATGACTGTGGAGAGGACATAGGCAGTTAATTGGTTAGAAGAGCAGTTTGCACGGTCAGAAAGTATCATACATTTGACCCAAGATACGGCGGACGAAACTACAGCATGGCTTGGGAAAATTACTTAAGGACTGTAATTATCTTTTGAGCTGAGCACCTGTATTGGGATGACTGCTAAATCAGCTGGGGAAGTCTGGGCAGAGAAACCAGCTATGCTGGTGGGTAATTACTTACAAGGCTGTTGTTATCTAATTTATTAGCGAGAAACCTGTTGTGATTCCCGTGTTTCTCTATTGTGAAAAACAAAGGGTTCGTCCGTACCACTTTTCATTAATCAATTGCTCTGGTTCAACAATTCTTAAATGGAATTCACAGTTTGTTTTGATGAGAATCAATGGAGTGTAATTTCAAAATTCCATTCCAGGTCATTACGAGATATAAAGATTAAATATTTTCAGTACCGCTTCTTACATCCTATTTTGGGTACGAATTTATTATTATCTCGATGCATAACAGGTAATCCCCGTTGATTATTTTTGCGGTACCTGGCGGAAAGTTAGATCATGCTCTCATGGGAATGTGGGTTATTTCGTCTTATTTAGATGTTAAGCAACAGTATTTTCCAAAGACAGTTTGGCTTTTCGAAAAAAGATATGTTTTTTGGATATCCACGTTACATTGAAAAACCACCCACTAAATTTTTTAATTTTTCGTTTGAAATACTTATATTTTCCAGACAAAAATTAACAATGAAGAACCACATGTGAATGATTCTATATAAGATTAATTTGATTCTCAAAGTAGGAACCCCAAAGCGGTTATTAATAACGTCTGTCGTGGGCCCATTCACGTTTGCAGGTATTAACATCGAGTTTTTAAGTTGTGTCCTTCTCATGTGAGGACTAGACGGCGGTGGTGGGAATGATGATAGAGTATCGTAATTATTGCTGTATAGTAACTGTGTTCGATTATTATGTGGACAATTTATGTATAAGTCAATGTGTTATTTCATGTAAAGTGATTCATGTTTACACACCGAAAAGAAGTAATAAATATTGCCAAGAAAAAAAATGCTCTAGTTCAGTACTACTGCCGAGAAATGCTCGCTGGGTAGTTGTTTGTGTTGGGCAACAGTGAAAGATCGTGGAAAAACAGGAGAAATTATCTAATCATTAAATGATTAATGAACACAAAAAACCTCTTTAAATTATTGGACGGTAAAATTTCGTTCTTTGCTAATTAAATACTCTCAATAGCAAAATACTGGTTACATTGATGAGAACATCAACATACTAAACTCTTATAATAAATCATTTTTTCCTGCTGCCCCACTCTGCAATTAATATCAGGGAATGTAAGGTCCGTCCTGCGACACGAGTTGTTCATCTAATAGTGTAATTACCATAGCATCAATTCATTTGCAAACTATCGAAACAATAATTAATCGTACGATAACGCCATGAAGTAAGTATACAAAATTTTTTGTTTTCAAACTTTATGGTTATGTGATACATTATTCAGTGTTTTTCCACGGACTGTTTTGGTCTCCTTGGAAACCAAACATTGATTCCAGTGTTTCAATATTGTGCGGTGAGGACATACATGCTGGTCAAATATGCAGATGATGAATGTGTCTTATCCTGTAATACTTGGATTATTAAGGTGAAATGACAAGTAGGTTGTTTCCAGACTTTCACTGTCACGTAACACTTTTTCATTGATAAATTGCTTCTGTTCAATAACTACTGCGCTATAAATGCTAGACTTGGCAGTATCGACCATAGTTTTTCATACCAAAAACAATAAGGTTCCGGTACTCCCCATAGAAAAAGCAACAACACCCCAAAATTGAACCCGATGAGACCAACCATTTGGGACTTATCGTGTTCACAGGGTTTTCAGACTTTGACCTCTAGTGACCTCAATGAACCCTCTGACCTGACCCAAAACAATGGGTTCCTTAACTCATCATGGGGAACAAGAAACATATCAAGTATGAGCTTCATTCCATCCCCAAGTGGGTCAGTTATCGTGTTCACAAGCCAGCGTTTACATACACCCAACATACACACACACTGTTATGACTGCAATAGATTCCTCTGGATTTCGTCAAGGAATCAAAAACGAGTCGCTAGTCCGCCAAGTCGTTAGTCCGACAAATTCCGTCAGTTCGAAAATACAGCCACACTAACTGTAAAAAAAAAGGGGGGGGGGAAAAAAAAACAAAAAACGAGTCGCTACTCCGACAAGTCGTTAGTCCGACACGTCGTCGTCCGAAAAAGACAGCACACACTAACTATACAGGCGAACAAAAAAACGAGTCGCCAGTCCGACGACTCGCTAGTCCGACACGTCGTCAGTCCGAAAATACAGCTCACACTAACTGTATAGGGGAACAAAAATGCGAGTCGCTAGTCCGACAAGTCGTGAGTGTAGTTCGACGCGTCGTCAGTTCGAAAATACAGCACACACTAACCTGTATATGGTAACGAAGAAACGATTCGCTAGTCCGACGAGTCGCTATTCCGACACGTCGTCAGTCCCCCGAGAATACATCACCACTAATTGTATAAGGGAACAACAAACGAGTCCGCTATTCCGACGGTCTGGTAGTCCGACACGTCGTCAGTCCGAAAATACAGTACCACACACTGTATAGGGAAAAAAAACGAGTAGCTAGTCCGACGAGTCGTTAGTCCGGCACGACGTCAGTCCGAAAGTACAGCACACACTAATTGTATAGGGAACAAGAAAACGAGAGTCGCTAGTCCGACAATTCGCTAGTCCGATACGGCGTCAGTCCGAAAATACATCACCAATAACTGTCTAGGAGGAACGAAAAGACGATTCGCTATTCCGGACAAGTCGTTTGTCCGACACGGTCTCGTCGTCCAAAAATACAGTACACACTAACTGTAGAGGGAACGAAAAACGAGTCGTTATTCCCGCCACGTCGTTAGTGCCGACCGTCTTCAGCCGAAATACTGCACACACTAACTGTATACGGGGAACGAAAAACGAGTCGCTAGTCCGCAAGTCGTTAGTCGACACGTCGTCAGTCCGAAAATACAGTACCACTAACTGTATAGGGGAACGGAAAAACGAGTCGATATTTTCTAACAAGTCGTTAGTGCGACACGTCGTCAGTCCGAAAATACAGTAACACACTAACTGTATAGGGGAACGAAAAAACCGGTCGCTAGTCTGAAACAAGTCGTTATTCCCGAACACGTCGTCGTCCGAAAATACAGTACACACTATTCGATTGACTGACCAGATCATATGCTTTGAAGCGCAACTAGCAGTTCTCTGATAGTGTGATCTCTTATATTATTTTATTATTATTAATTTATTATTAATATTATTATTATATTATTATTATTATTATTATTATATTACTTATTATTATTATTATTATTATTATTATTCTTAGTATTATTATTATTATTATTATTATATTATTAATTATTATTATATTATTAGTATTATTCTTCATATTTATTAATCATTATCATTCTTATTATCATTAATTCTTATATATTAATTATATTAGTACCATTGTTAATGTTATTACTATCATATTACATTTTGTTATTATCACATTACCTTATATTATTTTATTTTATTATTATTATTATTAGTATTATTATTATTATTATTTATTCTTCTTATTTATTATTATTATATTATGATTATTATTATTATTATTGGTTGTTGTAACGAATTATCTTCTTTGGTAGCGTCTTGGCCACAGGGCAGGATTCTTGAACATAGATGTTGTATTTTGATAGGTCAACAACAAGTCGAACCACAAGTTCGAAGAAGACGATCCAATAAATCTTTTCCGTATATCTTGAAATTAAAATCCAGGCGCGTATCCATGGGAGGGGGCTTTGGGGGCGCGCCGGCCCCCGGGTAAGCAAAGGAGGGAAAAAAGGAAAAGGGGGAAAAGAAAAAAAAAAAAAAGAGAGGAGAAAAAGAAAAAGTAGAGGAAGAGGGGAAAAAGAGGAAAGGAGAAGGAAAAGAAGAAAGGGGAGAGGAAGAGGAATAAGAGGAAAGGAACGGGGGTGATGAAAAAAAATACGAGAGAAACAAAAAAACTGAAAGTGGCGTAGGCTATTGTGAGTCACATGAACCTTCCTCGCTGGGTTCTAATAGTGGATACATCACAGATTCCGGTATTCGGATGATACAATATCAGGATCGGGGCGGGAGCCCCTCCCCCCCCCCCCCCTTCATCCACCCGCTTATAAGGCATTGAGTGAAACCCATTTCGACCATACACATTCATGTTGACATCCTTTGTCGAAAGATTGAACATATCTGCTCTCACGAAAGTCACCGAGCCTGCAGAATCAGCTTTAAAAAAGCACAACGTTACAACCTGTTTTCACCCAACTCGGAACCCATTTATCAGGCCGCGGTCTATTACTATAATCCCCCTGCCCCAATCCCTTAATACGATTCACAACAGCCAACGATGGTGCTCCGCTAGAGGGCCACGAAATAAATACAGCTCCCGCCCAATAGTAAGACAGTACAGTCAGGTGGCATCAAAAACCAAGTGAGGGCAAAACCATTGTCACAGACATCCGAGGCATTGCATATCTCAACTTGACTATATATAGTCAAGTTAAGATCGAGTAGCGCAACTCGATCGGGCGAAGAATGGGAGAAGTAAGAGCGGGGTGAAGCAAAAGTGAATGTTTAGGCCTACACAAAAAAAAACTACTGAGTGTTCACATACATGGTGGGTTCTCTTCTTCCTTTCTTCGTCAACCTCGCCCGTGCCCCCCCCCCCCCCCCCCCCCTAATGAAATTTGTAAATTCCCAACAAATATTCTGTAGTAATTATTCGACGACCAGTTTGATAAAGACCTGGCTAAGTTATTTTGTTTTTCCATGACAAGAACGACAGTAGCCTCCTTGTGCCAAATTTGCCTCAATGCACTAAAAATTGTACTACGTTCGTGCTTCGCGCGTGGTATTAGTGGTGGAATTCGTCCCCCGTTGCTCCGCCTCTCCCGACGTCTCTGCAAGCTCTATATGGGAAATGTCTTCCTATTGGCTCCCTAGCAGTGGTGGCGCCAGGATTTCTCCGACGGGGGTCGGAGTTCCCGACGGGGGGGGGGGGGGCTAAGTTCCCCGACGAGGCTCCCCCTACGCCCAGGTCCAGACCTGCATTTTTTATGTTTTCATTTCTTGAACATTTTTCTTGAAGAAAAAAAACGAGAAAATGAAATACACATTGTGGAGGCAATGTTTACTTTCAATAGCTTCCCACTCAATTAGGCGCCTTATCAGTTAGGATATAGGGTCAGGTATTCCCGATATTCTGACAGGAAATACTGGGCACCAGTCCGTGAGAGCACAACACTTACACAGAGGCCAAACAGTGGTAGACGGCAGCCCAGCCAGGCACCCCAGCCGAACGAGAACCCCCACCCCCTCCCCCAAAAAAAAAAAAAAAAGAATTGTAACCTAATCTCTTGCAGAGACATATGAAGATATAACTGTGTATCCTAATCTATATATTCCACGATTGTATAGTCTGTAGGAAGATGATTACGCTGATCTTGAACTCGATCGAGGACTTGGTCAGAAACTACAAGCGCGCGCGAAGCGCACCAAACTTTTTTAACTTCAATATAGGAATTTTCACTATAAGAAGTTTGGTAATATATACCGTCGGGGCAAAAAGCCCATCGTCGGGTGATACTTTTAGCGTACCGATCGGGCTCCCCGACGAGATGGGAGAAATTCCCCGACGGGGGGGGGGGGGGCCAGGCTTCCCCGACGGGGGGGCACGGCCCCCCTGCCCCCCCCCCCCCCCCCCCGCTGGCGCCACCCTGCTCCCTACCCCCATACTATTGTGAGGTAAAAATATATACAACACAGCAACATTCCTCATTGAACTTTTGAGATAACTACAATTCCACTGTCCAAATTTCCCATTCCCATTTTAAACGGCTTACGACACAGACTACCGCAATTCCAGTTGCCTGTGGACCGTCCAGGCATCAAATGGGATTATATACCTACTCATCCATCTGCCAAGACATAATGCTTGCTCAGGCGGTAAATAAAAGTAAATCCTGCGTTACAACACCTTTTTGAAATATTCATTAACCGCGATATCACGAAGCCGCGCTGCTGTGAAGACTGGAAATATTTTTCACAAGCGGAGTCTCGATTGGTCCAGATTTTTGGGTCATGCAATTCAGTATAAGAGACACTTAACTAGACATAAGAGACAAGTCGTTGTCCTCCCCTCCTTCCTCCCGACAAGTTCATCCATAGGATTCTTCCTACGAACCATTTTCTCAGTGAAATGAGTGATAAACAACCCCGTTTGCACTTTCTGCTTGGAAAACGAAGAACCATTAGACCACTTATTTTTGCATTGTCGGATTCGGGATTATCTGGAACAGACTATTTTCTGAGCTCTTTAAGGTCGAAGTTATGTTGATTTTTTCAAAATGTTTGTTCGAATACTAGAGAACGAGATGCATTGGTATAGCATTGCATCTTCTTTTGTAAAGTTTTATATTTTGACTTGTAGCCTTACAAGCATTCAACTTACTAAACGCTTAAATATAAAACTTAACAGTATCTTCCTAGTGTGGAGTGAATATTTAAGAGGAACAAAAGTACAATGACCGCCAGAGATGAGAAACTCTCTCCAATACTAATATGTATTAATTTCATTTTACACTTCATTTACCAGTTACGTACCTTGTTGATAATATTACTGTATATTATATTAATGGTTGTATGTATGCGTCATATTTGAGATCGAGAGAAAGGCAAAAAATGCGAAAAGAAACGGAAAAATAAATCATAATATAATAATATCAAGAACTGCTTAGTTGCGCTCACAAAGCATATGAATCTGGATAAGTCGATCGAAATAGTGTGTACTGTGATTTCGGACTTGACGACGTGTCGGACTCTAGCGACTAGTAGGACTTGACGAGCGAACTCATTTTTTTTCCCCTATTACAGGTCATTGGGCGCTTTATTGCTGGAATGACGACCGTGTCGGACTAAAGACTCGGCTTGTCGGAATAGCGACTCGTTTTTGTTTTTTTTTCCCCTATACGTAGTGGGTGGGATGTATGTCGTACTGACGACGTGTCGGACTTGCGACTTGTCGGACTAGCGACTCGTTTCTTTGTTCCCCTATACAGTTAGGTTGTGGTGGTATTTCGAAACTGACGGGACGGTTGTCGGGAACTAGCGAATTGTAGACTAGCGACTACGCGTTTTTGTTTCCCTATACAGTTTGTGTGTACTGTATTTTCGGAACTGACACACCCGTGTAGGACTAACGACCTTGTCGGAATGCCGACACGTGTCGGACTGCCCGTAGTGTCGGAACTGACGACAGTTGTCGGACTAATGGGACGTGTGTTCGACGAGGAGTTTGTAGCGGATGAGTGATAGTGATTTCAGGATCGGTTGACAAATCAAAAAACATGGCGAACATAGATCCTTGGGGTTATGAGTAGGAGGACGAGTTGTGGATTTTTGGGCATATTATTCGCCCTCCGATTTAGTCGGTGTCGGGTAAATCCATCTTCAATCGGGGAGAACAATTTACTGTTCACCGGCCGTGTGCTGGAACTGAATCCTTGATGGAGTGCCATTTGCGACTTTCAGGATAAGCCCCCCGCATTCGATTTGGTCTATACGTTTTGGGCCCTAAGCTTCGATACAAAAACACAGCACTAAACTGCCAGAACTGCAATCAGTGTTTTGGACGACTAGCCAATATGCCCATGAAGGTAAGTTGTATATACTATAATCCATGAGAGTAGACCCTGGGGGTGAAATGTGCCCCCCCCCCCAGAAAGTTCCAAACATGGATGACGCGAATTTTGTTGTTGTTGTATGATTTACGACCGAGATCCGAAGCCCAGTAAACTTTGTATATTTTCCAAATTGACCAAAAGGAATATTTTGATTCATGTCAAATGGTGGATGTGTGTTGTGAAATACAATTACAAAGACATTTGTATATCATTTTTTGAAATAAATCTCAGATAATGAACCGAAAATTTTCGCGCTCGCGCGCAATAGCGTTTTTTTTTTCCTTCAAGTAAACACGACATTTACAACCTCCGTGATTGGCTGTCGGTATTGTAGTGATTACGATGGAGGCACATTTCCATGATAAGGACAAACTGTATGAGAAGTTTCATCTGTTTATCAGTAAGAACAGTGATTTTCCGTTTTGGTTTTTTAAACGAAAAGTTTTTGAATGTGCATCTCATTCCTCAATGTTGTACCGTTTGCGAGGCGTGTTTGTCATGAAGAAAGTTTCCACGCCGAGGACAACATGTGAAGCTGTTTAGCAATGCTAGATGTCCGAAGATCTACCTCGCGCTGGTATGTTCATTAAGGCACGGGATCATCACATGTCAAACATCACATAATATGACCAGACAAGGTGCTGCTAAACTTATTAAAGAGCGAGCGGACGTTGAAGATGACCCTTTCCGACTTATGTCTAATTTGTTTGTGTGAGAACGCCACGGACTACGCGCATAGTACAATTCTTATCAGATTTCTTAGACGAGATGAAAATCGATGCTATGGAGGATGTAAGAACATCTGCTGAGAATGGAAGATGGGAAGCAATTTTTGTTCATTACTGGATGGACATAACCCACCCTGATTTATCATGCAGTTCTCCGTATTTATACCGACAATGTCCTTGTGATATCCGGAGTACCAGCGGGTGGTATTTACTGGTATATTCGAATCTGTCCAAAACCTCGCTATAGAGTACCGCCGCTGGACTCTACCGAAGACGCCAGTAGAAAGGAGGCTGTGCGGATGTGGGCATGTACAAGACGAACCACACATTTTAGTAAGGTGCCCGCTGAATCAGGCGATTCGTAATTACATTTTTTTAAATGTGGACATGACAACAGCCCACTCTTTATTCGAGTCGGACGTAAGGAAATGGTTCTTGCTGTTTATAGACTGTACACGTTTTCGATTTGTTGATTATCTCTTGTAAATCTCGCATTTGTGTTACTTTTGAACTCTGTTCTTATACCCTACGTTGCCATGATGTATATTGTGTTGGAGTTACTGTTATAGTACAGTGAAGAAAATACACTTGTCTAAACTATGGCGAATCAATGGTGTCTATTGTTAAGATTAGAAATTAGAGTAGGGATTAGATTCGCCGTACAACCAATACAGGGAAAGTTGGTAAAAAATCTGCCAAATTGACCCTCAAAGCATATTATACATTAGGTAATGAGTTTTGTTATTCGCATGGGGTGGGTTGAATATACCAAAGGAAGGTCCTGGAAGAAATGCGTGATTTTCGAGCGCCAATGGTGAACAATCTTATGGAGCACAAACTGTGTGAAAATTCTGGCGAAAAGTGAAAGTCGGGGGCAGCGATTGAAGACAAGGATTTTAAAAATGTTTTCAAATTTGTCACCGATTACAAATTTTCATTAGAGACATATTTGCCTTGGAGACCATTAGGCAAACGACTTGGCCGATTTTGGGGACATGATTGGCCGAGTTTTTGACGTCACAAAACCGCAGGAAATTCACTGACCTCGCTTCGTGGTACCTTTTACAGGTCTGTACATCATTATTGACAATTGTTTCCTGAAAATCAGGAGGATATTTTTGCCAATCCGGTCCGATTGAAATGTTTCACAATTGGTTTAAGTCTTGATCTATTGAATTCAACTTTAGCAAGAAAATTCCAAAAACAGGGATTGGGGGGACGGACCGGGTGATTTCAGGGAAGGTTCTCCAAAAGCTTATAGCATTAGAATAAATTTCAAGGTTTTCCATTGGGTGCGGTGACATTCTAATATACGAATCAAGTGAGGTTACGGTCATGAAAGGAGCAAGGGAAAGGGGCAATACAAAACAACCACTACGTTCGCGCGAAGCGCGAGATTTGCAGGTTATCCAATTTGACTAAAACGGACATTGCACTGCCCCTCTCTGACCTATCACTAGATAGGCCCCTGAGTTGTTTTTTTTACTCAAGATTAGACCCCCATTTTTTTATCTTCTTTGCGGACGACAAGGTACACGTAGAACACTGTTAGTTGGCCAGACATTGGCCCGAATGAGTATAACACAGAACCAATAACCCGCAACTGCGCGCGAAGCGCTCGAGAACATTTTACACTTTTGACATTCAATCGAAAAGTCAGGACACTCTTTGGATATAAACTTATCTTCACCTGAATTTGAATCATGTCTTTGAACGAATTCGTGGCGTTCCCTGGCCGAATCTTCGATGGCTAGTTTAATAGGTTTCCATCCACCGCAGCGCAGCACCGTGTCCTGCCTCCTTAGTTTTTGTGACCGTAAATGCCCAGCTTTCACAAGTGGTCGCACCCATAAATCGATTGCCGAATATACTCTTCTTTCAATTTGCAAACTAACCATACATGCCTAACAAATTCACAGGTCCCGCCAGTGTGGTAGACATACCCCCGTCACCTCAACCCCCTCCCTCTTCAAAACCCAAATGTTACACTTTTGGGCATTCCACACCATCGAAATTCAGGCAATAGTTGGCCTTTTCCTTCATTTGAATTTTAAACCATGTATTTTTGACAACAGCAATTCGTGGTGTTCCCCCCTAGCCGCATTTTCGATGCCGCTTGCACCGTGTGCCCTCATCAGCTCATCTGATATATGCTGTGCACCGTGCACCCACTTTCAACGAGTGTTCGCACCCATGATGAGACCCAAATAAAAATCACAAGAATCCCTCCAGGTGGTAAACCTACCCCCGTCCGTCCGCCTCACCCCGCTTTCACTTCAAGAAAGCGATTTGTATATTAGTTTTGTTTGTTTATTTAACTAACTATAGTCCCCTAGCAGGAATCGTACAGTGTCCAATGAGGAGCACCAACCAAGTTGTTATGCAAACGATAGGAATTGAAATAGTGAGAACCCTTTCATTGATAATAAGAACAATGTACCCAGAATAATTCAAGAAGGCATTTTCTCTTTGAGGAAGAAACATCATATGTCTGCACAAACACATCATATGTCTGAAAAAACACTTCCGGTACTTGAAATACGGCGCGCGTACGCAAAAATTCCGAAAATGGAGCAGCAGCATATTCACTAAATTGACCACTTAGGTCATTACTCATTTGTTTAGACACGGTTGCTTCTGGATATTTCTAATACAGTTGCGCCGAAATAGCAGCTCAAAACGCCTGAGAGGGTCATTTCCTGCCATCCGGGGGCTTGCGCAACCAAAAAATGGTGGCGCTCTACTCCGCTAGATAGTATTATCTGTCCCCCCCCCCCCGTCGGAAATGTCTCTTCTCTCCCCCCTTGTTGCCCCCTCCCCCCCCCCCCCCAGTAAATCGAAAGTCTGCGACGCCATTGGCTGACTGTCCAAAACTTATGAGCAAATGCTCTGGAAAAAAAACGTCAAAAAAATTGGGTTACCCACTTTAAAAAATTCGGGCAAAGTTTTCGGCTCTCTAAATTGGGTGGTCCTGTATGTCTATGTTGGCGGTCCGCTGTTCCGGTAAGAATTAAACCCACCACCAAAGAGCCTAGTCCTTCTTACGGCCCATGGAGCTCAGTAACATTTTGCAGAAAACCAAGATCCCGAGTAGCAATTAGTCGCATCTATAAGGATCTGAGAATCAGAATTATTTCTGGAACGAAGTGCGTGTTTAGGAGTGGTCATAAGCATCACAGATGCATCTAAGGGCCACCTGAAATGCAAAATTTCGAAAGTGGGAGGAGGGGGCTTCAAGCGCTCCTCCGAAAAGTGAGATCTGAATTTACTACCTCTGCTGCCCTCGATTCTATTTGGCAGAGGAAAGCACAGAGTCAGAGCAGCAAATCACATCTATGCCATGTGAAAATGCGAAATTTTTCTGGAATGAAGTGAGTGTTTTGAGTGCTATATTGCACCAAATTCCCGCCTCCCTTTCGACCCCTCCCCCAGATCCATTATCACAGTCTCCAGCACCCCCTAAAATTACGTTTCCTACGGACGCCACTGATTGTTCCTTCGGCCAGCACTGCTGTCATGGCTGTGTGTCCTGTCCGTGAGCTTGTGCGACCACCCCCCTACCCCTCCAGGCAGTCTGAATGCACTATAAATAGCACTTGGTATAGAGAGTACAGTTTTATATGCGTTGTGTTACTTGTCAAGTGTACTTACTTACTCGACTTTGATGTCCGAGTCACCATCTTCCGTCATTAGGTGGATAGACGTGTCCACAGACCATCCCAGCGACAAACATTCTCAAGATGGTATGGGCCTAAATTGGACTCACTGAACTCCATATCTTGAACTCTCGGCTCGGTTGCTCCATTTCACAAAGTTTCAAAAACAAAACTTCTGTCAAATAAAGTCAAAAGAAGACCCCCTCCAAAAACGTAATGACAAAAATGGAAACGCCCAAAATGCCCTTTTCGTATAGGAGATAGAGTGAGCTGAAAGAAATGAATCTAGTTGGAATTGTTTACCTCATTCACCCCCATTCACCCCCCCCCCCCCCCCCCACCCCATAGGTGCAATTGCATACTGACTGGCCTACGCTGAAAATATTTCATCCCGGCCGCTTCGAAAAACTGCTGAGATAACTCGACTCGAGATAGATTACTCCGTACGGCTGTGCATGACAGTCAAACTGAGGCGTCATCAGAACGCATCGATACAGATCAGCACCACGTTGCCAGACTTCGGGATTTTTCTCGAGATCTTGGAATTTGTCATTGTTGGAACTGGATGAAATGAGAAACACTTTTTGGGAATTTTCTTTTCCTAAGACCATTGGGACCCTGACTTGGGCGGTTGCCTGAGAAGACCGATATAATATTAGCATATGGGTCAGTTCATCTCAAAGCCGTAATCCCAGTGTCAGCCGGGGAAAAAGAGAAGACGTTTGCTTATAAGTGAATCATGCTCACCACTGCATCAGTTCAGGGGTACAGACCATTCCCCGGCCCCATAGCGATATCGTACGGCTTATTTTCAAGTCACAGTGTTACCCCACCTATTTGAAAACTCCACCAATTCATCCCATGTGTCGGAATATTATTTTATTGATATGGAGGGAGATCTGTGAAGTTTTGTGTTGAGCGGGATTCGTAATTTTTGGCGGGGGGAGTTTCGAAAATCTTCTCACACTGTACGTTCAATGTCTAACTGCATATTGTCCCTCATGACCTTTGACCAATATCATTACCATCTCACTAAACTATAACTCCACGAAGAGGCTTATCATTAAGTCAGGCTGGTCAAAGCGCGAGAGGCCGGAGGTCAGGGGAAACTTGTCAAGTCGCTGCTGTGACTTTCTGGCACATATGAATACGTGAGGCTGGTTATTGAACAATACCAAACTTTAAAGTACAATGGGCATGCAACAGATGTCTTTGACTGAACCCAGATTACAAGAGGACTTGTCAAAACCACACAACGAATTTATCGACTTCTGGCAAGTTCCCTTGGTTGAGTTATTGTTTTTAATTAAATGAATTTCAATCACCCTAGCTATGACGTCACCAGAGTAACTATCAAATATCGCCTAATGACTGATAGTTTGCATAACAACCGTCAAATGCCGGAAAATATCAGTTAAATAATTATAAAATTATGAAATTATTCCTTTCAAACTTGTGAACAATTTGTAATTGTTTCCAATCAGCTCCCTTGTTAGTTCTCATGAAACGGTGGTAAAAATACATGTTTTGGATTGCTTTGTATTAATAGCATAATTGTTTCCTTTTCACATGCGAATAGCTAAAAAACAATCTGAGGTTTGAGTTTCCCAAATATGCTAGATAAAAGACACCAAACTAGCCATCTATTTCCATTCGTACCAGCTTCCAGGTTCGCTTTGAACCGTTCTCGGTTGCTTCCCCCTGACTGCCTGATAGACCGGTGAAAATTTCCCAGCCATTCTTGGGAATTCCCGAGATTTCCCCACTGTACTGGCAACCTGGTACCCATAGCAAAATTTCGGTCGCAAGAAACAACGCGGATTTGACAGCCCTGCCCCTGATTCGATAAATTAGGACAAGAGCGAAGAATATAAGTCAGCCTGGTGAGGCTACGGTAGAGCATTCTCTTCATTTATACAATGCTTCATATCGTGCCTTATGATAAGAGTTTATACTAACAAGTTAATAACAGGCCTTATTTCGTAGCCTAACGTTAGTCACCCCTGTTGTATTCCTACCTAGCCTATAGTAGGCCTCGAGTATAGTGATTGTATCATAAGTCGGCAGTAATCATGAGGTTCTGTCTTGCCAGTACTGAATGCATTAAGAGAAAAGTCACGTGACATTTGTGACCGAATCATGGTCGTCCAGTAATATAGCCTAGGCACGTGTGAAACTCATTTATACTCATAAGCTAGCCTAGGCCCTAGTAAGATGGGGTCGCCTAAAAAAAAAAAAAAAGACATTTTCCCTAAAGTTTGGAAAAATTTGAGATGCGGCATATGATGTATTCATCTTTTATCTTATAACGTGTGGAATGGGAACTCTTTATTAAACACTGCTATGGAAAAAAAAGTAATTCACATAACTAAAATGAGAAAATACCTGAAAAACTGTCTTTTTTTACCCCTGAAAAATATGCTCTCCTCGGGTAAAAAAGACTCTGGGGTAAAAATAAGACAGAGTGAACTATATCACAGACAGGTTCACGTCACAAGGAATTTGTTTGAATCCTTCAATCTTTGTATTATATTTCATTGGACTGCAAACTGTTTTGAAAATGTCCTACACACACAATGTGTTTATGTGTCCCCTTGCCTGCCAACTAAACATTTGTTTTACCTGCCTCACTGAATCGAATGCTGAATTGATATCAGATAGATGATGTTGCCATTAAAGAACACAGCTGTGGCAACAGGGCAAAAACGTAGGGGGTGGGTAGAGCACCTATGACCCAAGTGGAACTGTCCCCCCCCCCCCTCATAAATTGACTATGACAATATTAGCAACTCAATTAATAATAATAATAATGACCAGTGCTTCTATAGAGCTTAATCACAGCATCTAGCGCTTACAAAGATAGAAAACAACAATCTAGTGACAGTACTTACAAACATATGGGTTTTTAATTAGTTTACGAAAATCTGTAAAGATGAGGAATCCTATGTGCTGTGGAATATTATTCCACACCTGAGGGGCACTAACAAAAAGGCTTGATCCCAATTCTCCTTACAGAGACTCTTCACTCAAAGAGATTGATCACTTGCTGATCTTAGTGCACGACCATGCTGATAGAGTGACAACATTCTTGAGATAGCCGGAGCCAGATGGTTGAGACACTTATATACTTAAACCATGATCGGAACTGTAAGTTGCTGCTGACATGGTAGCCCGTGCAGCTCTTTAAGACTCGGCGTAATATGGTCAAATATCGGAACTCCCGCAATAATACGGGCAGCTTTTTAGAATATTCTGTAGTTCCCGAATCTGACTCTGAGGTACACCCATCAGACCAGAGCACTGGCATATCTATTTTAGAGACATGACTAAACTTTGAAAATTGCGGCCTTATGTATAATGGGTACTGGTCACCCAATAACGCGTATTATTTTAGCACAATCAACAAATAGAATAAGCGCTTATAAACAGAATAACAAGATATCTGAGCGGATGGGACCATATGCTAACAACAAATGCTACCAACCTGGGGAGGACCACGCTCAGGGACGGGATTGGGAGGTCAACCACGGGACGTCTGGAGGAGGACGCGCCACAGGCGCAAGACACACACCACTTGCAGAACAGTATAACCCAAAACCAAAGGGAGGGGCCGATAATACCCTCGCACCACCAGGCCAAGCAGGGAATTACTGACCTACAGGTTGGGTGCCGAACTGTGGCGCCGACCCTGCCCACCAAGACCACGCAACCCAGGTAGCCAATGGCCCCCCAATCCCTGACTTGCCCAAAATGAAGTAACCCGTATAATCCCTTTACCGAGGCCAGCTGCCCAGGGCAGTATTCCATTAAGTCAATCCCCGTCCTCCGCTCGTTGCAACAAAAGTTCACAGAATATAATACCACGAAAATTAAAAAAATCAAGTCAGAGCAAGTTGACCTACATAAAATATAAACGGCGCCCTAGTAAACTCTGATAACACAGGGCGATGGCTGCTCGTAATGCAAGGCGAGAGAGTCGACCGAGACCTGTGTGGAGAAGCAAGGGATTACATATACATGGTAATACCATTACGTACTGCAGGCTTGAGCGATAAAACAGCGCCTCGTGAGGAGTATGGGAACTTCCACCCAACTTGGCGGGAAGCAGCGGGAAAATACCCGGGCTTAACAGTATAACTTAGTGTGTCATCTGCAAATTCTAATCTCATTAATTCACCTCCAGATCCGTACCATTCCTCTTGTAGCCCTTGTAGCTGCTCCCCATCTCTAACCCCCTTCATTGGTCGTTGTACCGCCCCTTGGGTGGGGGCAGGGCCCAAACCGGGCCGAGCGGTGGGCGCGAGTTGTCGAGCGGTTGGAAGCCACGCAACTCGGGAATTGGGGGTATCCCGAACAACGCCCGAATACATCACCTCTAGAGGGTGGGGGACGGCCGGCGTTAGCCGAGCCGAGGGAAGGGTAATCCTAAATAACTATGAGAGGGGTGGCTGGCAAACAAAGACACGGAAAGACCAGAACACAGAAATGTATAATGGGGAACTGGTCCCAATAACGTAGTATTTATTTTACAATCAACAATAGAACAAGCGCTTATAAACAGAATAACAAAGATATATGAGCGGAGGACAATATGCGAACAAACAAAATGGCTACCAACCTGGGGAGGACTGCATGGCTCAGGGATGGGATTGGGAGGTCAACCACAGGAACTCTGGAGGAGGACGCGCCACAGGCCCGCAAGGACACACATCACGTCAGAACAGTATACCCGAAACCAAAGGGAGGGGCCGATAATACCCTCGCACCACCAGGCCAAAGCAGGGAACTTACTGGACCGACAGATGGGGTCCGAACGTGGGGCGCGAACCCCCACACAGACCACGCAAACCCAGGTAGACAATGCCCCCCAATCCCGGACTTGCCCAAATGAAGTAACCGTATAATCCAGCTTACCGAGCCAGGCTGCCCAGGCAGTCCTCCATTAACCAACAACGTCCTCCGCTCGTGCACAAAGTTCCACAGAATAAAATACAACACGAAATATAAAAAATCAGAATCTCAAGGCAAGTGACTACAGAAAATATAACCGGCTCCCTAGTAAACTCTGATAACAAAGGGCGATAGCTGCGCGGAATGCAAGGCGAGAGAGTCAACCGAGACCTGTGTGGAGAAAAGACAGGATTTATCTTAATACATGTACATGGTAATACCATTGCGTAACTGGCAGGCATTGAGCGAGAAACACTAGCGCATGCGTGAGGAGTATTGGGAACTTCCAACCAACTGGGCGGAAAGCAGCGGGAAAATACCCGGGCGTAACAGTATAACTTAGGTGTCATCTGCAAACTTGCTTTACTCATTAATTGACCTCCAGATCCATATCATTCGTAAATATTGTGAAGCATAGTGGTCCAAGTATTGATCCCTGCACAACTGAACCTTGTCACCTTCTTCCGAGTCAGATTCCACTCCTCAAGAATCACTCTCTGTCTTCTGTCTTCAAGCCATTCTGCCATTCAGTTCAAGATTGGACCCTCTATACTGTGTGCTCTAACCTTTGTAATCAGTCTATTATGTGGTACAGATCAAATGCCTTTCTCAAGTCCAAATACACAACATCCACTAATACCCTGCTACAATTCCGGAGATTTTGTCCCGTTTGCAACATTTTGTTACACATGTCTTCCCCTTTCTGGATCCGTGCTGCGTTTCAAGTATCATTCGATTGCTCTCCAAATGTTACACAATTGCATCTCTCAGTATTTTTTCCATGATCTTCCCAGGAACTGAAGTTAAATTCACTGGTCTGTAGTTGGATACATCCGTACGCTCGCCTTTTTGAACAATGGTGTGATATTTGCAGCTTTCCAGTCTCCCGGGATGACTGTGTCCTCCATCGATTTACTATATATCAAACAGAGTGGTTTCACAACTTTGTCTGCAAGTTCCTTTAAAAACCTGCAGCGAATCCATCGGGTCCTGTGGCTTTACCATTCTCTAATTCATCAAGTTTTTTTTCACCATATCCTCGTAAATCTCCAAATTCCACATTATATGCTTCAAACTATTTTCTACTGTAGTACGTTAGTTTGACAAGGGGAATACCTTCCTGAATAGCCATGAGAAGAATTTAAATCACGAAGCCTAAGAAAGAAGTTCCAGAAAGAAAAGAAAAGGGGTTGGTTTTTTTTCACACAATCTTTAAACATCACACTACCAAGGAAAATTTACCAAACTATCAGAAATATTGTCAACACACTTCAGGAATAACATTGGCATTTTCAATAGAGATATCAATGAAATAAATTCTCAAACGAATAACTCGGGGGAATGAGGCCCACCTTTCTAGACCGATCAAGCATGAAATCAAGACGATTTGGGTATGCGGGTACACTAGGTACATGTATCTCACAATGGGTGGACCTCCTTGCCCGGGTTTGCCTCTTGGGCAAGGCCTAGCCCTGTTCTGTTTGCCCCTTCCCGGGTTACGTCTACTTGGGGTAGGTGGGGCTCCTTAGCCGTAGCGAAGGCATTCCACGTAGGAGTAGGAAACTCTGATTGCAAACCGCTTGGAGGGTGGGATGAGGCTCTCCAGCCTCGGTCGGTGACTCATCTAGTGTGGTACCACGATAACGTATCCAGTTTCTGGTCTGTAAAACAGGTTCACATTAGGATAGGGCATACAGTCATAAAAACACTGCTCCAAGAAATGTTCACGAGATGGCAACAAGTTGCTGTCTCTGTAAGGTGAATCCAGCCACCCTTCCGTCCGGAGACAACACCGGATTAAAACTGGTTGATGATAATGATGTTTGATACCCAGGGTAAATTAACTGGATTAGCATAGCTAGCAGGTTGCTAGCCAAATTGGCATGATTGCTAATCATATCCAAATTGATTAGCATTTTTGTGAAAAGGCAACACACACTGAGGCTTGGGGAAGTCTACTAAATGGAACACTGTATTAATGATTACCTCCAAGAAATAAATACCATGTTTCATGAGTTTTTAGATAACCCATGATGGTTGAGCTATTGTGATTCCGCCAGGAATCTATCTATATATCTATCTATCTATCTATCTATCTATCTACTTCCTGTGTGTCCACAAGTGAATCCACACTTATTGGTCTTTTGGTGGCCAATTGAATCAATCTTTGGATGATGTTGAACAAACTTGACATAATGATCATTTACCATAGGACATTTCTGGACCTTGTGAAGGGGTTTCAAGGTCTCAAAGGTCATTAGCATCACTATTGCAATTTTGTTCAAAATTACAAAATGTATCTTATACAAAAAGCATTAGATTGTCTTGAAAACTCAGTAAATGTTCGTGGGAGTGTTCTTTTCAGATTGTACACAGGTTTTGATGAACGTCATATTATGCCATTCGAGTTTAAAACATTAACATCTGGTGAAAAGAATATATAGCCCCTCAACGGTCATAATTTGATGGATGTGGTGGGGGGGGGGGACCGAACTTGGAAACAAGGTTCATTGACCACTGAGACAACTTTGACCTTGTGAGGTCAAGGTCAAAGGTCATAAAAAGGAATAAGGACCAATTGTGGAAAATCTACAAAATGCATTTTCTCCTATGAAGAGGATGGATTGTTCCCAAATTACCATTATATGTTTTCTCGAAAAAAGTGACTCCATGGCATGTTCACAAATGTACATGTCATGTTATCTGAGGTAGTTTAGGTCGTTTTATGCGAAAAGTTGACATGACTTGATATTGTCCATGATCCTCTCAATTTCTCCATAATGCATCGGAGATTGACCTCGCGATCTAGTTGTTACTGTAGATATCATTGTCGACATAACCTCAACTGGAAAAGCCAATTCCATGGACGGACTGAGCGATTCGCGTAGGCACCCGGAAAGGGCTAAGAAGGGCTTTTCTAGTAATATGCCTTTCCCACAGTACTGTAAGCAGTGAGATATGGACTGATCCATGAAGGAGATATTTTAGAGATGAAAATTTCGATCGCGATCGAATAGACACTTTGAAATCAAGGTTTTTTGGAGCATACTTCGCAGCGAGTGCTTGAAGCACAGGGGCTGGTAGTGTTGACGGCTATACATATTATGATCGCTAGGCCTATAGCTGTATAGCATGATACTAGTAGATCGATAAGGACTAGAGGTCAAAACTACGAGTCGGAGCCGCTATGGTTTGGAAAGGGTGAGTATCGGAACCAGTTCGGATATTTTAGCACAATCTTTGCAGACTCATATCTAATTGTTGTGTAGAAATCGTTACACTGCAGGACATGAGAGAAAACACTTATTTTTGTTTTACAATGGACATGGAGTGTCATGATCCTGCAGAACAGAAAGAACTGCGGCATGTACACATTCTATGTAAACCATTTGAATTGGGAACAAATTCACTGTAAAATAACGTTGAAATCTCAATCTGAAAACATTTGAAAATTCATCAGATATGAAAAGGCATGTAGTGGGTTGATTACAAACACATTTCACAAAAGACGGAATCATGTATTTGCCAAGGATGTCTTAAATATTCACTTTCTGATTAGGCTAAGTGTTGGTCCCTGTACAAAATCATAGCAAATTAGGCCTAAGTAGCTTAGGCCTACTGCGGGCTACTTTGTGGGAATAAGTAGAGAAATTGGAACTCACCAATTGGGTCTTATTCCATTCACAAAAATACAATTTTGCCTGGAAAGGAACATGCACTAATGGCACAGAAAAAATGTTGCCGTTGAAGGATTTGCCCTTTCGGCGACACTACGTAGCTATGGGATGGGAAGCAGGGGAATGGTATGGAATTGGGTAGCATTATCCCCATTGGGCATGTACCACTTGTTTACAGTGTAAACTGTGTAGCAGTAGTTTGCAAGAATGCACTCCATTGGAGAGGTCAGGGAGACCAGAAATTTGGGCCAAGAGGGAGGCTGGTGAGATTGGTAGTAGGGGTGGGGCAGGGATTAAGGGGGTTACGGAGGTGTATGAGTTGTAACAACAAGATTTGTGATGACCATCTGCAATTGGAATCTGACTCTACTCCTAGCCTCAATCCCTGACAACTGGGTAACACTAATCTAATACATCAAGTAACCTGGTTAGTACATTACAATATGCCAAAATCATGCCGTTTTGATGTTTGCTGACACCTGACAAACTTTCTTTTAGCAGGATTCTCTGAAACAGTTAGACATTACGAAGGAATTTGGTTAGTGTAGAATAGGGTTGGTGAACACGATTCGATAGGTTCTTGGCCGCAAAACTCGCTATAAAGGCGGGTGATTGGCCTATTTAATAATATTCATGTTTAAGCTCGGAGCAAAATTACAGAGGAACCGTAAACTGCTGTGGTGACTTGGTGGCACATAGGTGAAGGAGATAAGGTCGATGAACTGATCAGTTACAGCATAAAATATGCTAATTAAGTTGTCTAATTGCATAATTCTGTGAAATATCAAGGTTTTGTTAGATTTTCCCGAAACTTGACAGGGGAATATCGTCTAAATCCAGTCCCGACATTAATTAACAGAAGATTCAGGGTCAATGGAGTCATTCAATGTTGTTCAATTTGCGGAAAACGGAAATTTATGCAAAATCATAAAGTTGGTTGAGATTTGGAATGAAACATGGTGGGTATGGTTTTTTACTTTCAGTTCCAAATTTCATCATGGATTCCAGGCACGGGAGGGTTCATTCAACATACTGTTAATTTGATAATCATGCGTAAGCTAAAAGTTTCCGATTCCCATGAAACTTTGTAGGAGACTTATCCTTACTTCAACATCTTAAATGGACGTGGAAAGTTTATTCAGTTAGTCTATTTTACTTAGTTTATTCCAAAATTTCAAAGTTTGTGGATTTTTATGAAGCTTGATGCGGTAGGTTACCTTCAGTCACAATTTTTTTAAATGACTTGAGTCAGTGGGGGTTATTTATGTGTGTAAAATTTGCGTTCATTCATGCAAAATGTTCAAGTTGGTTTAATCCCCCTGAAAGGGGTAGATTGTGTCCACCATTGGTCCTGAGATATATATTTGAAAATGAGAAAATGATGGGTCAATGAATGAAAGTTGTATATTGTGTAAATTGGCATAAGTCAGACAATTTCAGTCATATTTCCAAAAAACTATACCCGTCAGAGACATGGTCAACCAGGTCTATGAATTTGAAATTGTTCACTTGGTATTAAGCTGTTCCTGTTTTAAAATGCTAATACCAAAAATGGAGCAAGACATGGGAGTGCCTTGTAATTGTGTGAATATGGACTAATAGAAAAACCAAGATACGTGCTTGTGCAAACCCAGCGGCTAATGGGGGTGACCACCTTGTACCTCTTGAAACTTCTTTCTGAATACATAAGCTGAAAGTTTACAAAATACTACAGAATGTCTAAATTTCCAAAAAATAGCTGGAGGGACGAACAATATGTTAATTTATTGTATTAGCCTAAGTAAGCCTGGCCTTGGAGGCAAAGTTGGGCCAATAAATGAGAAACTGGTAAAGGTAAATACAGTAGTCAGTACAGTTAATCCTCAATGACTGACTGTGTGTTCAGTGGGTTACCCACACTTTCCACATAACAGACATTGTTTACATTGGGGAGGAGTATTCAAGTCCTCTGTTGAGGGTAGTAAATAGGCTCAGGCCATAGGGCATCTGGCCCAAACTTTCTTTGAGTTTGTATGCCAAGAGTTCACTTACTGCTTTCTAACAAGTTTAGCCACAACATTTCAGTCAAGTAAACCATTTCAGCTAACCCCCCTGCTATCCAGGTTTCTTTTTGGCCAACCACGGCTGGATGTTATGTTTGGCCGCCTTCGGCCTTAAAATATGTAACAAACCTATCATAATATTCTTCCATACTACTGGCGCTAATGCCGTAAGTGTGACCTGTTCTAAACCCTAGAACGCTCCTCGAAGATTCTTGATAAACGCCATCATCTAATAAGGAAGGCCACCAAGCGGGTATTTGAGCCCAAGGAATTGTCACAGGCTTTTAAAAGACTTGTTTATTGATTTTTGTTTTTTTATAAACTCAGGTGTGTATTAGCCTGAGGTGCTGGAATAACCAATCGTTGACCACATCGAGGATAGGGCAAAGGAACTAAAGAATCACACAGCATTCACTTGAAAGTTCCTGTAAGTCATAATGCACTTGTTGTCATTTGAAGTAAAATAATTATGCGCATTATTTGAGTTGGCGCGACCGAACCATTGGTGCTCTTGTTTATATGATGGTTTATCACCCACTCAAGCTGGACTTAAAACACTTCAGACTGGTGCTTTTCTTAACGGGGATGGTAATTCATTCCAGTCTCTAATACAGTAGTTCGAGGATAGAAACTGTACTGGAAGACTTGATGGGGGATTTGGATGTACTGTAGCGACCACGCTACCACGTCTCAGTTCATTTGGGCTGCCACCATGCCATTGATAACTTGATAGAAGAATGTAAGCCTAGCTTTTTCCCTCCTTTCAGACAGTGTTTCCCAGTTTAGGGACTTCATAATATCTGTCACACTCGTCTGTCTACGGAAGACATGTTTTGGTAGTGTAAAGTTTGAGGACAGTGCTCAAAACCACAAGATTTGCTATTTTCAGAATATGGGAAAAATCAGCGGTGAAAGTACGGTACTCCGATGGAAAAGAATAGTTTTTACAATCGATAAGATATGTCAAATTTGACAGCAACATGGTTTCAATACACTTATACAAAAATTTGGTGCGATTCTCACGACATAGAGGTGGTGGCTTTTTTAGCCCAGATACCCTCGTTGTTTTTAGGCTCAAACAGTATGCTGGTGACATTGGAATCTGCATGTCACTCTATCTATCTATCTATCTATCTATCTATCTATCTATCTATCATCTATCTATCTATCTATCTATCTATCTATCTATCTATCTATCTATCTAATCTCTGTCTGTCTGTCTGTCTGTCTGTCTGTCTGTCTGTCTGTCCGTCCGTCCGTCCGTCCGTCAGTGTGTTAACAATTGCCTTTTTGGCCCCCCAAACAGTCATTCTTTGATGGATGTCAACCAAACTTGGACCACATGTTTATTGACCATGGGACATGTTTGACTTTGTAAAGGTCAAGGTCAAAGGTCATTGAAGGGCAGTATAGGCCATTATGTGTAAAATTAAAAATGTAATCTCTTCCGACAAATTTGTGCACAGTGCTGATGTTCGCGTAATAATGATGCGTCTAACGCTGTCCTTCGGGGTCGTTCAGGAATTTTCGGTCAAGGTACCACTTGGGATCGAGAGCCCATCTGATCGAAATTAACCCACAATAGTACTCGAAATGCAACTCCTCCCACAAGTGTCAATTGATGTTCTTCAAAAGTTACAAGTAATGTCCTTGGGTGGAGGGCTATAGTGGGTGTTCAGGAATTTGTGCTCAAGGCCAGTTTTGGCCCTAGGGTCCATGATATGAAATACCGCAAAATCTTGTAGCTACTACAATTGGTTGCACAATGATGATGTCAGTCATAATGGTGGCTAATAGCTGCACCCTCAGGGTGCCCAGGGATTTAGGTCCCCAACGGTCCCAGTGTGGGCCTGGGGCCCGTCATGTGGAATTCCACAAAATGCTTCTCCTCTTATGAATTTGAGTGCCATGCTGACATTCAGTCATAAGGATGGTCTAACAGCCCTCCTCTGCGGGTGTTCAGGATTTTTTGGTCTAAGGTCCACTTGGCACGGGTGGGCCCATTTTATGAAATTTCAACACAATGGTATACTTGAACTGCATCTCCTCCAACCAAGATGAATTGATGATCTTCAAAAGTTACAAGTAATGGTCCTTGGTTGGGTAGAGGGCCATTGGGGGTGTTCGGGGATTTGGGCTCAAAGGCCCAGAGTTGGGCCTAGGGCCCATTCATTGAAATACTGCAAAATCTTGTATCTCCTACAAAGTTGTTGCACAGTGCTCAGTCAGTCATAATGGGGGTCCAATTGCCATTACCTTCAGGGTGCCCAGGAATTTAGGTCCCAAGGCCAGTGTGAGCCCTAGGGTCAATCATGTGGCAATTACGCAAATGTTCTCCTCTTACGAATTTCGTGCACAGTGCTGGCTTCAGTCATAGTGATGGTGTAACAGCCGCTCCTTCGGGATGTTCAGGAATTTTGGTCCAAAGTCCTACTTGGCCTTTGGGCCCATTTTATGAATTTCACACAATGGTACTTGAAATGCATATACTTCCACAAAGCTCGCTTGATTTTCTCCAACGTTACATGTAACAGTCCTGGGTAGAGGGCCATGGGGTGTTTGGGGAATTTTGAGACCACGGGCCCAAGATATGAAATACGCAAAATCTGTAGCTCCTACAAATCTGTTGCACAGTGCTAATGTTCAGTGATGATGTCAATAGCTTTACCTTCGGGTGCAAGGGTTTAGGACCCATGGCCCAGTGTTCACTGTTGCCCACTCGGCCATTATGTGGAACATTTTTTGATGCTAAGACATCTTCAGGCCCATATGAAGATCATGGTCAAGTAATAAGGGGCACAATTTAGGCCATAGTTGAAACAAAACTCTTGAACATTTATCGATGTAGTGAAACCATTAATCGTCGGTACATGTTTGCAGTTTGAGCTACAGTCTCTAGTTTTTTTACCCCATCTTACTGATTTTCTGACGTGCTCCATTTTATTGACCCCAACATCGTGTTTTTTTTCCCCCCAATGGTGATTTGTCGGGGTATAAAAGAAAAAAACACCTTTCCGGGATTTCTCCAGTATGCTCATGATGGAAAATTGTTTCCATAGATATTAGGAAGGTATTCCCACTAAACAAGACTGAATATAGCTTGAAGCATATCCAGTACCTAACAAGTTTCATTTTGAAGTTTAGGGAAACTTTTTTTTTTTCCCATCTTTACATGCATGTCTCAATTCTATTTGGACATTTTTTGGCATGTTCAGTGACGGGCACTCGTTTGCAGCAATGTAGGAGGAATGTCAGAACCTGTATGATTGGATTAGTTCAGTCGGGAGATCTCTGGACCTTATGATCGGAAAATGTTGTAGTGTGAATCCCATAAAAGACTGATCAGCTTTTTTCATTGCATCCGTGTGGGAGGCGCTCCATGTCATGCAGAAATGCATGAATTTTCCTCAAGAATATATATGCCAATGGTCCGTGAATCTCAGTACTTTCCTTATTACATAAAATAGGAAACATGTTAAATCAGATGATTTTTTTTCTCCACTGGAATCGAATTTTATGTGTAGCTCTCTTGTGGAGAGTACAAGTACAAGGGGGACTCTTCGTGTTGTGCTACTCATATAATTCGATGAAAATTGGGGGAAACAATGATATTCTGTCCCACTAATACCTTTTACACAGAGTAAACCAAATTACGGTTGATGGAGCATACTTGGTCATCCCGCATTTGAAATTAGTCTATTCTTCTTTGGGGAAGAACAACAACACTATGGTGTTGTAATCCACCGGGAGAGGAGATGTCTTTTACTATATTTTTAATATTTTGGCTTGGAAACCAAACCTGGGCCCTATTTCATAAAGATTACTTACAAAAACATTCGTAAACAGTTACGAAGTTCTTAAGCATGCTCGCGATTATTCGTAAAGTTCGGAAACGATTTTAGCTTGAAGATCAGAACGAATTCTTCGTAAGTCGCTTTATGAAATAGAAGATACGAATGTTGGTAAGTTCAACTTTACGAAACGATTTGAAAGTTACGAAAGATTATTGTTCGATAAGTCGGAAATATCTTTTTCGAAATTATTTCTTTTATGAAATAGGGCCCCGAGATAGATGTTCTTTTGTTTACTTTGATAATGAATAATTTGGCTTTGGGGAAGAAGAAAGACTACTATGGCTATGGTATTGTAATCCACCGGGGGATGTTTTTGTTACGTGATTACATATGAATATTGTGGCTTTGGAAACCAAACATGGATAGATGAAAGAGTACGGCAGTTTCTCAAAATATATTAATGAGTATATCAGTACATGGCCCATTTGGCTCTATCGGTTGTTAATTAAAGGGAATTAAAGGGCAAAGTGTAGAAACCTTGAAACCATCTTAATCGACAGAGCTCAATTAGTTTGGTAAGATTCAGTCTAAAAAAAAAAATCATTGAGATATTCGGCTTTCTTTGCCTCTCTTACAGGTTGTTATCAGTGCATCAACATGACACAGGACAGTCCGGACCTTTCCAGGTCCCTCTGTTTATTCTTCAACTTGGGCCTACCAGAGCTCCATGGCAGCTACGATGGTCATTCAGCGTTGCTCCTTGGGACTTGACTTGGGAGGATCCCGCAAGTACACGTTGAAATGTTAGATAACAACAGAAGAGAAGAGAATGACCAGTAGCCCGAGGGCTGCTATATCTAGCATAGTACGCTTCAATCAAAACAGTAATTATTTTGAAGAGGTTCCAGAGAGGGATATACATGCTACCAAGGTTCAGTTCCAACACATTGATTCCATGTCACCGTCATAGCCTGATCCATGAGGACCAGAAGATCAAAGACCTCGGGAGTGGGTCTGTGTCTCACGGCTGACGATGAGAGACAGAGAGACCGGCGACGAAGATGGGACCTTTCGCGGAACATATGACTCACTTAGTCTGTGGAAAGAGAGTCACAGAGATTCAAGCAAGTGCTGTGGCTGTTTTTAATACTCAAGGGAGACCAGGGAGGACAAAAACAAAAACAATAAGGCTGGAGGTACACCCTCAGTGGATTTCTGAAAAATGCCCCAAATTTCCCCTTCCTCCAGTTGGGTCAAACTCTAGACATCATCCACGAAGTCAGGGGCTCAAAAGCAAACCACCAAAGGCTGCTTGGATGAGCGCCAGGGGTCTATGATGATGGCTGCAGTGCATTGGGGATGGTTGATAGCACCAGTGACTGCGGCAAACGAGCCCATCAGGAAATTGCCCAACTACAGAATTGGGTTCAGGGAGGGGATAACTTTGTTGACTTCTCCCCCTTGCTGGTTGAATGAGATTCACTCAGTGACCAAGTCTCGTTATCCAAAACTGAGAAATAGGAATTATTCTGGAAGAAATTGGGTTCTCATAAGAGATGCCTTCACCAAGAGAAAACGGCATGAAGCTTGACGTGAAGGGACTTGTGCAGCACTATTCCCGGAATATCCTAACAGCCTGTGCAGTCCTCGAGGGGCGTAACATATTCTGAACCATTTCTAGAACATTCTCTGGGAGGGATGACGTTATAGGAAGGTCCTTACCGCAATGGAAAACGTCCACTCCCGGGTCCGACCTTGGCAGAGAAGGCTCTAGCACTAGAGCCCACATTTTGATCAACATTATGGTGCAATAATCGTACAGTTCTTCAAGAAGGTCAAAGATCAGTTGAGATGTCCCAGATCACCAAGCCACCGAGCAGTGACAGGAATCGCCTGTTCCAGGCAGTGAGGAAGGGCATGTTAGAGCTCTGCATTACCTCCTGCAGGGAACTCTTTGGAAGCCCAGGAGCTAAGGATGGGGAGAGCCGTACCCTGGCATTCCTGTCTGTCTGCACAACCAGCCTCTGGTTTTGAAGTATCTTATGGCAAAGGTTGAGGTGGTTTTTTTGCCAGCAATAGATACAATGCACAGATTCTACAGGTACCAATATGTACATCCCAAGTTCACCTAAATTACTAGCTGTACCTAATCAAAGGGTTCTCACTGTTGGAGCAGATTAATTAGCTCAGTCGGTAGAGCTCCAGACAGCAAAGCCATGACTTCAGAGTGCGGAGGCCCATTGGAACAGCCTGAGGACTCTCCGCAGTGCTGTTTGGAAAAGGCATGGCTCCTGAAATGTCCACCAACGTGTATGAGTGGGGACCTTGTCAGGTGAGTTGTAAAGAGTAGGCCTGGTGTGAGCGGGTGTGGGGCACCCAGACATTAAAAACAATGGCTTTCCACCCAGACAAGAAGTGTGCACTGGAAAAATAACTTAACAGGAAACAATTGAATACCAGATTGACCAGGAAGCCATAGAACTTCAGTGTTAACATTGAGAAACGTGATCAGCGAGGACTCAAATTGCCAAGGAAATCGACTCACTCAGAGGTCATCTTTGCTTGCATTTCCCAAAGACACACTAAACACTGTGTTCTAGTCAATGCTGTCCGCTGGCATTCAATTATTATGTCCACATTCTTCTGAAGCACACTGGACAGAAAAATTGACTAGTGGTAGATTCATGCCTGATTAAACTGTGTGAAGTTCCGGCGGTTGGTTTCAATCCTGACTCAGGAGTAGTGCTTGGAAGAAGTTTGCAGAGCGTCAGGCCCTTTGATGTGAGGAGAGAGTACCTGTGAGTTGTTTGAGAGTTGGTAGGTTTTTGTGTTTTGTAAAGCAAGAAAACCCTCTCCAAAGTGGTGAATAGTCTAAAACAAAGAGAGGGTACAATATGATCCAATAGTTCAGTGGTGCAAAGCTAATGAGAGTGATGTGTGCACGTACACACACACACGTAAACATATCAGGTGGTTTGGCCGCCGCATAGTAATGAGGGGAGGACGGTTACTGGGTTAGCTTAACATATTAGGAGATAGCTGATGATGGAGGTCACACCAGGCGTTCTGTAGGAACAGAGATGGACCGGGTCATTAAGAGATAGTCCATACATCTCATTAGAAATGGCTGCATTCAGAAGGAAGTCACCAACCCAAATAATAAACAGATGTTAAAAGGAGCTGATATTGGACATAAAGTAGCATTTGGCATAGTAGAATTTCATACTTTGTAGTGATCATTTTACACAGTTTGGTGTGCATTGTGTGGTTGAGTTATAGTTCCAGCGGCCAAAGTTAATACACGTGTATGTTTGGTCTGCATCTAGTGTTTAAAAGTACTGTATGCTACATGTGAAAACTTAGCATGAACTACTGCACCATACACACTTTATACTTGTGACATGGAGCCCAGAATTCTTTTTTGAGAGTTCACTTTAATCGTTTATAATGAATTTTTGCAATGAATAGATGGTTTTGCTCTTGGTCTCATGTCAATTTCTAGCTCCATACAATTGTTAGCTTTACATTACTACTTTACACTCCATCCCCTCACTGTCCATGGGTTCCCCATCCTGTTGTAAGAGAAAATTAAAAAGAAAGGCCTTAAGATACATGTGATGTTCTGTCAGTAAACTTAAACTACATCTACTGTACCAAGTAACCTTACCTGTCCTTCACCTGTCTCTAGTTGTTAAAGCCTCAGCCTACATGTACACTGTATCTTCCATTTTTCCGGTGGTTAGACTTTGCAGAAGAAATGCGCTCCTTTGTACGATTTCAGCACAACCCTCTAATGCCTTTCTCCAATGGTGCTTGCCCCCAAATTTCAACTGGATGCATAGTTCGAAATCTTTATTAATCTTTATTAAATTACGTCATATAGTGTTCTGTCACATCGTCCCTCTGAGCAGGCTTGGGAATGCTAGTTTGTCAGTGATGCAGACAAATAAAACTTGAAATCAGTCATGTATTTATCCATGACTGATTCAAAAACAACATGTATTGCTTTTTCTTGCATTTTTTCCATCATACACATCCTGGCCAAGTTCCCTCACTGACCCGTGTTGCTCGGCCAACACCTGCGTGCATGTGGCTGCTAATCTCAACCACACTGAATGTCTCCAGCTCCTGCTTGCATCTGGTGAAGTTGACGTAACCAGATAAATCCTCATGTGAGGGCGCTTACAACCACTTCATCTTGCTGTCATGCAAGGTTAGTTTGGTGTTGTTATCCTACCTGTCCACCACTTGCTTTAGACAGTGGCGTGAGAAGGGGCGATAAATATATTTGCTATGGAAACTTGTGTGTCCCGGTAGTGAAGTGATCCAATTCCCACGGTGTGACCTCTATACTATAATAGCCATCCTCCCATCTCTCGTTCTCAACTCCCCAGCTCCTGCATCATTTTTTTCCATCAATGTTTTTTTCTTTCACTCCCTTTTCATGCCAGCAAATTTCCTGAGGATTTCAGGTTTCCCTTCTCGGTGGACCCTGTTAGTAAGAGAGGGGGGATCGTGATTATCATTACATTGACAAATGGGCTTGTTTCCTGGATTTGGAGTTCCAAAGGTCATGAGGCTAATCAATTCCACCATTTTTAGCTCCCCTCAGCCATATGGCTGGGTGAGCTATTGTGATTGTGCATGGTTTCTATCATCTATCTATCTGTCTATCCATCCATTCATCCAGCCGGATGGGGGGTGTTCAGGGCCTCTGTTTTTTTTATTAGTCAAGAAGCTGTACATACCTCTTCATGAATATCCTCCCCTCTATCCACATTTTCAGGTACAGAGAATCAGTGGAGTTACTGCTGAAGCTGGAGCAGACAGGGAGCTATCCATGAATGGCAGTACACCACTGCATCGCGCAGCCCAGCTTGACTGGGAGACATGAAGGCTTCACTACCGTGATGCTCCAGAGGGCCCCAAGCAAAATGTCCAGGCTCACTTGACCAGGGCCTTACCAAGGGCGTCTCCCGCAATTGAGACGGCAGGGGACAAACTGATGAGACGGCCGATTTTTGCGTGAGACGGCTTGAGCCGACCGCCAAAAAAACAAAAACAAAAACAAATTTTTTTGGGGGGGGTCACCGCTTTCCTCCTCAGTCATAATCATTGACATAGTGCATTTTGCGTGCAGTCGGGAATAGATGACATGCCAAGTTGCTTTCTTGACTCCACCAAAACTGGACGTTCTTTCGGTCTTGATCCACGCACTCCGCCCTGCGAGCCCGCGATTGCAAGTGGCATTTATGCTATAGTGATTTTCATCGTTCACAAGTTGAACACCCCTATTTCGAAATTCCTGGCTACGGCCTGGACTTCCCTGAAGTGAAGAAAAAATGTGGTTGCAACTCTAGCAGGTGGATTACAGTGACGGAGATCCCTAAGTGTGATGGGAAAAAGAAAAATAACAAAAAGTCTTGGTGCTGGACTTCCATATTCTAGAAAAAAAAATAGTGGGCTTTTAGACCATAGAGATTTAACACATGTATACAGGACACATGAATTAGCTCATGCATGCCCTTCCATACCCCCTTATCTCTCGCTCATTGATCGCAGCGAAGGGGAGGGGCTCATATATTCGTCTTGACCCTCCATGGCATTGAACCCCAAATAATGGTGCCGTTAATTGCATTATTTACTGTTAACCGATAATTCCATGTTCACTCATCCCCTGAAATGGTCCCATTTTTTTTTTCCTTTTTATACTATCGCCTGACTACTGTATGGAGTTTTAACAGCCTGTTCAAACAACCCGGGGTACCCAACTGTTGTGTGGCTCCAAGGCCCCCAGCTATCAGTCAGACCATCTGCAATAAGCTCCTGAAGGAGTAGGGAAGATGCAGTGCATTGCCCGGCAGCCTCTAAAATCCAATAACATACAGAGTACTGTACATGAGAGGCAATACACTGCTTAACATCATAACATGTATACATGTCTGAAATTTCATTAAAAAAAATTGACATCATACTGGACCTTGGTTTGGAGCTGGTACTCTGGGTGAGGTCATGCCCTCTCAAGAATGGAACCTTGACCTACTGCTGCTGTACATGGCCCCGTGAAAGCAATGGAGCAGGGGGGAAAGTAGTGTCCATAACTGATAACTCTATAATGAACCCCCATACCACACAAATCAATTGAAAAATAGTACCTGTTGCATCAACAGTGCAACAACCATTGGCTGTGATTCTCCATAGTAACCCATACCACACCATTGCAGAATGATACCCAGTACCTACTGCATCGAGCGTGCAACTGCCTTTTGCAGTTGCCATCTCCATAATGAACCATACGACGCAATTGAAGAATGATACTACTGCATTAACAGTGTAACCACCTATCATGGTTGAGATTTCTATAAATGAACCCATACCACCCAATTGGAGAGAAAAGAGAGTCCCGCTATTGTGCAATAATACAATTTGGGGGGGGGGGGATTTTTATGTCACAGTTGAAACAACACACCAAAGATCCCGGTATTTTACGGTTGCATGAGGTTAAAACTTACATTCCACAAAATTCTTTCTCACAAAAATAACTATCAGCACGTACCAACATATAGCAATCCCCTCTCATTAGTCTGATGTTTCAAAAGTGAAGACAAGTAGTTAATTTGAATAAAGAACAAGCATATGCAGAGTTGTGGAATCATGACATCATTCATAATTGCATGAGAGATGTTTTTTTTTTCCTTCATATGTGTGCAATACAATGCACAAATTTCACGTAATGGAAAGTTGTATAACGTCAGGTTTGGCTGCGTCCGACATTTAAAAAATAATCAATGCAAAATGAGACGGTGAGAGCACTGATGATGAACTGACTAAATGTTTGTTTTGAAGTTGGGTATAAGGGAGGGTGTTTACATTGGGCACTGCAAATTAACCACCCTTCGGGGAAGTACCAGAAATAGTATTTACTGGGTCCTATCTGGGCATTAGGATGTACAGATCTACTATTCAAATAGAGGCTGACAGAGCAATTACCTCGCATTGTGCCCTGTTAAATTGGGAAGGTGTAGGGCACATTAGCCAATTGCGTGCCCATTAAGATTCCCCAAGAATGCTGTTATTTTTGTTCAGTAGTGTGGATAAGGGTTAGGTATCACCTAATGGCTGCCTAACCTAGTGCTACCAGTAGTAGTTGGTGAGCCATATTTAAGCTTTCAATGGTAATTGAGAGTCGCAGCAGACTGGTAGCAGATACCCTTCAAACTAGAAGAAGAAGTGAAAGTGGACATACCCCAAAACCCAACTCCGAATTGGAAGTTACCTCATGATGCTCATTGGAGGTATTAACAGAAAGACGAAGATAGGTATTCACCCAGAAATAAATGAGATTATTCGTCCATATATGTGAATGATTTTGGAAGTTCTTGTTTGTTACAAGGTTCTCAAAAAGTACATGGTTAAACATTGCAAGGGATAATCTGTTTCCCTGTGATTCCACAAAGTGGATTTCAATAGCTGGCTGGTTCATCGCGCACTCTGATAGCTGAAATTCTGTTGGAGAGTTTGTCCGTCATGATGTTATAAAGAGAAAATACCAAAAGTCAATTCATATTCTCATGAACATTGGCCTTTAACATGTTTTCCTTCAACCCATTTTCTCATCCAAATTACTTCAAAACTGAACAGGGCCACTATCTCTAACAGTGCATATCATATCCTATAGAGGATTGAGCAGTGTTTGTGGGATTTGAGTGCTGCCTGTTGGTTTTAATAGTCAGGTATCAAGTTAACAGGCATTTTCATCACATCTTTTCACACTAGTTTGACAACTTCAGGTCCAGGCCCAGCTATTTTTTTTTTTGAGGGCTGGCGAATTCAATCATCACATTGTGGTGCAGTGCTCAGTTTGTACTGGACAACAGATCATCTCAATGATCCGTAGTTGCAGCTCTCTTGGTTGTCTCTGGTTAACCCCTTCCCCACCCCTTCACCCTCCCCCCACCACAAACACACACAGAATAATCTGACCGCATGTAATCTCAGAACATGTTACCGAATAATAAATTAAAATTGGTGCTTATCAAAAATGCTGAATGACCAAAAAACCATTGGCGGCATATTTGAGGTCATCACCACAACAGGCTATTTGTTAAAATTCACACAAATTTCACATTTCAAAGGTATACTATTGGATATGTTAGAAGATAAATCCACAGTCACTTTTACCAAGATCCAATTAACAAAATAGCATTGAGCAACAGGGGATGGGAGGGGTGTGTTAGTGTTCCAAATTCGTTGCTGCTCTTTTTTTCATTCATGATTTTTAATCTGCAATTGCATTTGTTTGACAGTTTCATAAGTTTACTCAAACCTTGAATAGAAACAAGTAAAAATTCACGGTCGTCATTAATGACATATTGTGTCATCATGACCGTGGAGGGCATCAACAGGAACGGATGTGTGCTTGTTTTCAGCACACGTGAATGTGGTCCTGATCAGGGTCTAAATGATGCAGTTATTTTTTTTTTTTTTTTTTTTTTTTTGTTGTTCTGATATCTCCATATCATAAATGAGATGAAAGTCAACCAGTGAATTTATATAAAAACACATTTTGGTAATTTGACTGAAGTTTGCTTGGCATCTCTTATCATATTAGAAGGTCATAGGTCATCTATGACAGTCGGGCATTTATTAACCCTTTCGGATATCTGGTTAGTTATTAAAATGTGTCGCGGCTGTCGCCTCACGCTATGGAATAGTTTCATTTATGGCCTGTGCCATCGCCCAATAGCTAGGGTCTCATAGGGCAAAGCACGTGTTGACAATATTCCATCTTCTCAGTGGATATAGAATAGCGCGACTCAATGAAGCAATCCATGATGTCTTAGTGAAATGGGTTGGCTCGTAAATGGGTGGGTGGTATCGCAGCAGCTCCAGACGGACTCGATGTATGCGTCTCATAGCCCACGCTCAATATTTCAAAATGTCCCTAGAACTCAGACCATGCAGCTTTGCCTCCTTGCAAGTTAAACATCGATCTTGGGCAGAGAGTTGTTGGTTATTTTCATGCCCAGGATCGAGGTGCCGCTCAGCGTTCTGTGTGAGGGGGGGGGGGGGGGGGGGGGGGCTAAAAATTAAATTAACATTCTTGTACGTTACGCGCCACCGATAGTGGCGCTCGGTTCGTATAGTAGTCTCGCCACGGGTCGACCGGGACTGCTGAATGTATACGTCATTGTGTACTACAATGTTGTGCATATCGCGGTCTTGTATTGAACAAAACTACAACGAGATGAGAAACTGCATATAGAACGCCGGTCCAAACAGGCTATGATTTCGGAACCTTGCCTGCGAGCTGCTGACAGTTTATGCAATTTAATCTTCAGTGACGTGTGTGACGGTTCTACAAGACTATCGCCACAATTCGCGTGCGCATGATCCAGGCCTATTGGTTTACGGCAAATAATAGGTGAGTCACCCTCCTCACATTTAGTCAATTCGTCCTTGAGATAACCTAAGGTCAAAGTGACTCATATTAGAAATAATTTCAGAGATATGACTCACTTTTTAATTTCTGACGAAGTCGGAGGAATTTGTGGAGTCGTGTCAGTATGTATTTGTGTGTGAAGAATGCAGGTGCGCCGACATTAAAAACGCCAGAACTTGATCAGTTCTTGTTTGACGCCCATGTTGATGACGCCCTTACTTGGCATGTTTGTCCCTCGTAATAAGCACATGATTCCTATTATCTTTAGGTCAGCAGAGGTCACTGAAGTTTGTGAACACGATAAGTCTAAAAAGCTGATCGATCAAGCTGATATTGATGTGTAGCTAGCTCCCTTATCGGGAGTACAACCCTATAGTTTTTGGTAAGAACTTTGAACTTGGTAAGACGATCTCAGCTAACGAAAAACGTTATCATTATCATAAAATTTTCAGAAAAGAATCTAAAAATTGTTTTCGTCAGGTGAAATGTGGTGTCATTGAAACATTTTTATTGTAATGGACGTAGCACGTTTTCAACGTTTTAATAATGTCATTTATTGATTCATTGTTATACGGAATTAAAATGTTACAAACAAAAGTTTTTGTAACGCGATCATTCGCCACAAAATGATGTCAATAAAACATTAGGCGACCATTTACGTAACGTTTTATCAACGTTTTTCTATTTGCTGATAAGTTGTTGTTGCACTTACATGAAGACGTACATAGTGGACCTTTCGTTAACTTCTTTTGCGGATGTATCATTTTTTAACCAAAAATGTATTTGCTGTACTGGAAACAATGGTCACTTTTTTGTGGGATTTCGACCAAATTTGACCTCTGAAATTCGCATGAGTTGACCCGGCTGCGGTTACCCCAAAATGTCAGGATATAATTTGCTTAGTCACATCACCAAGCTCGGTTACCCAATATTCATGAAATCGCTTAAATCATGCAAACGTGACCTCATGACATTGGCTAGCAGGAGGGGGCTACGGAGGCCATGACCCCCCCCCCATCCCACCCAATCGAATCCCCCCCAATTTTTCTTTTAATTTTTCACTAATGACAACAACATTTGACACTTATTTGCGCCTCTATTCCTCATTTGCTAATCAGATGCTCGAATTTCTTGACAGCCAAAATTTTCGGTCAATATCCAAACAGTGTGACAAAATTTGCGCGCTTCTGTGACGCAGTAGGCCCGGTATATATGCACGGTTTTTCCCATTTGAGTAGCGGCAATGTTTTCTGTAGATCATATAAGACATTGGCATACGAGGGGGTTGCGTAGTTACCCCTCCAACAACATTGCACTTACGTGTTCACCGCTCTCCTCATCCAGTCAGTTGCTTTGGAATAGTTCAATTGTTGGTCAATATCCAACCAAACATCGGCGGGGAAGGGGGGGGGCACTAGCTAGCCCTACCAGTGCGGGCAAAAACAGGGGCCCAAAATGAGAAAACCCCCGTACGGCCTATAGGGGCATATTATAGATGAGATCCAAGCCAATGCGCAACAAAAAATTGCGTGCTTCTTGCGCCACTAGGAGCCGTGGTTTGTGGTTGCTTTGATACAACCGATAACTATTGAATTGGGCGCCAAAGTTGTTTATTTTTTTTTTTTTTTTTTTTGTTATAGATTATTGCAATTGTTGATCTGCGGCCAGGGGCGGCGCTCCTGGGGGGATTGGGGATGTATCCCCCCCCCCCCAAGTGTGAGGGGGATATGCTATACCATATCCACCCATGATTTAGCCAAGGCATCAGGAAATTGTGGGGTAATTGTGATTGTAATAGAGCGTGGATATAGCATATTGAACCTTTTCCACCATTTATGATCAACTGACTCGCCAGCCCGAAAACCCAAGTTCTCCGAGGTCATTGCACGCACACAGAAAATTCAGATGACCACAATGTCAACTGCAGATTTTCTCACTAGTTCATCATACCTCAACAAAAAGTACAGAAACTGATGGAAGGTTTCTCTTCCAGAATATGTAATAGTTTCCGTGAAAATGGCGATTTCTGGTTCAAAATTAGTCATTATTTAGAAGAGGACATCTGAAAATTCTTGTTCTGAATTGTTACGTGTATGAAGTCCCCATACCTACATTGTTACGCAATGTGCAGAGCATATAGGGGGTTCACAGAAGTAAATGATATACTTTTTCCCTCCAACGCTGAAATGAGGAGGTGAATGCCGCGTAACTGGTACGAGTTTGTACGACAAACAGCTGAGATGTTGTTCTTTTCACTGCCGTGTGAAACATAAGAGATTGGATGGAAGGTTCTCGAGTAGAAGGAAGAATTGATAAACATGAAAATGCGGTGATCTTTAAGTATTTAAAAAAAAAAAAGTTAAAAATGACGGAGGATAAATTCGAATAATACATAATATTTATATATAAAAAGGAAGAACACAAATTTATCTTTCCAATGCTGTGGGAACCTAGTTTGTAGCATTCTGTAAGTATTTCGAATACCATTTGAGAAAGTGGTAAAAAAGAGGGTTATTTTAGCCGCTTTTATGGATTTCAGGTCGAAGTGAACTTCCGGAGCGCGAGTTCCCAAAAAGGGTTTCAATATGTGACGTACGGTGCCAGGTATGCTTGTCAGCCACTCAAACAATACGGGCGTAAGTAAATGCAATGGTTGAACTGGCAGTCGCCACAGATTCCACATGCAGCTCCCGAACAGTCAAACTATGTTGTATGGAACGCCATCGCGACCATAACGTGATGGCGCGACACGAGCAAAAGTTCAGCCTTCGCGAAGCGATGCCTACCCTTCGCGAAGCGACGGTATCCTTCGCGATGGCAAATGTTACAACGCGATATGTCGCAACTAACACGATGGCTTCGTTATGCTTCCGAAGCATATCTATTAGTTTTCCATCCGCATCACGAAGGATAGTATACCAACAGACAATTGAGAATCAACGTTAGAAAACTGATTCGGCTGATAATATTTTCATTTAGCTCAGGCGCACCCGTGTCGCGCGCATCTTGCGGCCGGCATAGTTTAGTCGAAGATGATCCCAATTAGTAAGGGGGGTTGACAGTCACCATCTAGTGTTGCGCTTTTGGGGCCAGGCGAACGGACTTGATTGTTATGGGAGGCTATTCTGAGATCCTGGAATCAGACTAAAACGGATTTTGGGCATGGATCTTGGGCAAAAACCACTTTAATATTCGTGCTTAAGCGGCGTTTCCAGCACGCGGGCGGGCGGGCGGGCGGGCGTTCTCGAGTTCACGCAGGCCTCTCCTCCACTTTAGTGTGTATAGCGCTATATAAGAACCGAGTAGCCTACTATTATTAATAATTAATCTATATTATAATTATTTTATTATTATGGTGTTGTTGTTGTCGGTGCGTTGTTGTTTTTGTTGGTGTGTTGTTGCGGTGTTGTCGTTGTCGTGTTGTTGTTGTTGTTAACGTTGTTGTTGTTGTGTAGTCGTTGTTGCGTTGTCGTTGTTGTCGGTGTCGTTGTTGTCAAAACACCGGACGCATACTATGTTTAAACCTAAACCCAGTGTTCATTTTCTGAAAAACCATTTTCTGAAGCAACAATTACGGCCCACCATTATTAAAACTTCACATTTTACAGGTTTTGGAGATTAATTAGCAAATACTTGGACATATCGTCGGTATAACATGTAAAGACGTGTTCAAGTAGGGTCTGCCGTTGAATAAGACACAATCTGTATTAAAATCCATCAATATGTTTGAAACGTCATGCATGTTGTGTGGAGCATTATTGAACCTAAATTGTGCTGTACTCTCCATTATCCGCTTCAAGCCGAGAAGATTGCAAACTGGAATCCCGGGATGATTCGAAATAAACACCGGACACGCGGGCGGCGGAAAAAATCGCTACATGACCGATTCGAAAAACGCCCGCGTGCATGAAACGCGGCTTTAGTGGCATGAGTTTGCCGTTTTGGTTGCAATTGTGTAGTGTTTGTCCAACAAACTGAAATATACCGGAATTGCTTGACTACGTCGGTAGATGACTTTAGTAAGTCTAACACATGTTGTGTCATGGAGTGCCCATGCGCTTGTCAATTAGCCTGACCCTTTGTGATATGGCCAATCATGCCAACTTATGCATAGCCGATTGAAACAATTGAACCACCGTGTAACTTTTTATTAGCCCAGGTCGGGTAGGTCAAGTTGAGCAGGAGTGTTTAAAAGTTTGGGAGTGATGTTAGCTCTCGGCAAAAGTGTATGAAGCCACGTGGAAAATTTGACCACTTTGTAACCACATTCTAGGTTGAAACTTTTATAGATGAGTAGAATCAACTTGTGAGTTCAAGAAACGACCCATGAGCTTGTCAATAGCAACAGTCCGTCCGTGATATTGTTAATCATGCTAAAATACTGTATAGATGATTGAACAATTGGATCACTTTGTGAGCTTTGTATTAGCCCAGGGACTTATCACGCTGAGTTAATTGAGCAGGAGTGTGTAAACGTTTGTTAGGAGTGGGATCGTTTCGGACATAATATTTTGTATATTTGCCGACTGAACAATTTGTCCACTTTGGATGCCATAATGTAGCTAAACTTTAAGGCGCTGGGTTTAAACGGATTTTGGTAGGTTCATGAGATTGCTCACAGGACTTTCAATAGTTGACAGTTACCTTCGTGAAATGGCTTAAGGAGGGCAGGTTTCATAACCTCGATTTGAACAAGTTGTCACGTGTAGCCTGTGTATGGATGGGAATGGCATAGGAGGTATAAGGACCAGCTAGTGAAGAGACGGCGAGCTTCCGAGTTGCGGCCGAAAAACGTCCCAATGCACTTTGATATCGATACGGTAGATCGTCAACAAGCATATCAACGATATCAAGCGGCAACAAATTATCGATAGATCGCGAGCGGGACCTGCCGGCAGGCCACGAGTGCGTAGCGTGTCCCACTGGCCCCTAACTAGAAGAATTGAGCATAATGGGAGCAGTATGTAACGTTTAAGAGCCTTGCGGCTCGAAGAATTTGAAACAGACGTATAGTTTCTGCCCTCGGCATTATTTCGGGGCGTCATCAGTGGTGCGCGTATTATGGCGTTGTCTCGTTCTCAGAATAACTTTGGGGCTTCTAGTAAAGCACCAAGACAAGAGTAATTGTCCCTTGTGACCTGTTTTCTTTGGTGCCGATCGATGGGAAATCTGGAATTTGTGATTTAATTATCGAGATTTCCGTCATTGCTGTTGCTTAAATGAACATTCGAAAATCGTGGAATTTCGTAACGTTAGGCTGACTCCGACTGAGCAAGAGGTTAGCGCATGGGCCTAAATTATAAATTTTTTGTTTTTTAGGCATACTTGAAAAAGAGTTACTTATTGCGGCCGGTTTGGACCAGGTCCCTTCCGCTGATTGTGTGGCATAACGATCGTTGTTTTTTGCTATCTACAGCCTCACTTTAGCTGCCTTCTGAGGAACGTACCCATGAGGCTTTGTTCTTCCATGTTGCTAGGGTTTCACATTGATGCGCCAAAAGCTGAACAAATAGAACTATATATCGCTGATTTGATTGGTTCAAGTGGAAATTCGCGTTGACTCCGATTACCGCGATGCATGCGTTGATCGTTAACATCAAATTGGCGAAATTGAGCCTTCGCGATGGTTAACACAGGCCAGCGCGAGAAGGCATTTTTGCCATCGCGACTGTGATCGTCGTTGGCTTAAGGGTTTAAGCATCGCTTCCACGAAGGCGATTTCGCTTCGTTGGAGCGCCATCAGTTATGATCGCTATGGCGTACATAGGCACAGGCCTGAGTTGGACGTCTAACGTGACTTGCTTCTATTTGCACAGGGAAGGTCCACGACATTGGTAACGAAAAGAAGGGGTTGGGGGCTTCTCGTAACATCCACTAACCTGCTAACAGAGAATTGTCTTAATCCAGAAAATAAAATCGAAATAAGTAGTCTGAGCATTGGGTAGCGGCTTGAAAGCTTGAAAAATTTACATCGTACATTGTGGCTGTTGGGGTCGGTTGTGGGGGTCGGGTGGAGGGGGGGGGGGCGGGGTCACGGGGGGGGGGGCGAGGTCACGCTGGCCCTGAACTAAGGTGTGTGTGTTTTGATACCTGAATAGACGGGGGGAAACACTGTGTAACGAGGGAGAGGAGAAAGTTCCGTAAACCCTTGTAAAACAAACATAACGCAAAAAAAAAGGGGGCCCAGCATATATAAATAAAAAAGCATTGCGTATTGATTGACTACTAAGAAGACTGTAATACCCTCAATTCATACTTGCATAGGCCGGTAATAGCATACGTGAGGCTGTTATCTCCTTGGGATCATATAAGATAGCCCTCGAAATTCGAAGGTAGCGCATGCCCGAAAAAAGAAAAAAAAAACTTAAGAAAAACTTATTTGAATGGTGAATATGAGATATTTTCTGGAAGATATCTCTATTTTAGAGCTCGGTATATGCCTCTTGAAAACCACGAGAAGTGCCGTTTCCGGCCACATAGAGGGTTTGTGAAAATTCAGAAACTGGCTCTACGTTCCGCGCCAGCACATGGTGGCGCTCCGCTTAGATAGTCTCACGAACATAATCCCCCCACCCCTCCCATTAGGGAGGTTACGGATCGCCGCCCATTTGCGTGGCTTTAGATCCTGGGTTACATCCCTGGCCAGCTGAAGGGCATTGGCCATAAGAGGAGGGGCGTAGACACCCCGCTCGAATCATACAAGACAGTTGATTCATTCGCCCAAACTGAGGCGCGAAAAGGATAAAAAATTGCGACCCGAATATACAGGCAGAAATGATCGAAAATTTCAGACAAAGGCGAAATTCAGGAGGAATTTCAATCATCAAACAAACATTTTTCGGCGCGTTTCGCGCGCGGTAGAACTTTTCCATCATGCGGCTTTCAAGATTTGGGGGAACAAAATCTTCCCCCCCCCCAAAAAAAAAAAAAATATGGAACGTCCTGTATACGCCTATGATCTGAAGCCACGTGGAAAATTTGACCAATTCTCAAGAACAAGGAGTTTTTGTAGAGGAAAAATGACTTCCAAAGATGTGGCAAATTAACTGTAGAACCAGATGTCATTGGAGGGTTTAAAATTTGCGAAATTTTCCAAAGGGGAGGGATACCCTCCCCTTTATTATTATTATTAGTTTTATATTTTAGACTAGACCACTCCCCAATGGCCACCCCCAATCAAAATTCCTGGCTACGCCAGTGAGCTTGATGGACCTCAAATGAACCTTACGTTTGTCAAGAATGTGGTCTGTATAGGAATTATAATATATATTCGTTCTTATATAGCGCTTTTCACGTTGAAGACTGCTCAAAGAGCTTCAAAGAATTCCCCTGATCATTGTGATTGGTACTTTCGTGCGAGAACAAGCAAGAGAGTGCGCCACAATATAGCACCTCATGCTTGTCTTTCACCGGCGCTCGCTCGCACTATTAACAAGTCACTCAAAAGGTTTACCCAACTTTGACAGTGGGTGGCCCCTGGGTCGTGGACAGGAGGACATGCATTGTCCAATGATGCGGGAAAGTCCTCGGGCTTCCAATGGGCTCCGAACTCAATCAATCACCCGGTCGCAGTCTGGAGCTATTAGGCCTACCGACTGAGCCTCATCGCCTCCCGCAGTTGGTAGGTGGTTATTCCGTGCAGTTGGTAGGTCGCTAAGGTTCGACTAGCTCATCCCGAAGAGATTTCGAGAGAAATTAATCTTTATGATCAATGTACTGACAATACAGAATCATGGATTGGGATCAGTACCAAAACGAAGGAGGAATTTACTATACAGACGGGTATCCAAATATGCAGACACTCCTCAATGCCAGCGGGCGTGGTCAATGTTTTTCAGTTCGGTAAATGATACGAGTAGAACGACGAATTATTTGTATAGACCAGTGGTTCTCAAACACTTGTTCAACGGCGCCCTTCCCACCATTTTGAACGATTGCAACGACCCTTCCCACATTGTCCTCCGTCAACCATTCAAAAAAAGATTCAAGTGTCAGGGAATTGTCGTTGATCCTAATATGATTAAAGTATACAAATATGTGGCAGCGATAAACATAAATACGTACTTGAAATGGTGCTCGAGTTTCTAGTCAGGTGAAGGGTTGTTTGGAGCTTGGTGCAAACTCGCCATAATGATGAACAAATTCTAGCTCCGGAAGGAATGTGGTACCCCATAGTTCATCAGGGACCCCCAAACAGTCCTCAACAACCCCTATTTTCCCCATGGATTCTATTAGCGCCCCCTAAAATTCCCGGCTCTGGGAGAGGTGGGGGAACTTCGAGGACGCGGGTTTATTCACTCTCTCAAGGAAAAATCACTAGAATGATTTTCCCCCATATTGACGAACCAATTCTCATTCGTCTTTTGCAAGTAGTACCTCCTATTCACTACTCGTATAAAAGAATGAAAAATAAATAGATGGCTTTCTGCCTGAGTGGATCTCCCAGAAAAAATTGGCTGGCTTGAAATTGAATTACATTGCCCTTCCATATCTCATCAGTTAAGCGCACAGTAGGGTCCTGCTGGAGGATGATCTCATTGTCCAAGAGCTGCCGTTCAGCAATTTTCCTTCCTCACGTTCAGGTATCCATATCGTCGAGAAGCCCATTAATGTAAGCGGAAACAACACTGGGCCTGAAACAGTTCCCCGAGAAAGTGTCCTATGGAGGCCGACCCCAACCCCCGCCACCTGGTCAAAAAAATCATTTTGTCACTACACAATACCTATATACACGGAGACACGACTTCGGTAGGCGCCCCAGGTGCCCGAAAGAACGACATTGACGGTCCTGAAGCGCAAAACGTCCGTCTCGCCTCCTCCAACCATTACATCGGACACCCGGTCCCGGCACGCGGTAGCCATAACGCGGCGAAAGGAGTAGTAATTGATCCAATTTCTTCCTAATCAGTCGATTAGCCCACTGACAAATGTTTAGCGTCCATGTCTCAACTGGGAGTACAATGGTGTCGAAGAGACACAGAGCTTGTATCCTCTGCCCGCACAGATATCGTGACCACCACACACGCGTGACGGCCGCTATTTAGTGCCCCTTCCATGAGTCCCATAATATACCATTTTCGAGGAAAGTAACTGTTCATGTAGGTAGTAGGTAGGCGTGAAATTTTTTTGGGTAATTTGTCCTTATTTGAGGAAAGGTTCCGGGAAACGTTGCTGCCCAGTTAACGGTAATTTCGTATTCGACGACGGGCTTGCGTTTATAAGGAGCGCCACGGCGCGATCGCGCTCCTCCGCGCTCCTCCATTTTGATTTACCCGCGCGATTCACAGCGCTCCTACAAAAAATACCTACTTTGCCTTGCTCTCCTGCGGATCCCCAGGGAGAGCAAAAACGACCGCGCTCCCCGGGAAACCCGCGGGCGCTGCGTCAGTACTGCCACTTACTGTACAACTACATGCCAACATCGCAGTTATTCTGCTCGAACCGTGCAGCGTGCAGCAGCGCAGTCCCGCAAGAGGGTATGGTATGCCTCAGTCTGACCACGTGTGCAAGGCACTACTGCAACCCTCCCCTATCAGTACACCAGGCCTTTCCATTGGCTCTATTTATAATTACGGTCGTCTGGTCCGAGAGACCGAGACGACCATACTTTCTTTCGGAACAACCAGAATTTAAAGTTGGTTGCCCGACGGACAACCATTTTCTCCTCAAAATATTTTTGTTATGATAATGCTCCTTCTAACGTTCATCTTCTCCCACCTGATGTCTTTTGATTTGACTTTTATTCACAAATTTTCTTCTAATTCGTCAACTTTTCACATCGTCAGAACAATTTCTTTACGTGATGAACGCTAGGGCTACCGCGAAAAGCTGGCCGCATCGCTGCCCGCGCGCCCATATCACAACCGTATGCAGTGGAATTTTAACTGTGCTGTGTATTTAATCACTGGTGGCTGATTAGTTATTGTTGCAAATATCGATCAGGTGCACACGATGTACGATGTTTACCAGTACTCGTGCCCTACAGGGCATGGGAAAACAAGGACTGTCCTATATGTCCTATGCACGCATATGGGCATTCGATTTACTAAAAAGTTCCTAACGTTTATATTTCCGCAGAACCGGTACAAAGGATCTTTTGAATAATACATATAATATAGAATACATGCTGTTCTAGTAGCAAATCACTGTAATATAACGTTAAAAACATCAATCTGAATTCTTCCAAACAATATAAAATGATCTAACGACATGTAAATGTGTTCATTCAATATGCATTTCCCAAGTTGAAGCACATCTTCGTGTTCCGTCCTTCAGACGGGTGGATTTATTTTTGTTAGGCAACTGGGCTAACCACTCTGTATAAAATGATAGCAACTTCAACAGTGTTTAGGCTTGGTTCTGTCTGTGAACATAAATAGCCTAGATAGTGTGAGGCTTTCCTAGCAACCCCCCCATGATCTGATAGTTTTCATACATAATAAAATCATTTCCCATTCCCCAAGATAATTTATGTCATAAAAAAAAAATTGCAGATCTGGTGCTTTCGCGGGATGGAAAATTTCTCGGTGTTTACAGAATTTGGAAGTCACCCCCAAGTGCCCAAACAATCACTTTTATGTGGGGCTACTGTAGGAGCTATGCATGTCAATGGTAAGAGATCTCAATGAAGAACAGCAGTACAACCAGTTGTGAACACTGTATTTTGGTTCAATCTATTTTATCAGTACATACCAAGGCAAGGATTGGACAACCGCAGATTGCTAGTTCTTTTACAGTATCAAATTGTGATACAGGTACAGGTAGCGGAGACTGTCACAGGCAAATAACTGTTGTATCATCGTTCCATTTACTCGAAAGTTTGTGAGGGGAACAGGGGGAGGGAGAGGGATGAAGACAGGAGGGGGGAAAGGAGAGGGAGGAGGAAGGGGGTTGGAGGGGGCGTGGGAAAGGGAGGGAGGCAAGGGGACAGTGAGGCATGGGCTCCTCAAAAAAATTCAAAGATGCCTTAGCAGGAGGAGGCAAAAAAAAACAAGAAGAATTGTGGGGACAGGGGACGAGGGAGAACGAGAGAGGAGAGAGAACAAGGACAAAAACGAGGGGGAAAGAAGGGGAGAGGAGAGACCTGCAAACAAAATAGAAATAAACAAGAATGATAAGAATTGGCTATGCATGCATCTCCAATAGGTGAAAATTTCTACATAACCAATGGCCTACTCTGCATAAATTTGGAGAGATAACAAATTGCTCTCCTGAGACTTCCAGGAGAGCAAAATGGCCTAAGGTTCTGAAATAAATGCATCACAAGGAGCGCAATTGAGACCATACAGCCACAGGAGAGTATTTCAGTGCTCTCCGGGATTTCTTAAAAATCAAGCATGATGCGAAAGAGAAACATAAACTGTCGTGGTATCAAAGGGAACATGATACAAGAGTGGGTGGCGATTTTAGTGGGTAGGGAATTCGTATAGGAAGTGACGAACCTCTAACGGCCGGGAGCAACAAAGGTTCAGGTTACCAATATAGTGCTTTCTAGACACCATTGATCCATGACAGCACTCTAACGAAAAGTTAGTGTTGAAGAAGAAAATAAAAAACCAGCTAACATCGCAGACAATGGGCACCCATTGTGAGGATCAATTCCTGCAAATAGTATAAGCAATAAACTAAAAGCATTCCCATTTGGAATTATTCCGGACCAAAAGGACTTAAACTTTTAATCAGATTATTGGTCGTGTACGTTGAGCTGTGCTTATTATATACTGTTTATAGCTAGACTCCAGCTAACTCCACGAAATCACGAACCCGTAAAAGGCCTAAGCCTATTGCAGGTTGTGATGATAAGAATTGTGGAAACCAGCTGGTTCGCCGCCGTGGGTCTAAAAAAACAACACGGCCACATTAGCTATAGTCAGATAGTGAGAAACTTCGCTCTGGGAGACTGTCCCAGCTATTAGCGCCAGGCTCTAAGAGACGACGGGTTAATATGTGAAACCACGAGTTATCTCGCACTACGGCTGCCTGCATACTGATCATCCTCATAAGCTATCATCTAGAAGCCAGCGCGGAGTTACGGTTTAACACGAGAGATAATGATTGTCAAGGGCATGAGGGCGAACGACCAAGACTTGGGCCGTTGAACGTATACAGTGTACGTGCAGAACGATCGTTCGGAACTCCCCAGACGAGATGACAATTCCTTCCAACACAAAACTGTTACCTGCAAGGATCCCCCTATTATCACAATAACATCCGGAAAAAAGGGATTAATTGGTTGCGTTCAAATGTGTGGTGGCAGCTTGAAATAAGCCGTAACGATATGCTATGGTTGAATCTAGACTATTCCCCCGAAACGGTTCAGTGGTGAGTATATGCACTTACAACCACGAACGGACTTAAAGGCTGTCATGTATCAAATCTGCACGGAATGTGCATCCGGTTTCGATCAGCGAATGCTTAAGTTGGTATTAGTGTACCGAGCAATGAAATATAGGAGATATTCCAACATGGCCCCAAACTCAGGATTATTGCGTGATTGATCTAATAATATTGGAAAGATCCCGAAAAGTTTCGTATAAAAATAAAAAAGAATAAAGTTAGGAAGAACGGTGAGGTAAACTGGACAGAATTAGCAGAGTGGCTTGAGTAACAGCAAGGTTCGAGTAGGCCTAACAGCGAGCACGGACGGTCCCTTCAAAAAAATCGATGGCGGAAAGTGGAAATTACGTTCCCCCCCCCCCCCTCCCGAATTGTCAGTGGTGATCATGCGCCCACCACGAACTGGCTTTGTCATGGATCGAATATATGCACGAAATTTGGTATCACGGTTTCGATCAGATGATGGTGTTATTCAATGTACTTGAGAAACTGGAAGAAGGAATATTCAACATGGCCCGTTCACTGGGTTATTTCGAAGATTGATCTAATAATATTAGGAACGATCGCTGAAAAGGTTTCTTATTCTGTTTTTCAAAGAAACGGGAGCTCTAACGCACAGAATTAGCAGAGGCGGCTTGCAGGCTCGAGAGTAACAGCAAGCACCACGTTCACGTTCGAATTTTATTTTGAGTGCACTAAAATTGGAAAAAAAGGATAAAGATTATTTCAATTCGATCAGTCAGTTAATATTTGCTCGAAGTTAATAATAAAGCGTCAGAAAGTCAGTTTAAAATGTTTTCTGGTGGCGTTAGGTAGGATGAATTGCCCTTATTCCCGACTGAAAAGAATGTTCGATTGTGCATATTTTTACGTGCGTTCATAGTTGGTAGAGAAATCATAACTTTCGTGGTATTAAGGTGAATATATCACTTCAGTGTGTTGGCTATGTGATCGACCTTTGTGGACTTCAAGTTACAGGGGTCAACTAAATTAGTTCACGTTATCGCCGTACCTGCGTTGACATACGTTAGATATTCATCCATGCAACATTTAACAACATTTAGCCTGTGAGTTCCTCTCCTAGCTAGCCTGATAGCAATACACCAAGGTCAAAAGCGTGGGCCTGACTGGCGAGGGCCGCGGACATTCTTCGTAGGATGAGGTGCGCGGCTGGGGTGGGACACCATCGACACCATCGCATAAGCGATACAATGTGACTGCGAACCGCATTTCTGCACATTTCCGGACATATCGCAATTAAAATTCCGCCTGTTCTCCCTCCTGAAAATGGTTTGAATTCCCACTTGGGGGAATTGGAGTGACTACGATGGACATAAAAAGGGCCACCGGGGGGGGGGCATGTGGGAGGTCCGGACTCATGTTTGGCATGCCGTTGAACAGCCTACAATGCGGAGTGTTCCTTCGTTTCGTTTCCTTCATTTGGGACATCTTTCAGTGACTGAATCAAGCTCAATAACAAATTGTATTTGAACAGCAGAAAAATGTTTTTTGTGTGGATACAATTTTCCGTGAGTAGTTCGACTGAGATACCAACAATGTAAAAGAGAATCTTGCAACCCCAGTTTGTCATTGGTGTGTTTTTCGCTGAGCTAAAAATATTCGCAAGAAGCACGGGCTTGTTCTGACGACGATGTTGTGGAATTTCTGAAGAACGAAATTCCCTTCATATACTCTTTCAAACGTTACTTTGCTCCTATCAGTTCGTCAAGTACTGTGGTAATATTTACGGTCATATCATCACTCAATGTTATGGAAAACAGTTATTTTACCTGCTATCCTGACTTGGTGGGCAACACTAGTAAGTGTGACAGTCACTGAGTCCGTGTACACACGCAGAAACACTACTGTTGCAATGCAAGTGTTAATGTTACTAGTGTTAGGCCTGGCCCTGAGTGAGTCATTTACATTGGCAAGTGGGCTCTGTTACTGTGTTGGTACTGTTATGGCGCGAAACTTAATTTTGTTGTGAAATAATGACACTGTTATGCTGTTTTGGGTACAACTCCAGAATACCCCACCATGAATACACACAACTGCCACCTCAGGGAGGGCGGGGTCGCAAAGTATGCTTAGCAAAGAATAAGGCCCTATCTCCATCTATCAGAATGGAGGGCGCGGAGGCAGTGTTCGTTTTTCCAGAGAAATTACGGTTTATTATCGCATCGCAAAATGCGATGCAAAATAGCAAACTGCGAGAGATTAAAAAAAAATGCATCGCGAACGGTGCGATGCAAAACTCAGGCCAAATTTATGATTAAATATGAGCTGCGGTGAATCGGCGGGGCTTATGATTCATTACTAGCCTGGTGTCAAGAATTATCTGCTTTTTAAGAGCCAAATTCCACTTTATTCTGCTTTCAAAAAAGGTCAATTTTCATTGCCTACATCGTAACTTCATCCTACCGTAACCTAGAAAACTGCATGCAAAACTGTATGTTGCTAACTAACTCGCCACGGTGCTGTGCACTATTTCCGAATATAAGCCCTGCACGAGCTAGTTGGAACACAAGCTCAGTACTAATACCAAGTCGGCCACTCCCGAGGGCTCCGTACGGACGGCCAACATCGTGACTTTCCATGGCGCGCACGCAGTTAACGTCAACGGAGATTTCCTATAGACTTAGTGATCAAGGACTGAATTTATTCCCGATGGTCGATCTGTGATAAAATGATACTGCATATAATTCGCGTGGGCCTGCATTTCTATGAATGAATATAAATGGAATGAATAATTAGGTAATTGGTGGATAATTACAATTATACATGAAGGTTTAGCAATCATTCGGTGGCATTTACAGCTAATTTTGGACCGTGCCTTGCTTCGGTTTTCTTGCTAAAATAATCCACAGTAGTAAAAGGTCTTCGCCGGGGTAATTGCACTAGCGGGGAGTTTGTGCGGCCGGACGGCCAGTGCATGCTAGTGCGGGCCGCGCCGGCTGGGCGTACGTACGTACATACAAGCTACTACGGTACATAACTGGCATGCATCACGGCACTGCATATCACAATGTGATTATTTTCATTTCCTCCGCGATAAGCCAAGTTTAGTTTTCAAGAATGGAGGTTGTCTCGAAATTATTTTGAGTTTTGGAAAAGGTGTTAGCGACAGTTCCCATGGAATTTCTGGGTTCAACCGAGTTACCGAGGGGTACAAGGATGTTCTGTTATTGTCAGCCGTCATGATTAGCAAAATCATTCATATGTCTGCGACTTAGAGGAAGGGGTGATGTCTGATTTCCAGGAACTTGATTAGTCAAAAGTTGTGATGTAGACGCATATCGATTTGGGAAAAATGTGCCATGGGCATGCAGTGAATGATGTTACTCTGATAGCAGCTAGACAGGTAAGTACTTACATGTAACATGGCGAGTGAAGCAACAGTAAAGAGATGGCAACGGGATTTATAATCCCAGCAAGGAGTGGTTAGCCTACGAAGTAAAGGAATCTATGGTTGTGGGACTTTCTTGTCGGGTTTGTTCAAAGTTCAAAACTACACTAAAATACTGCAGGAACTTCAATCAGGCATTCATAGTTGGTGTCAAAGATCCGCAAAATAAGATAGAAAACCTGTGAAGCATAGTCAAAGTGCTATGCACAAAACGGCGCTCAACTACCTGCGAAAGCCCGAGTCACGGTTAGACTTTTACATAACGCGCCCCCCAAGCGGAAGATCGTTACAGAAATGTGACCAAGAGGAGCTGGACCGAATCGAAAAGTTAATCGACATAGTCTACATGCTGGCAAAGAGAGAAAAACCTTTCTACAATGTTCCCGGAGTAGTTCAGCTCGAACAAAGACATGGGGTCAAACTGGGTCGCACCTACCACACACCCGAGAAAGCCAAGGAATTTAGCAACTGTATTGCCCTGGTAAGTTGTCAGTTTGCAGAAAAAATGTGATGTGAGAATCAGAAAGACATTGCAGGCTAGCAGTGCGATAACTATGGTGTGGCCTGCCCTAGCTCCTTGATAAATGTTATTGGATGTTGATACACTGTCTGGATGATTTTCCGTCAATCGGCAAAAATCGGCCCACCATTTTTTAGACCGTGTCTTTATACCCTATGATTTTTTTTTTTTACGTACCTACGTCTATGATGAAGAATTGCTTTCCACCAGCAGATACAAGGAAAGCATCACATAACAACATGATAGGCAAAGGCTAGCAAGGTAAAAAATACATCACCAGTAAAATAAAATATTTTGTTGAGGCCATTGGACGTACATAGTATAACAGAGTTGGATTCGAACGGGAGAGCGTGGTCTCAATCATGCAGCTTGATTGCACTTGCATGTAGTAGTTGGGCTAATTACAAGTCTCACCGATGACAGACATTTTCTTATGAGTGTGCATTAGTGCATAGCAAGCATAGGCCTACGATGCCTGTCATTATTCTTGAAAGAAAATAATCATTACAAACAACCTGCTTACCTGCGTCCTGCAACAACCTTGGTGGTGGTGGGCTGGTGTTAGCAAGTAACAGTTATCTTATTTAATGCAATTATATTCAGGTGATGAAGGATGATCTCAAGGCTGGCCTGAGCAAGACCCCTACTATACTATATTTGTAGATGGTTCAGTCGACATCTCAAACACAGAGATGGAACTCATCTACATTCTGTACAGACCAGCCACGGGAAACCGCCACGTGGGGATTTTTCTAGACCATCAAGAAAGTGAAACATGCCCCTGCCCCCTCAAGCATCCCCGAGAGTTATCAAAGAATCACTGAGTGAGTTCAACATCGAAGGAAAATCAATGGTAGCATTCTGCTCAGATGGAGCATCTGTCAATATGGGCATCAGAGGGGGAGTGGCTACCCTACTGAAGGAAAGAAAAAACACCATGGTTGATGTGATCATGTATGAATCATGTTTTAGAGTTTAGATGATGAAAGATGCTTTCAAGGATCCAGGGGTAGAAACTGTGGACAAACAGGATGCTAAATTCGCTCTACCTAACTACGTACTTACTGACTCCCTCTACCACCGAGTGCCAAGAGATGGAGAGAGCTGGAAGAGGTAATAGCCTAATTGATAAAAAAATACCCAATTATTTAGGATTTAAATACTACTTTGGAAACTATGTTGGCAAGTGACACTTGGTCATGAATCATTATGTTCATATGATGATGTTCATTCTGGATTGGAAAATGAAATTGATGCAAGTTCAAGCAATGACAGTTACTATCCATTACATTGCTAATAATTGGTGTTCAGATTGCATATTGTACTGAGTGGTGGCTTAAATGTATGCTATACAATTAACATCCATAGTCCAAAATTCACAGATAATTTTCCCATTATTTAAGGTGCAAACCACACAGAATCCATTAGCTTGTTGTTATTTAGATTGCTAACATCATGGAGGAGGAGATCATGAGACCCCCCCCACCAGAAGGATAACGGACACGGGGGTCCAGCATAAGGCGGGGCATGTAAGCGATACTAACATCCTACCACTCCCTAGTAACCCATCTGGAAAACCAAACGAGAATGCATATCAGTAGGGGCACAGAAAAGGCCAAGACAGAGGTACCGAAGGTTCTGAAGAGTGTAGAGTTCAGCTCAAATCATATTCTGTGCTTGAGAGATGTCCTGGGGCACTGGCTGCCCTCTCTCAGAGTTTGCAGAAAAAAGTCCACAAACTTTCTACCAAGAACATGTCCAACCTTGCAGATTTCTATGACAGAATCAAGTCCACCCCCCCTTGCGCATAACCCGATCAGTGCAGCAGTGACCATCCACATGATGTTGAAGTGATTGACTGATAGTGAGCTGCTGAGGCTGGAATGGAGAACCTGCCGCCAAAAGACCAGCCCATTCAGCAGCTACAGGTTACAAAGGATTCCTTCAATCAACTCCAGCACGAAGTAGGTTGATGGCAAGCCAGCGACCTTCCAGGCAAGTTAGCCCAGTGTCGAGTTAGATGTTACAATCCATCAAATTAAGAAGAATGCAGTCACGATTGGAGAAGGTGGGCAGTGCTCGTACGTACAAGACTTGGTGATGTTCATGAGAGTCAGTGCCTCCAGTCAGTGAGATATTGGGACACCGCTCGTTGGCCAAGAACAAAAGGCCAGCTATAATAATATGGGACGGATGAGGTTTCAGCCTTTGTGGACAATTTGCGGCTATCGTAGAAGGCTCAGGTATGCAATTGTATCACTCAATCATACACATTTTCCTAGCTCAGGTAGTCGCATTGTGAATTTGTGAGAGCATATTATTATTTATTATTATTATTATACCAGAATCCAGAAAATTAAGCTGGCACAAAAACCTTACTAATATTGACATCATGTAATGTATGGCTTCGACTTTTCTATGAAGGTTGCGATACAGATGAGCTACCCTCAGAGTGGACCAATTCAGTTCTTCTGGCTACCTTCATTGAGTCATTAACACCGCCCCGGATGCCGACCTGGCAAGCCCTGATCCATCACTACAAAGAGACACCCACATCTAGTGCACATGAGCTCAATGGCTTTCACCTTTCACTCGTTCCAGGTGGGCAGCGCACTAGCTCTAAATATTTAGAGGAAAACTCACTACCTGGTAGACCTTTGTTAGTGACTAATAATATAACACTTATTATGTACGTGTAATATATATGTACAATTCCGCACTCACCTGATTCATTTAGATTGGTCAAATGCTCAATGGCGCGCCCCTAACGTTGCCTATATACGTCTTCTATTCTAATAAAGCAAGTACCCTTACTGTTTGATCTTTTATACCTCCTTCAGTATCGATCACCGTTGAGCGGGGCTTTTCTCAATGGGAAGAGTAAAACAGATCGAGAAACGCGCCTGGTCATATTTCCTTTGGACGACCTAATGAGAAACGCAATAGATGTCCACCCTGTTACGATATTCATCTAAGGAGCTTCTGAGCTTTTCTCCTCCCGGCACTAAGAGAAGAAAATCCTAGGAGAAAAAAGTCTGGTAAAGCGGTGCTGCTGCTGGGCATGGTGCTTGCTGAGATTAGTGAGGATGAGGAAAGAACCTTGCAGACTCGGACTGGATGGATCAAAATCTGAGCAACGATTGGTGTATCCGAATGATGGAGGATCGGGGGACTGGGATCGAAGTCCGGAGCCTCAGCTTGGGCTACTTGAGGAAGGCTGAGGTGATCTGAAGGGAAAAGCCTCTGGAGGATCCGGAGGGAACTGGATTTGAAGCTCCTGATAACAACATGGGCCAAAGGAGGAAGAAAAAAAAAGGGGGGGGAAGATAGTGATTTTTTTGAAGCTTTAGGCATTGTCAAGTTTCTTTTGTTACTGATTCACTGTTCAGCATTCAGTGTGGTGTCACTTGTCAGCTTGAATAACTTTGTAACTTGTCTTTCTTATCAAGACTATGTGACTTTCTATAGTTGCCAAATAATGGCTTATAGCCTATTGACCACTGAAACCACAAGTTGGTTAATTGAATATTTATGGAACAAATGACCTTGGGTACTTGGAAATCACAGGAATATACACAGAATCAGAGCACCAGGCATGGGTTGATTTTGATTTTGATTATGATAGGTTCCTTTGTTATTATCCAAATGTCTGCTCAGAACCGAGTTGGTCTGGCTTGGTTTACGAGCCCAAAACTGCTATAATTGTTTCTTACATTGGCACGTAATTACAACTATGTCTATGCATTATGAGTTCTACCTTGAAACCATAAGAGTTTTGACATAATTGAACAAATCAAATAATCACTCAACCAGAATAGGACGATTCTGGTCATGTACTGTTTGTTTATTCATTTATCTGTACAGTGTTTACTTGGTTGAAATAAGTTGATAACCAGCTATGCTGTTGGCTACATGGCAAATAAACTTGTTGTGATGTTGTGCAGTCACATGTCTTCTCTTTTTCTCCAGTAATCAGTGCAGGTGCACTAGTGAGGTCCGGCTTTCCCTGCTCAGAACGACTCGAAAGAAAGTGCCAGGTGCACTGGTGAGGTCTGCTTGTCACCTGTACCAAGACCATCGAAAAGAAAAACTTAGAAAAGACAAAAGACATCGTCCAATTTTTCGATCTCGCACATTTTTTTTTTTTTAAAATTGATTATAAATTTGATACCCAATGTCCCTCATTTGTTTGGATCATAGCAGCAGTCCCATGGGAGTGAACGATTTTGCCGTACTATAAAGAATGATAGGCCACTGCCAGTCTTGCCACTATCTAATGTGTGTGTGTGGTGTGTTGATATCTGCCTGCAAAGAGAATACCAACTAAAAACTTTATGGTAACTGCAGTCATGCCGCATCAAATGTAAATTGCACTCCGTTATACCCCCATCCTGCATACGACGTAAAATAGTCCTTGTTCATACTTTCATACCCAAAAAGGGTGCGAAAAAAATGCTTGTAGAAAATAAAACTGCTACACATAATGTTCAAACTGCTTAACAAAACAAATCTTGGCCTAGCACTGTTTGCTATGCATTTTTTTTAGGATCAGTGCGCGGAGGTCAGAAAGCAGACACCATTTCTATTCGAGCCGATTCTGATACATTCCAGCAACTAGATTGTTCTATTCAGTATGCGCACAACAGGAGGAATAGTGTGGTCAGGACTCACTACTATTGACCTGAATAGTGTGGTCACGGACGCAATAATCTATATGACCTGTTTGTAGCTGAATCCTTTCAGCAGTCCTCTTACAAGTAGAACATAAGTAGAAGCATGCAAGTAGAGATACCCTTCAATCACACAGCAGGAGTCCTGAATAGGTAGGGTACTAGCCTATTTTGTACTTTATTGTTCAGGGTCGTTAGCAATTGAGATGAAATATAGTGATAGGGTTATTTTTTATAAATTGATTACTAAGTGCAGGAAATAATGTAGATGTACTGATCATGTTTAACATAGGCTAATTAATTTCTAAATGGTTACACCTCCCTGTCCAAAACGTTAAACAAAGATCCAAAGTTAGTGGACGGGCCATTCAAATGCATCTAATTTTGCCCATAATTTCCACTAAATCTCTGAACCTGGCAATTATGGTTCCTTTTAGTTTCAGGTTTGTTTGGCATCATGGATTCAGGGTCAAGATTTATTATTCGGGGGAACGGTAAGACTGATTTCTATTTGATTTTGTATGTGGTATCGTCGGTTGGGTGAACAGACAATCTGGAATTATATATTGGGTACAGAATTTGACTAATAAAGCTGCAGAATAAGCCCTACTTATATAATTTATTGTTTAGGCTCACTAGCAGATTATTCCTCATTGTTACATTTTTTTCTTCAGGAATGCCCTGATAATCCGCATTGAAAACTGTACCTGAGTTTGATGTAACATGAGTCGCAGTAATGTGGCAGTGTAAAGTGATTCGCACCGATTGCTCATCCAGTTACTGTTACTGCTTTTGAATCTCTGATGAGAATCGACTGTATGTAGGATCTATCATACATACTGATGACTTGGGAAATATCTCAGTTGGCTTCCTTCACTCAACTTTACTAAAAGCTGTCTAATCACACACAATTTAACTAGCCCAGTACTGACTTAGCCTGCTAAAAGCAGACGAAGTTAAGAAGTTGTACCTAAACTAGAGGGGTAACTCTCCATAATACCACAATCGAATAGTACTATATTGTCTCCAGGACTTTGTTTTACAAATCCCCCAAAATTAGGATTCTGCTCATTACGATTCCGGTGACGTAGGTGGTCAGTCATCAGTAGCACACAAACTGGTTATGAGGAAGCAACCCTGAAGAGATTCCGCGAAAGATCGACCCGTATTTTGGTCATTAATATTAACAGAAGACTTTCAATTACTTTTACATATTGAAAATTATAATTTACTCCTGAGAATTATACATTGAAGCCTATAATGCATCCGAACAACTGTTTAGCTCTGCGCAGCTTATTGTGGTCTGTTGGTATCCCCCAGAGAGTCAAGAGATAATGTTTTTTTGAAGGTATATTAATGTATCGTCGTGTCGTTATGAATGAGTCGGGTATCATCAATTATTTTGTTTTTTTTTTTTTTTTTTTTTTGCTGCGGCCAGATTGAACTCAGTGGCATGTTGCTTGTTGACGTGGACGTCAACACAAAAAACAGGGATGCATGTCAGATGGTTGCAATCATCTTATTATAATATATTACTTTATTTCAATTAACATCATCCTATTACGTGTATCTTAACCATTATTTATTTAATTCCCAATATTATTAATTATTAATTAATATCACCATGATCCCGTTCTACCCGAAGTGTTTGAATGATCCCATATCGTGATATGACGTAATACTTAATACACAGTCAATATTTTAGTAGGTCACTTTACAGGGGGTAGATGTCCCGTTGGTATAACGAGGGCATGGTGCCCGGGAGTCATTAAAATGTTCCCAAATCGGGTGTGTACGTTACTGTCAGGTTAAATGAAGCGCTAATGTATACGGCCTTGCATGGAGTGGATGGTCAAACAGGTGCCAGCGGGAGGTCTCTGTTCTTTTTAAGTTATTGTTTCGCTCAGTTCCGCGACTTGACAGCGAAGCCATAAATAGGACAGTCGCCCGGGTCTAGCACACCGGGTTGTCCAAGGATGCTACTCCATATTGAAGTCGCTAAGGAATATGAGGGAGCGGGGAGTGCTGGATTGGTTCATGAAGTTTGTGACCTTTTCGTGACATGGTTTGCGCCAGAACAGAGACTTTCCGCGGGTTCCAGACAAAGGTGTTTTTTGGACGCGCACATGGTCTTGCCAGGGACGTGTCATGACGTGGCGGTGAAGTTTGGTTTATGGGATGTTAGGCGTTCCGGGATTATAACGAGCTTGCTAAAATATCCAAGCTTCACTTGGGACCTATTGCGCATCCAAATTACGGTAAGTACATTTTTTTTCTTTTTTTTAATTAACCTAGGCCTCAAGCCAAGTAAAATAAAACATGTTGAGCGTCTGAATTTTTGGAAATATAGAGATGATGAGGACTTATCATTTTACTTGTATTTTTTTAAGTCCAAAAAGACCATATTCAACAATATAGTAAACATATCACGTACAAAATTGGACTCTTGTTTTATTAGAGTGCTGAAAAGTTGTCTACCTAGTGGGCACACCAAAACTGTACAGAAATGCTTGATAGTCATAAATCTGCAAAGCAGTCGAAATGAATTTTACTCATTAGAACATCTTTTTGAAAAAAGTTATAAAACTAATTTACAGGATAATGATGAATTGCCAAACTTCCCCAAAAACGAAAGCAGGAGGGGAACGATCAACATCTTTGTTTTTCCACGTCACCTTATTATGTTAAAGTGTATTGTTGTTCGCGAGAGTCCAACGAACAAGGGACGGCGAATTTTGCTTGACGTCACAATAAAATTTCGAATGTCCGGACCCAAACCGGTATATCAGAACCAAAATGTGGAAATACACTTTGATTTCAATTTATCTCAATCTTGGGTGCACGATATTGTTACAAGTTCTCAGGGGTTTTTACATGACGACAATCCATCTTTTAAGCATCTCGGCCTTACGGTTGAGTATTTCGTCAACATTTATTGGTACAACTGGTCACACTTTAATTTTCATACTTTCCATGAGAGCCCAACATTGTTAAATCCAAGCAAAATGCCTCAAATTTGATGCACAATCAGTGCTGATATCAGTATAATTAAAACCTAGTAGCTGTACCTTCAGAGATCTCAGAATTTTTGGACCCGAAGCACAGTTTGAGCGACCACACGAGCCCATCCTGTGCATTCACAACAAAATGGTTATCTCATCTACGTTATGATGATTAATATAATGATGGAATAGTCATACCAATTAGCTATTGAATTGTCGATCCAAGGACTCACTTGGGCCATACAGACTATCACTCTATGCCAGTGTGTCAACAATTGGTTTTATGGACCCCCAAACAACAAGTCATTTGTGACGTATGTAACCCCAAACTTTGGACACACTGTTAATGACCCATGAGACAGTTTGCCTTGGTGAAAGCCGTCAGAAGGCAATATAAGCCATTATGTTAGAAATTTCAAAATGTATCTCCTCCTCAAAGATACATTAGATTTCCATTGACAACTGTGTCATAGTGTTCTATGGAGGTGCCTCGTTTTCAGCTTGTTTGCAGATTAGGGAGACAATATCATATAGTGTTGTTAGAATTGAAGCAATTAACAAGCTGATGAAACACAAGAAAATGGGTCAATCTTTGAGGGATGTTGACCAACTTTGGACCCAAGTTCATTGACTCTTGTGATTTTTCTGAACGTCAACATCAGCGGTCCATTAAAGGGGCACAATATGCATTGTTGTGAAATTGTTTTGTTCCTCTTAACTCACGGCTTCTGTAATAGGAATGTTGACTGAAGTGAGTAACAATGTTCATTGACTGCTAAGACCTGTTCGCGCGTATGAAGATCATTGTCCCCAAAAGCACAATTAAGCCATTGCTTCAGGACTGCCTCCTCGCTTTCTCCATTGAATGATGACTAAAGGGAGTAACAATGCTCATTGGCTGCTAAGACCTGTTCGCCCATATGAAGAATCCATGTCACAAAAGCATCAATAAGCCATTGTTCCGCTGCCTCCTTGGCATCATGGATTTGAAAATAGCCCAATGTATATTTGACATTTCGTCTTGATTACATATTTGTGCAATTTGAGCTACAGCACATTTGGTGCTCTTGTTTATACTGTATTTGCGACCTCCGCGTCATCCACGCTCTCCAGTGTTTCTGACAGCTGGTTCCACGGGACCTGGCCAGTTATCCCCTTAGTCAAGAAGATCAAGAAATGTTGACATTAACTTGGGCCTTTATATACAATCATGTAGCCAACTTGCAGACTTTGATGGAGATCGCTAGACTTCGATGGCGACCTCAACGCCTCAGTCTAGAATGGAATTGTCAGAACTTTGATGGTTGCACTCTGGCAGCGCAGGACATCGATGTACGACCTCCATGTCCTCCACGCCCCCCGATCTAGAATGAATTGTTTGCTGAAGAGCGATGTGCGACTTCCACCCTCCACAAAAAAAGCCAAAATCAGACCATGGTGGGGTACTCTGGAGTTAATGTACTCCGAATGATTTTGTTCACTTCATGCCCTTTTCACAGTCTGAATTAGTAAGAAGAGTAAGAAAAATAAGATGATACCTGAAGATGCTTAACAGGATAAACGGCGTAGTAGCCTCAGCTAGGCTAGATCCAAAGTTCTGTGTTGCTTGTGGTTGATATTCTAGTTAGATAAGTATGTAGGCCCCTTAGTCATAATGAATGGTTCCAATTGCACCCAATGCCTATTCTGTTCAATCTGGCTTGAGACGGAGTGTACACATTGTTTTGATTTGATGACATGCTCTGGTAGAGAATCCTCATGCCACAAATTCTAATACAGAAGAAAAAGTGATGTCTGACTGATGAGAAGAAAGTGACATGTCAAAGTCTATTAGTCTGTAATGTACTCTTGCTCAGGTCATTTTGATAAATGACATCTGGTTATTATCAATCGAATTATGATTTTAGCCTAACTCATTTTGCAGGACCATCATGAGAGGAGCCTGAAATCTAATTTTGTGTAACTTAAAACTGGATAATACATGTTACAATAATTTGGATAGTTTTAATGTGTGGGGGCTGTGGGCTATAAATATGTGGGGTTTGATAAACATAATTTCATGAAAAATGTTCATTAAATTTTCGTATCTCTATTTTCAGGTATGCTGAAGTGATGCTTACGAAATGGGTTACTCTGACTCTGCTGTCCAATGGATGGGACCTCACACAGTTGGGATGAGTGAGGAGTAGAGTTGTTATTATTTTTAGGAGCATTGGAAACAGAGTCTGCCTAAATAATAGTACTGTGGGATGTTGGAGTTTTGACTTGGTCTATGAACTGATTTTGCTGAATTTTGTTTGTTTGCATCCCTACTGAGACAGCATGCCTTGGCACAAACTGGTATTTCAGGCTGAGTGACATTTCTGACTATCTCCTGTCAACACCGTTACTGGGGAAAGTTAGGCGAGTGGGGTCAAGATAGGTCGAGTCATGACATTCCCACCAGATCGCCGACCCTGAAGAATTACGGACTACCTGCTGAAGGTTCTGTGGTGGGAGACAGTGAGTGGGCAAGGAGAAATATTGGAGAAAACTGGAGGAGGTGGCTAGGGGGCTTGGGCGAACATCTAACACCCAGGTACGGTCTGCAGTGAATGCACAGGGTCCGTCAGTATCTGTACCATACCCATGCTCGTACACACATCCCATGGGCTTGTACTTGTTCTGGTATCTACTTGTATGGAGCTCCCCCCCCTCCCTCACATGGTCCGTCATAAAACACACAGGTACAATGGAGTTGGCTCTATAGTCAGGTATTATTTGTCAAGATTGATTTCGATGGGTATGGGAAGTTTACACCAATCTAGGAACCCTGACTTGTTTGACCAGATAGCACAGCAATAACGTCTCTTCCCGACTAGTGCTAAGATGATATCAAGGCAAGGGTGTAACCATCCCAACTGCTCCGGGCTTGCCATTTTACGTCTGTCTTAAAGTAACAACATGACTGCACAGGGCAGCCACCTAGGGGTAATCATCCGGTGAATGCCGGAATTGGGCTGATTGCGGAGCGTCACTGCTATTCTTCCGCCCCCTTTTTTTCTTGAGGTGACACCCTCCCGGATTGATATTACATGAGGGGTAATTGATTTCACTCGATTGACCCTCGCCGTTAACATAGTGTTGGGTTGACTTGATCACAGCTCTAATGGGCTCCCCCTCCCTATTGAAGTTAGTGCTGGGTTGATATGGCTCTGACTAACACACCCTCCTCATTACCATAGGTGTAGTGACTTGATTACCGCTCTGATTGACCCACCCTAGTTTCCCATATATCCTAAAAACACTGGTCCCTGATTTCTGGGGCAACCATTGTGATTCCGTACATGTATCAATTCATGTGAATCACCCATTTGATGTGCTTATCTGGCGCTCGTGTGCAGTGAAGGTGAACATACATAATATCATACTCATACATTGGGGTGTTTTGGGTGATCGTGTTTGGCGATTCGGGGATGTATTGTGTTACATGGATATAACCAAAATTAAAAAAATCTCAAAAAATAGTGCTATAGCAGCTTGAGTTAATATAACAATAGTATACATTTTGGGTTTCAGGATGTGTCACAAGACAGCTCGGATATGATGGACGGGAAAACGGTACAACTCAAGGTGTGGTAAGTGGAACTTGCACATGATGCTCTCCTCCGAATATCTGAGAATAAACAATTACAAGTGGTGACAAAAAAAGAGACACAGGGGGCAACACCATTTAGGCCAAAGGTGGCCATTTCACAAAGTTTGCACATACATTGAATGGTCGAATTTCTTTTAGTAGAGCATTAAAAGCAGTAATTGATGTAATAGACCTGCTCAGGGAGAGCATTCCGATCAATAATAGCAGTAGCACAAAAAGGGTAGAACATGGAACTGTCAGAAGTTCGGGCTGGGTGCCATAATTGGAACAGCAGATGTTTCAGTAGGAATTAGTGCCCAAGTATGGCGAAAATGGAACCATAGAATATTTGTGTGCATGGTTTAACCTAATGATTTTAGCCCTGTTCTCAAATGTCAGCATACCGAGACTAGCAATTTCCTACTGCCCAATATGGAATTTTGGACCTTGCATAGCATGGAACGACAGTGTTATTGCGGGTAGTTTGAAGCTTTTGGGGGGAATTAATTGTTGGGACCCCCCCCCCAGCATACCAGACGAAGTGAGTATATAATACCCCCCCCCCCCCCCAAGATCGTATGATTCTGTCGGAATCATTCTACCACATTAAGGTTTGACAACTGCTTGACCATGTGAGAATGGTAAGTCTGGGATTGGCCTATGTATTGATGTTCTTGACATGTCACACTGAAGGTAAAGCCCACCGTCAATCAAGCCACCAAAGTGTACCTCTCCAGCAGAACTTGAGAGTCTACTGGCGATAACCGTTGAGACTGAATTCAGCTGAATAGAGCGAGGCGCAGCGAGTTTGTTATTGAGCAAATTCAGAGTCAAGATTTAGGAGCAGTAAAAGTCGACCTACTGTGTTTACTATTCTAACATCCACAGATTAGGAATACCCAAACAATTAGAGATATAGAATCTCTAAATATCTGTTTGTATTCCTTAAAGTAGTACGCCCTCTAAAGCGTGCGTATACTGAGAGCCGGATCTCTAAACTTCAAAAGGCTTCAAAAGTGCTGCGTTTACGCAGCAAAAAGAATGTAGACGCAGCAAAATTCAAGCAAGTATTTGATTGTTGTGTGTGGCCAGCTGACTTTATTGCAAAACACTGACTGTTATTACAAAATTAACGGACGGCTACGTGATTAGGATTAGCATCAGACTCCTGTGATCGCAATAACGGATAGCTTGGGTTGGAGGATTATCAATAACAGATTTCAGAGATTTGATTTTCCTCCCATTGGCAGGGACACGTCAGGTCAGTGTCAGATTCGTACGATCTTCCGCACCTACTCCAGGGGAGCACATGGTATTCTTTTGGTTTACGACATATCAAACCGGTGGTCCTTCGAGGGCATCGATATATGGCTATCGTAGAGATTGAGGAGGTCATTATATTGAGAATCAAGAAGACCGAATGCGGCCTAATGGTCATGTTAATAGGACTTGACCTTTGGTTTAAATACTACTCACTATCTTTAATATTATGACAGGCCAACCCCCAGACTGAATTGCTCTAAGGCAGACACCCGCTGTTGCAAAATCCCCCTGAAATACAAATCATAGAGGGGGGGGAGGATTCGCAGGATCCCTGTCTACAAAATCATGAACAAGACTATAGATGGGATCCAAATAAACAACTTCAATATTGTTTATTTATTTAATAGGCTAAGTCAGGGGTTCCAACCTGTGGTACGCGTCCCACCAGTGGTACATTTGGACTTTCTCGGTGGTACGCAGGTTGGTACAGCAGTGTGCTCCATTTTTTCTTTTGCCTTCTATTGTTATTCTCCTCATGCATCTTGCACGAGACATTTGACTTCTAATGATGCTAAATTGCACCAGATTCCATATGAGGGTACTTAATTCTTCAAAAAATGACAAAGGGGAAGATACCCCCTCACTGGACCACGTTCCCTCGTCGTCCACATCTTGGGCGCGCTGCTTGTCTGCGATGGGTGTCATCAAGAACATCCCTCTCCCTCGCACTGGAGCGGGAAACATATTTTTGTCTGATAAAATGTTTCTGATCTACAAATTTCAGAACAAAAAATGCCAATTAAGAGATAGTTTTAAAGCAAAACAACATTCCTAGATGCAATCGTCCTGGCATCTGGGCCTTTTAGGCGCCAAAAAATTCCTGTGCGCTCTGCCGCCAACCTATGGTGGCGCTTAGATAGTAAATACAATGGTACTCAGTGGCACCACAATGTGGAATGGTACTCCAGTTGGAAAAGGTTGGGAAAACCTGACTCTAAGTGAACTATTCGCTCTGTATTTTATGGAGGCCACAAAATGGCATTTACTAAAGCAGTGTTGTAACAAGAGTCAAGTCAGAGACTCGGACCCGAGTCGACTCGAGTCGCGTAAACGACTGACTTGGTAAAAAATAAAATGACTTGACTAAGTCGTATCCTGTGAGGACTTGCCTTGACTCGAGTCACCCCTTATTTGACATGACTTGGACTTGCACCATTCTCGACTCGAGTTTAATAAAAAAGACTGAAGGATCTTTGGAGGACTCGAGTCGAGTCTCGTTTGATGATGAATACAGTACGCCTCCGAGTATTAGGCCTATTCATTGTTTAGTTTGCACTACCACCTTCGTCTGCTGCCATATCGATACAACTAGTATCGCATGCACCGCCACTGTACCGCTCTGTGGTGTGTACAACAACAGCACAGTTTTATACAGGGCGGCTCCCCGATCGTTCCACATTACAGTCCCATACGACACGCATGTAATGTGACAATGACAGTTAGTGTAGGAGGGCTGTCGCTGGGCATCACCATCTAGTGTTGCCAACTGAACCGGTGAGCAGGATCATTTGATTGTTATGGAAATATTCGATCCCTCGATTTTTTGTGGGGCAAGGACTATAGTCAAAACTTAGTTGAAAAATGCCAGACCGGGTATCATGGTGCTTAATCCAACTTTCGTTCCTGAGAGGGGGGGGGTGTTGTTCCGTGCATGATTAATGCTGCGCGCCAAGTTGTTGATGGGCAGATTTGTTTTTAGGTTTGGATTGGTTCTTGGGTTGGTCTACCACTGTGGTGGTGGGCAGCCAATCAGGGCTTGTGAGTGGGTTGTGCAGCCTTTTGTTAGGTTGGAGACTGGGTACCTAGACTGCAGTTTCTGCTCTGAAGTGCGTCATCAGTAGTATTCCATTTAATGGCGAGTTTCGCATTTGTTGAATAACTTTGACTGTTATTCGACATTGCAACGATTAATTCGTTAGCGAGGTAGTTGCCACCATCGTGGTTGAGGGTAGGTTGGGGGGGTTCAGGTTGAGTGATGGCGAAAACTGGGTGTTCGTTCCTTCGTTTGACCCCTTACCCATGGCGCCGCTCGATAGGGGGCGTTCTGATAGGTTCTTGACGTACTTTTATGGTGACTGTGGTGACGTCCCCTTTGCTGTGCTTCTTATGGCCGAGGTGTAGCCGACTTGTTCTGTTCTGTCCTTCGAAGTACGCAAGAGTTTGGCCGTAGTCTTCTTCGATTCGACACATCAGTGAAAGTGCGGAGCTTTTGGAGATCTCTTGGTGTGGTTTTTCCTGAAATTCGCCCCTGTAGCGTTGGCCTTCGGGATGAGTTCGGCGCGCCAAGTCTGCTTAGTTTACGACCTGCACTACGAGTGACAGTTCCAAACCTCTGATCCCTCTTCGGGGCAATTTAACATGGAACCAGGTAATCCGTAGATTTTTTGTTGACTCGTAGGTGATTCGCTATAGCCTTCCGAGATTTGGTTTTTTTTAAACTGTTTTAATACAAACTCACTGCCAATATACTGCTTGCCGTAGTACCTAAAAATTGAGATAAGCACCTTCTGAACAACAATTGCTATGGAAACCATGAATCGTCATCATCATTAGATCAATATCCATGTTAGTGACTTTTTGCTGTGACTTTTGCTGTGACTTGACTTGACTCAATGGTTGGCCTGACTCGACGGACTTGACTGGACTGGGAGTGAATGACTTGAGACTTGTTAAAAATTGACTTGACTTGAGACTTGATTAGAGAGACTTGTTACAACACTGCTGTAAAGAGTCCATTAGCAGCCACTTGTGATGCCATAGATTCCTTACATCCCTCAAAAGTAAATTAATAGTAATAATATAATAAAACTTGCTTATATAGCGCCAAATGCAAAGGCCTTGAGGCACTTTACAACAGTGAAGTAAATGAATAACTCAACAAGGCAACATGTTAGGGTGTAGGTTTTGATATGTCCTCTTTTCACCTGGGCTGCTAGGACCCTTTGAAGGACAACTGCAATGATGAATTATAAAGAGGCTAATACATTAGTTGGAAAAAAAACTTAATGCATCAGTCTAAACCCAAAGTTCATACGACTTTCTGTTATTGAGTTACAATCCTTTGAAGTTTGCGCATGTGTATCATGCGGATCGAAAAACTCCCATCATGCAATAATGAATGATATCTTACTTACTTGCACAACCTTGCAAACAATCTTGTTTTCTATTGAAATTCACACATTATTTCCACTTCGAAAAGCATTTAGTTCATTTAAGGATTGCTATAGTGGGTTGGTATGTGTTGATGGTTACTTTGGTGAGAGAAAGACATAGAACTTCTGCCAAAAAGGTATGTATATTTAACAAAATGAAACACATGACATTACTTCCTGGGACTGTCCAAGTGTGACGTCATGCATTATTGGCAATTGCACAATTGGGATTCTCCCCAATTTCTCTGCCTAATAAACCAACATCGAAGGCCATTAACTCCACATAGCAACATTGTGAGGAATGGGGTTTGGACAATATAGCCTCCACAATATAGCCTCTGATGTATCCACGTCCTGCAGTCATCCTTTAAATAGCTTTGGTAGCCTAGTATCCTGATATAGACGGCCTGCCTGTAGCGGCAAGGTCCGTTCACCCAGGGGCATATATACACAATTTTTCATGGGGGTGTGAACTTGTTGGGGCTGTAATGATTCCTTCTTAAAGACCACTTTTTTCCTCCGTACTCTTCATTTGTTGGTCGCTGGAGGTCATTCAACGTGTCTAAGTTGTATTAGAGTTATGCATAATTTAAAGTTTGCCGGATTTCCTGAACTTTGGCGGATATGGTTTGCTTTACTCTCCAACATTTTTCAGCATAGACTGGAGGTCATTCAGTTTGTCTATTTCGCATGATATTTCCTAAATTTCAAAGTTTGATTTTCATGAAGCTTGTTGGGTATGGTCTGCTTTTAGTCACCAACTTTTTGCTATCTCGAAAAAATGTCACACGTCATAACGAGTTACCGATTACTGATGGTTAGGAGAACCTACAATTTAGGGGGCATTGCCCCTGAAAACCTTGAAATGACCAGGTTGGCGTCTGGCCGAGTAAAGTCTTGCCTTAATGAGAGGTGAAGTGCTCTATTAGCCTTGGTTGAGCAGTCACTTAGAGCTGCATGGTCACTCAAAGAGAATTAACCAATTCCATTCACGGGTTGGTGACAGGAGGGGCATCCTACCGTATCGATACTGCTTCTCCACTATGTGATGATAGCAACAGCTGTTCATCATATAAACAGTGAAGGGAGAGAGAGCTATACAGTGTTCACAACCCGAGGAGAGGCTGTGAGCATCATTCTTACATTTGCCATTATTTTCTTTTCCACATGCACCGGGGGTCCCAAAGATCCTACTAGGCAACCGGCTTCATCTCGCCTTCAAGAGACAGATCAGCTCAGAGGAGGCCCAGTCGTACGCCCAGAAACACGACATGGTCTACTTCGAGGTGAGCGCCCTCTGTGACTTCAACGTCACCGAGTCCCTGACGGAGCTCTCGCGACTGGTGCTGAAGAGGAATGGCCTGGACAGGCTCTGGAGCACAAATAGAGGTGGGTACTGCTGTTCAGTTAGTTTAATTCAGTGAAAAGGTCAGGAAAGACAAAATTCTCACAAAAGACCTCGAAGCCACATCATCCCAAAAGAGAAGAAAAACCAGATGCCTGAAGAATTCAACCACAATTCTTGAAAAATGAATCAAGACTTCTTGAATGCACTCACACTCTCAGATGGGTTAACTTCTTCAGGAAGGCTATTCCACTCACTAATAACTCTCTGCAAGGAGAAATATTTATGAATGTCCAATCTACAGCGTTTGCCACAAAGATTGAGGCAATGACCCCTATTGGTGGTAATATTGGAAAGCAAAAAAAATAGTGGGAAGGAAGGTCCTCTAATCCATCCAATTTTAAAACCTGAAATCAAATTACCTCCGATTCGTCTCAAGCTCCATTGAAGTTAGACCGAGAGGACCTAATCTTTCCTCGTAAGGCAAGTCTCTAAGAATCTCTGTGAATTGATCTAGTAGCCCTTCTGCTGACGCATGCTCTGATTGGTTTAGCCATGCTGTCAATCAGAATTGGGAATGACTTGTGTAACAGCAAATTGCTTCCAAATGAACTTCCATTTCAATTATGGCAATGAATACTTGTCAGTGGTGTTATCCGACAGTGTGCTTTGGTTCGCCTGAATTAAGTTCAGGAAGAGACTTAGCGATCACTTTGGCATGTGAGTGTTGTATGTGTGTGTCACACTTCCTCGTAAGGATTTTTCTGAAATGCTCAAACAGATTTTGATGAAATTTTGTATGTATGTCGGGGTTGGGTGAACATGATCAGATAAGATTTTGGGCACAAAATAAAATTCACTAAAAAGTAGGGTAATTAGTTTATTTTATGTAATTTATTGTCTCACCTGAAAACAAAGTTCAGGAAGTCACATTTCAGTCACATTTCCACAAAACTTAGTACTCCTTATTAGAGATGGTCAACTATCAGTCCCTAAGACGTTAACATGTCACTACTAGTCAGATGTCTGTTAAATACTAATACCAAAATCTGAAAGCAACACATGGAATGCCTTGTAATTGTTTGTTTGATGGTGACTGATAGACAAAACCACTGATCGTGCAACCAGGCAAGACACTGGGCGTGGTCGCTTCGTCTGGAATATTTGCTATTATTTCCATTGCTAGGAGCAATACAGTGGTAGCCGAGTATAGTGAATAAGAGCTACTGGAGAGAGATGGGATAAGTTCAGCTGCAGGAACTCCGGATTAAGTAGCTTTTCTGTTCTCTTGAGCACGAGCCGACATCGAGTTAAATGATTTGTTGAATATGCTTGGAACTCAAGGGCTGTGAGTGCAGATCCTAGACGATAGGCGTGTTGGTTCCTCTAGGTAAGACATTAAAAGTAGGTGGGGTAGGGCTGAGGGTCCTGGTTATATAAGCCCTACAGCTAGGACCTTTTTGGCAGCGTATGCCCCCAACTTTCCTGTCTTTTTCCTTTCTTGAGCATGGCACTTGATTTTCATTGCAATTTCTACTGGTGCTGATTTGGGACATGTGTGCAACTTGGTCACAACCAGGCACAGTGTCTCCTACCACATTCTGGTTCCCGTGTTCTTGGTAATATATTAGAGTCAATGATATTCAAATGACTGGTTCTCCGGTTTATTAGATGTTTTCAAATTGAGCCTGAACATTTAAGATTTAAATTTGCTAATGGTGTTGTCTTTTCTGATCGACTAACGTTGGAACTGGAACATAGTTCCTGGTTTTGACTGAAGCACATGAATAAACTGCTCAGAGAATTATGAAAATGAAGGATAGTTGTCAATTTTGAATAAGAGCTCTGATAAACAATATAAACTGAAGTGAAGATATGAAGTGTATGCCTTCAATGATCTACTAAGTGCACAATAGATGGCAGAGGAAGAGAACTTGTAGCAAGATTGCAAGAAAAATGACTTGGTAAATTTGAATCTCAACGAAAGTCCACTGACCGACTGAAAGTGGTGCAGCTCAGTTAACCCACTAAAAAAGAAAACTGATGTTAAAACAGATGGTGATTTTGACGCTAAAGACAAATTTTGCAGCAAACAAGATGCAGTCTGAGGATTAGGAATTGAAAACCAGCTCTAAATTTAGCAATTTAGTCAATGCTACAATTGATTTGTTCCTTTCACAGTTCTGAGCCTACAAGATTACTGCTGCCGGACGATTGTGAACTGTGTCTCGACCTACTCTATTGATAAACTGCCACTGCCAATGAACTTACGGACAAGGTTAAAGTCGTATGCCGACACCAACCACATACACAGATACGTACTGCCCCCGGTCGACTGGAAGGACAGAAAGAGGAGAACAATTCTCAATGCACAGGACGTGCATCCATCTGTGAGAAAGAGCTGTATCATATCTTGAAGGGAGGGTTCTTTGCAATATTTTCAGAATGAGAGAAATGATAGTTGATAAGTGTTGCCTGTTGTGCCAGTCGTCCTAGACGCATGGAAACAGCAGTGACATTACCTGACACGATGATACTGAGTATAACGATCCGTTGAGGTGGGTGGTATGATATCATGAAGAGAGGGGTCATTGCAATATGTCAGAGCAAGAGGAATGATTTCAAATTTTTGAGTTGCTGGGTGCCAGTCAATTTGGTAAGAATTTTTAAACAGCCAGAAACCTTTGTGTGACAAAAGAGTGGCATTTAACATGGAGACGGGCGTCTCCGGGATATTTCGGAACAAGAGATATAATTTCAGTTGGAGTTGCCAGTGGGTGATGCTAGAGGGTAATTAAACTACAGAATGCTAATATATCCACTGCTTCATATCTATCAAGACTATTGGTGAGGAGGAGCCGTAATATACACTGATGCGAGGGGTTTCTGCAATTTACTAGGGAGCATGACGAGTCGATGAATCAGAGAAGACACCTGTTGGAGTCCATCGCATGGGTAAATTCAGATGCCACCTCACTACAACTCTTTGGCCTGAATCATGCTACACATGGTGGGCTGTGAAGTGCTCCCTATTCACCCGGGTAAAATAGTTTGTGTCAACAGCAGTGTTATAGTCCAGACCAGATATGTCAATACCCAAACTGATAGTCCAAGGGATTCTCAACTGACAGCATGCGCATAATTCGTGCGCTAACACAGAAAAGAAGTTGGTAAAATGTAGCATAAAATAGGCTCAGACCACCAAAACCCTTCCTCAACCCTTAGAGCCCTTGCGTAGGCCCCGATGGCATTTTATCAACTCCAAATGTTGAAAGTGACCATTAATCATCATCTAATTCACTTCGGGAACCCCACCCTACACCGTAGTTAACCACTCAGGCTGATCTAACATCATAGTCGCATATTCTCTCCAGTTTTATAGGACAATACATAGATGGGTGTCTATTATTTTAGGTGATTACAATTAACCTTTTATTCCGGGTGACTGCCTATTGAAAGTGGTTGTGGTAATTAGCTACATTTTGTGGCTGTATGTGATAGCACACTGTAAAATAATACTATAATGATATTATTACAGGCTATCGCCATGAACAACAGTGTTTGAGAAAATTATCCCTTGTTCTGCATCTTTCTCTCTAATAAAGGATCCCCAGGTCAGGATGCAGGGCTGCCTTGCATACATATGACATATATTTAAACTTATTACCCACTGCAGTGGATGTGAAACAAAATGACAATGATAATGAATGGTCCAAACATTGGTTTAGCTCTGTGCATGGTTATGTGTTACATTACCAGGGTGCTAGTAGGAATATAAGGTGCATTACATAGAGAGTGTACGTCTGGTGCTTAAGTACATTTTTTTTGTGAGTGCACACAATGGTATAATTTTCTTCTTGAAGATTAGACACAGAGCCAGATCTGGGAAGGGGCACCTGTAGGGGTACAGAGCAATATATTTGTGATCCAGTGCAACAAAATTCGAATAATGCCAAATGTTGCACAGATTTTTCAGCTGCGGTTACCATTTTTACAAAAGGGAGTGAGAGGCACCCTCTCTAAAAACAGTGATAAGTGGATGACCCCCCCACCCTTTCAGAATTCTGGATGTAGCTGTGCATTTGGTCTACCACTTGGCTATACTATGTCTCCATTCAATATCTGATCTAGGTGCAATAAGAGGAAAAACTGAAAGTCTGTGTGATTCAACTATTTGGTAACTACTAATTTTTCAACTGAGTCAATGTTATCATTACTACTGTTGTCAGGCTGTGTTCCATATTCGGTTCTCTACATTTTATTGCATGACACATTGCTATGCAGCAATAACAATGCAATTGAATACAATACTTTTTTGGCTCTTCTACACTCTGAATATATATGTATATATATGCCAATTGTAGAATGCATCCCCATGACTCTGGACAAGACAAGTTGTTTTATAGTCACTGTCCAATAGCAAGGTGTCTCACATGTAGGTAATTCTACCATTATTGCAGTTGCTGTTGTGACCGAGGGGTTTTAACTCATTGTATTGTCAGTCGGCTGTTTCAGTTTCTAAGGCAGAGTATGGTCAGTTGTCTCCAGATGGTGACTGTGTGGGCTGTGTCACTTTTCTTGATTTGTCAGTCGCAGAAGTGACTGCTGGGTGTGTCTTTGTACTAGTATCGTGTACCCACCAAAGTATGATGACTAACCTTGGTCTACGAGGTATTAGGTTGTGTCATCGGATTGTTTAACAGACTGTCTCGATGTGTCCTTACAAACATGATCTAACCAGTCACCCATCCAATCTGGCCTCACTATTGCCAGAGGTCCCAATTCAGATTGTGTCTTAACATCTCCACAACCTACTAGGGTATACGATAACAAAGTGAGTAGTGAAATTTATTTATCCGGGCAACTGACACACAATATGTTGGTATCTGTTACTATTCATGAGGAGAGAATAATTTTGGGCAGGGTGCTTCAAAATTTTGGAGAGAATCCTGTCTATATCGGGAGGGGCTATTGGGTCAAATTGAAGGTGGGGGTTTGTAGTCTAGACATGAAAACTGTTACAACACTGAGCTTTGATATGTCATGCACCTTTTCACTCGCTCCAATTTGGTTATAAAAATAATATGTCCGAGTAGATAGTGTTTGGCTTCATCCATGTGTGAGTTTTAATTCATGCAATCACCTGAAGCTGCGACCCTGGTCATATGTTATTCTGGAAGCAGAGTTTAATTTGTTACATAAATTATTAGATAGATGTGTGGTGTTTCCTCTGTCGTTATATTATAAATTACATGTCGAGTAATATTTTTGATTTTATGATTGAAAGAAAAAAAATTAATATTGATTTTAGATTTTGATAGTAACCCAATCAGATAGAATTACACGTATGCATACGGGCTGTAAATTACTTTAAAAGGTGTTGTTATAATTTAATGGATTGCTTTACTGAGGCGGTATTAATTATATTCGATCAATTTATTAGGAAATGAACTTCCATGTCTTGAGAGCCTGATAAAGGGGCAGACTTGTACAATCCTAAACACTTGTGTGTTAATTTCTCCAAACATTTTTAATCAGTCAGTCAGTAAGTTTTCCTACCCTTTTAGCAGCCTAAGACTGAAGGCCTATCAAAACCATTATCCCATAGATAATATGGTGGTTGGGTGTGGGGGGGGGGGTATGGTGAGGAGATGGCACTCTTCATCGTGTTGTAAGAGTCAGAAAGGGGAGGAGGAAATATGCACTCTTTTTCATTTCAACCTTCTCATATGTAGATTTCGATATTTTTATTTAACACAGGTCGTAGCTTGCTCATGCCTATTTTATGATAAGAAAATTTTGTACCCTAACTAGGCTTTCGGGACACTACATAGTAGACATGTGGGATGATATGTCACGTTCGCTACTCACACATCGCATTGTATCATGAACATTGAGCTTATTCCAGGCTATGGGTGGGGGGGGGGGGGGGGGGGGGGTAGATTAAGCATTCATAATACTCATAATTATTTAAATCCAGTCGGTCAATCAAGCTCCGAGGGGCACCATGCACCTGGCTGCTACTAAGACCTGCTGATATGTTGTTAAACATAGCCAGTCAGCACTTGGTCGATATAGCAGAGAAGGTTGTTGTTTCATGAGTGGGGGGGGGGGGGGTGGGGTTAAGAAGAGTATGAGGGGTGGGGGGGGGGGGGGGTGAAGTGTCGTTTTCTGTGTAAGAGGTACTGCGTCCAATCCCACAAGCACGAAAGGTTTTTCTGGAGACTAGAGATGGCTTTGCTTGCGTTGGTATGATGGGCAACTCAATGGCTTTCATGGGTTTGCTGTTGTACAGTGGACTTGGGGAATTCCTGGGAATTGTTTTGAGTTACTTGCAATAAGCCTCTCATTAAGATGTAAGCGCTACATACACATGAATCTAGTACCGCTCCACGAGGTTCTGAAAGGTGGTCAGATCCTAATGGTTAATGATGGTCAGTTACAGGGACAAACCAGTGTCCTAGGAGCAGGCTGAGATTAGTTAAACCCCTAGGAGGGGTCCCCTACCTCAATATCAACTGAGCACTCAATTGACAAGGGAAGCAGGGTTGTAGCTGGAGAGTTTTGATTGCAGGTGTTCTGTATCTGGACTTCTGTAAAGATGTGGTAGCCTGACAACAGACAGCGGAATCACAGTCTGGGCCAGGTTGGAATGGAGGGGCCATTTTCAATTGTTTTGATACATGATATTCGGTTCGCACATTATGGACCACGATATTTGTGCATAGATAGTATTTATCCATCAAAGAATATGGTTTTGCCAGGTGACTCGGCCCAGATTCCTGCTTAGTGCTAGGCGACGACCCGAGTACGGAGTGGCCCAGGGTGCCCAGTGCTGTTCGATGAAACTACATACCTGCTGTTGAAGGCATCCCACTCGTGTAATTCCCCCCCCCCTCCATTGGTACACATGTTGATATCCTCCAGGCATCAGGGGTTGAACCGGAAGGTTCCATGTTGAGGCTAATGGGTTGCGTATGTATAGGACTGCCGACCGGGGGATCTCTGAATGGAAGGTGTAGGATCTGTGGTTGTGTCTGTGGTCAAGTGGCCATTGTTTGACTTCTGTGCACTTTAACGATAAATCTCAGGGGAGGTGATAGGTTTGTAAATAATTAAGATAGTAAAACGGAAAAATGGCTCTGTATTCTTGCCGAAGATGTCTTGATATCAATGTGTATGTTGTGTTCAGTGTTATGAAGCGTATTCAAGGGAATTTTGTATACTGTGTCCTGCTAACCGTATTGACATGTTGTTCCAATGATGTCATCCTGTACAACTACCAACTATCTTGGTGCTGTGTTGAAAGGACTTAAAATCCTTCTTCTGTGTATAAAACGGGAGGACTTTTTCAACCTAGCAGACACTGCACATCATGGATGTGTTGATGGGTCCTTAAAATTCTATCAAGCTACTCCTTCAGAGGAAGTGGTATCAGGGACACATTGCAAGTAAATAGTCTGGGTTTTAAATGCCAGCAGTCACTGGACTTTATTCCCTAGGTGGCCTGTACTTGCAGTTGCGAATGAGTGAGGTCTTAGTCATGGTTCTGCTGTAATGAAGTGGACTTACTGGGCTTGTCACGGGATATTTGCAATAAGTCTCGTCTGTCAGCTGTGAGCAGTCACGTTGAACTTGACCTTCTGCTCCTCCAGGTTACGAGAAAGTGGTCAGGTCCTAGAGTTCAATAATCGCCAGTTCGGAGGGGACGTAGAAAGGCGGCCTTCCGTGGGAGCAAGCGGGGAGTTGTTACACTCTGCCTCGTTATCAACTGAGCACTAGTCAGAAGAGAAGGCGAGTTATCGCCGGTGCTCATCCAAGATCAAAACAGTCAGGGTTCCTAGATGAGCCTTACTGGCTAGCGGAACCCGTAGAAATCATATCAAACCTACCGGACTGAAGAAGCCTACAATTTTGGCAATGTGCTTCCTGTTAATAGTTCGGTTGTACTGACAATTGCCAACCAGTAGTGGCATTGGAAGAAAGTAAATTGGACATGACTTGGGGGAATATTCAGAAAATTGTCCTTGATGATGCTCGCTGTAAAACAGCAACAGCCAATCACACAAACTTAGTGTGAGTTTGGATTGGGCGCAACAATACATTGGTCCTAAAAATACTCGCCTATCACCTAGTAGGGGGCAACTATTCATTATGATGGCTGCCTCGGCACTTTGGCGAATATATATATATATATATATATATAGGTATAATAATGAGGTCCTGCTGCGGTTTCAGCTGAGGGACCTGTTTTGAAAGCTTTTTGGAAGTTCACTCTACTCTCAAATCAATGTTCTGGAAATTTGGCCCTCGTGTCACAAAATGGCAATGCTAAGAAATATGACATTTACCATTTTCCAATCTTAAGAATAATTTTGTAAGAACTAAGGAAGCACTTATATTTCATATTTGGCTTGTGCTTGGTTTGTTCCAGGAAGTTTTTTTTTCTTTTCGAATCGAGCAATTTGTATCAAATTTTTGAGGCACATTGTTGTACCCAAGTTGGCTGTTTCGAGCAATGCTTGTTTTTGTCAGTAGGATTTACATCTGACAAATTAGCCAAAGTAAAAGGTCCAAGTATGACCTCTCCTTCGTTCATCTCAATCTTTTTCAGCATCAGATTTGCTATTGTATGACTTTGATGCTTGCTTTAAAGCAGACAAAGGACGCTGAAACCCTTACTATTTAAACAAGGCTGCAGCCCTGTGTTACGATACCCCCCATGATTTGACAGATCTCATTACGTAACTCTACCCCAAGGGCGCAGACAGGTGCTGAAAGTTGGGGGGTCACGAGCAATTTTTTTTTTGGGGGGGGGGGGGTGTCTGAAGCAGTGATGGGAAAATTTGTGTTGTGAAAAAATATTGTGGATGGAAGCCTTTCCAAAAGGCATGATGGTGGTCTGTGGTGGTTTCATAGTGGCACTTCAATGTGGTGCCAACATGTCGTCATCTTTGGTTGCTTCCCCAGTCTGAGGAGGGTTGCCTGGTTCAGTGCCTGGACTATCTCTTAATGAGGATCATACAACGCTCTTCAGTCATGTCATGGAATTTGTGTGGCTTTGCCTAGGGGCAGTTTCATATAGTAAATCGGTACGGATATTGTTATTTGACCTAGATGCGTGGCTCCCGGCAAGCGTAGTCTTGGTAGGAGAGAGGTTTATATGAACTGCCATGATTTATGGAAATAGACATTGGCCAGCCCGAGATTACTGTTGTTTGCCTTCTGTACTCGTTGCTTATTTTGTTATCGGTATTTAGGTAATTGGAAAAGTTAAGGAATAATACAGCTCTCTCTCAACCATTGATATGAAGGATACCTCATATAGCCCAGGGGAATGTTCCCATTGCATCACATGGGTAAACACGACCCAAGGGACCTAACCCTGATCCCATTGTTGATATCACATGGTAAGTACTTCCCATATAATCCGATGGGTCCTCATTGAAACCTTCCCCCAGGTTTTGGTGGATCCCATTGAGAACCAATTGGGATCTCATTAGACATGGTCACAAATACATTTGAAACCCTGTTGCCAGTCCCCATTACCAATGAATGGGATCCCATTGGGAATGGATTCTTATGATTCTGCCAACTTGCACCGACTATCCAATTGCGATTCGACGATGTATGTATTGATCGGCCCTGTCAAAAACAGGTTTTTGATTCCTTGGCGAGGCGAAAAGGGATCTATGCGGTCACGTCAGATACCTTGATCAGGTCTGAGTAGATCATGCCTCATACTTGTGTGTGGTGTTCCTTGTTTCATGATGAGTACATGACTCTATTGTTTTGGGGTCAGGTCAGAGGTCACAAGAGGTCAAGATCTGATGAACCTGTAAACACCTAGGTCAAGAATGGTTGATCAAGTTGAAATTTGTTTTAGCTTTCTTTGGTACCAGGGAGTACATGAACTCTATGTTTTTTGTTTTGAGTCGGGGGTGAAATTTTTGGTCCAAATAGAAAATTTGGGAAAAGTCCGAGATTTCGGGCATTTTGGCTTGTAAACACGTTAATTCCACCCAACCTGGATGGAGAAGCGCATACTTGGCATGTGTGTTCCTCATGATGGTACATGTACCCTATATCAGGGTTTTGGGTCAGGTCAGAGGTCACCGAGGTCCAAGTCTGAAAACCATTAGACATGATAAGTCCCCAGAATGGTTGGTCCGATCAATTTGAAATTTGGTGTGTATCTTTCTTATATGGGGATTACCGGAACCCTATATGTTTTTGGTTCAGATCGGAAGTGAATTTAGGTCACGAATAGAAAATGTGTGAAAGCATTATATTTTTGGCCAATTTTGGTTGTAGACAGATAACTCAACCCCACTGGATGGATGGAGTTCATACTTGTGTGTTTCCCATGATGAGTACAATGCTCCTAGTTGTTTTGGGACAGTCAGAGGTCACCATACAGTCATAGTCTGAAACCTTGTAAACACGATAGTTTGTTCCATAATGGTTTGGTTTGAATCAAGTTGAAAGTTTGGTGTATAGCTTTCTGTTTGGGAGTACAGGAACCCTATGTTTTTAGTTTGAGTCGGGGTAAATTTTAGTCTAAACCTAGAGAGGCGGAAAGCGCACTCGAATTGATTCAACTCTCATAGATATTTACCTTCCGATGAAAGATTAAAGCTTCCCTCGCAATCTAACTAACTTCGATGATGGAGCCTGAGATGAATCCGCGGAGATTTGATTCTGGATTTTTGAAATTGTTTCATGATTCGCGGGCCTTTCCTCCACTATTTCTTTTCAAATTTTTTGCCAAAAATACCACCAATAGGGGTTATTTGCCTCAAGCTTCGTGGTACACGCTGTAAATTGGACATTCGAAATATTACTCTACAGGGAGTTATTATTGAGTCGGATAGCCTCCTGAAAGATGTTTTTTTTTTTTTTTTTTTTAAGAGTGTGATGCGGATCAAGAACAGTCTTATTTATTTGTCAAGAATTTGTGGGCGAATTCTTCAGGCATCTGGGTGTTCGTCTCTTTGATATGTTGTGGCTTCAGGGTCCCTCATATGAGATTTTTCCTTCCTGACCTTTTTTTCATCACTGAACTAAACTAAAACTATGTACTCTGTAGACTTCGACCATTCAAGGAGTTCCGTTCTAGGATCGGTCGTTACCTCCGTCACACAGGAAGCTTGTCATCATATTGCCAGAGTGCTGGTCTTATCACTCCTTGGCTACGCCAACCCTCGGTACGTGTAAGGCCGCCTCACGACTATTTTCAGCGCCTCGAAATAAAACTGCTAACTCGATATCTTGTTGCAGTTGGGACTAGTGGCGTAGCCAGTGGGGGTGGGGAGGAAAGGTTGCCCCCCACAACAAGATCGAGAGAATAAATCGGGAGACCGGATGCTCAAAAACTGGCATGAAGATGATAAAGAGGGGAAACTTGAATGATCACGAAAATGATGGCCGCAAAATATCATTGCTAGTCGGTAATGGGGGAATGGTGAGGTACGGGGAACCCTTTTTTTTCACACGCCCTGAAGGTCCTTTACTAGGCACGGCGAATGTGCGAATACGCGACACATACTATTTTTCGCTCCTGTGGTTATTCCGATGGGTCTATTCATTGGCACGGCAGCTGTGCGATTTTTGTCGCGGGTCGCGACAAAAACGAATTGTCGTGTGCCAATTCGAATCTCGTGTCGCGCCGACACCCCGCTTTAGGACCAATATGGAAGCTGAATAGGGAGCAACTCAGTGTACTTGATAATTTCAGTATTTCGCTGCAAAATATGCCCTATCGTGTCACATACATCGTGTAATTCCCTTTATAATCGCCTGATAACTAGGCCTACATTGCTCCTGTCATTGCATTCTTCTAACTGTGCCATATGTACGAATATAGACGGCATGATTGGATTGTTTGAATCGTTTTATAATCTGATCGGTGGGAATTTTTCCCCAAGGTCTCGGGAATCTTCCGCACTTGGGTTAGATAGATCTACTCGTGAAATCGACCCACCCGGGAAATGTATATTTTTCAGCCTTCTTTGACCCCACCCGGGCATGAAATAACCCAACTACTGAACACCTTATGCCGGAAAATTCATGTCCATGTCTAGTAGTAACCCATTTCACCATGCATGCTCGCTAAAACCAAATAGTAAATTTCACTCATTGGAGTGGTCACTCAGCACACACCTTGACTGTAGAGTGGAATTTCACACTAATTAGTGAAGTATCATTTTATAATGTGCGAAGATTCCGCTCCAATGAGTGGAGATGCGCAGGCCTGAAATGGACTGATGATCACCGTGCTCGTGGCTCCTTGGAGTGGTCATTGGCAACACTTTCGAATTCCACTCTAGAAGAATGAAGCAGTATTACTCTATAATGGTCGAAGATTTTTCTACAATGAAGTGGAATTGAGTTAATGTATCACGCACTCCTGGGCAGGGCGGTAATATGGATGTTTTGGGGGGACGTGTGACACCCCTGATATATTGAAAGTCGGTCCCGTAGCGGCACAAAGTTGGGCTCCGATTCGCCAAGCCGATTTATAAGGAACCATTGAATAGACCCCCGAAAATTGATGTTCGTGAACGAAGTATGCCATAAAAACTGTAACAAATGACCGTAAAATTGTACGGAGCCACCTCGGAAAATTGGCCACCAACCAACCCCCCCCCCCCCCCCTCCTCCGACAGATGACATCTTGTCGGCCCCAAAAGTTCACATCCCCCTTGGAAAATTGTGTATTTACTTCGGGCCCTGTTCAGGGGGGTGGAACATTCACTCTTTGTTTTTCGGGATAAGTGTTTCTGTCCCATTTCTCTGGTGAAATTTTCATACGTGTTCTTGAACACATACGTGTTCAAGAATTCAAATGGGCCCATAAGCCCTATAGGCTCATAGCCTACACCGTTGTCGTCAATTGGGTGGACTGCGTGTCCTCGGTTTCTTTCTTCTTCAAGAAGGAGGTATATCCTGTGACAATAATGACATCTTGCCATAGTTGATGTGCTTTACGAGCTCTCGTGTAATTACAGACGCCATGTGTTTTTTTTTTTCCGTTTTCGCGTAGATAGCCGCTAATGCTTTTCATCTAGTTCTGTGTTTCCCCGCGAATTTCATTCCGCGATTCGCGTTGCCAAATCCACGCGACCCGCTGATCGCCTGTCGATTCGCCTATTCGCTCGCGCATTCGCGTGCCTAGTAAAGCGCTTATAAAGTTAGGGGTCACTCCCCTACCTTTCCCTTTCTTCTATGTGTTTACTGCTCCATGCACCTGTAAAACATTTTTAACAGTCTCTCTCTGTCCATTGGTGGGAGGCGAGTGAGGTGACCCGCTCGTTCCGGCTGCTTTGATGGGCATGTGCTTGCGGGCCTGTTTTTCCCGTCCACCTGCAACCTTGGTCGCCTCCCCCTCCCTCCTTCATCTGTTAGTGGTCTTTCCAGTTTTGGTGCCTGGAACATACCTCCTCACCCCTGTTGGGATACTGAGGAATTACCAACCACACCTACCATTCATGGGAGCCATGGCAGACGTGACCTCAACGTTGCAAAAATTCGTGCCCATTCAGCCGATTCGGTGGTGGGACAATGGTAGCATTAAAGAATTAGTCGGTATAGCTCTCATGGTGGCTGACGAACCTTATTCCTGGTAACACAGATCAATGAGCATTATTGTGACTGTAGAGCGTGTATGCAGTCCCACTGTTTTGTCTCACTGCCAACCATAAACTTTTAATCCTGGTCCTCTCAGTGACTCTGATGGGTTCGAATTTAGTCATCGCTGAATGTTTGGCCACTTGCATGTGGGCCAGCATCTTAGTGGATGTGGACAAATTTGTGCGTTCGTTCTGAGATCATCAGTGTTCAAATTATGCTAACCTATGAGATGTGTTCGATCTCAACAAATTTGTGCAAGCAAAAGGATGTTTCCGAGCCAATATGAAGGGGCGCCCCCTCGCGGATTGACCTGATCGAGTGACCATGTGCTGTGCTGACAGTACTACACCCAAAACCACGAACGTCGCTGGGTTCTTTGCTAGAACTCTGGGTTGCCGAGTGGCTGGCTCATTGTTAGAGCGTTCGGCCTTCCACCCAGGAACGGCCTTCCAATCCCGTCTGACAGATACCAAAGCCATAACGAAAATGTACCTGTTGCCTTCTCGCTGTGCGTTCGGCCCCAAGATAATGTGTGGCAGGTAAGGAACTGCCTGTTCAAACAGCATTGGCCCCTTCAATCCGATTTCACAGCAGGTGGGATCGGGTCGAGGTGTCGGAATCGTTAGCCCCTGGCATGCTAGGCGCTGTTCCCAGCGTGTGCTTCCAAACTTTCCCTTCATATGAGAAGACTCGGATTTCCCAGGGCTTTGCTCCGAACCGCATTTTCGAAAGTTATGATGGAACCTGGCTATGAAATAGATAATGATGGGAGTCGATCCGCACCCAGTGGTTACAAGCTCGAAAGAATGCCTAATACCCCTTGTCGGGAGCCCCAAGGACAACTGATCTGCTACCCTAACTTGACCCTTTTCGGCATGTGTACTTATATAACCAATTCACACTTGGTTAGCGAAGACATGGAACGATGCAATCTCTGGTAGTGACTAAACCATAGCCACGTAAACCTTGAATCCCTAAGGGCATACTGTTTTGGAGAACTTCCCTCAATAAAAAATGGTATCAACCAACGAATGGCTTGCTTTCTGTCCCATGAATCGCGGCTAGTGCCGTTTTTTCCTGGCAATCTCAGGGGGGTTTGTCGAATTAAAAAAAATTTCTTGTACGCTACGTGCCAACCATTGGCGCTCGCCTTGATAGTAATCATCGTTGTCCGCCCCCTACCCCCCCCCCAATCGCCAACACAATCCGCCACCTTGCCTGTTCATATACTCCACTGTAAACACAGCTATTTATACCCGATACAGTGTTCTTGAGAACCATAGGTTGGCATGATGTCGGGTCCCAATTACAATACCAGGGCCTGATCGTGGGAGGGGGTGGCGTTGGGATCTATTGACAGAACGACCCCTCTCCCCGTATCCCTCTGATCAGAGCCCTGCAACAGGTTGGTGGAGATGGCCACTCTAAGGCCATTTCAAGAGCCAGGAAACTTTGACATTGCTTGTCAGTTTAGCAGATATGTTATGCCTGAAAACTGAAAAAAATTAGACATCGACTCTGAAACTAGCGTTAGGCCCCTGGCGCTCTCTTCCTATCCTCTACCGTTATCTCCCTTCGGTTTGTTGACAGGGTCAGAGGCCACGTGAGTGCACGGGATGTCACACCCTGCCTCACGTCACCCGCGGGCCGCACCCATCACTTTGTGGCTCCTTGTGCCCCCCCCCCCCTGCACGTACCGAAGACACAGTGGGATCGTACGTGGAGAAGTCTCATGTCTTCAAAGATATGCGTTCTCGCTACGTAAATTTCGGACAGCGTAGTTCAAACATTTACGTAGCACCGTCTGATGGGCAGGGCGCCGTGCCTACGTGACCATATGTAGCGACGGCTATATGACGCAACAAGACGTAGGGGCGCCTCATTGCTTGGAACTTCTGACGGTTTATGGGCGTGGCACCTATATATCGATTGCCGATGCAAAGCCTGATAATCTGCCTATATTGGCTGTTCGTAATTTATACGGGCCACTGCCGTTGTAGAGCGGATTATGAATGAAGAACATTCTAATTCATTTCTCCGTGAAATAACTGCTACTGTTAGTCTAGAAGCGGATTCTAGATGATTCCAGGTGAACCTAATGGTTTGGAAGGAGAGAGGGTACAGAAGATTTAGCGTCTGAGAGATTTACAGTATGGAGAAAGATCAAAGCTTTGTCTGACCTCGCATATGGTGCTGAGACAATTCGAGGTGATTTGATTTAGGTTTTCAAAAAAGTTCATGGATTAGATGGCGTACCCACTGGGGGGGGGGGGGGGGGGGGGGGTGAGTCAGAACCCCCCATGATCCAAGTGATCAATATGTGTTAACACAAAAACTGATTTACTTTTGCAGTTAGTAGAGGTTTTGCAGCTGTAGTCAGCAAATATTGCAGGCAGCATGTGTCTAGGAGCCCACAAATTGTACTTATTTGCCAATAGGGAGGGTGAGGCCATTAATGAGGGAGCACCTACCTTGGGTTCCGACCTCAAACCCACCCCCTCAAGACAAAATCTCTCGTACGTGCCGGATTATTAGATGGTCTTTTTCTCACTTCTCACAAGTTTGAAAATTCTGAAAAGCGTGTGAGCACAATACTTGTGCAAAGAAATTATGTTGAGAGCTGCATAATTGGCATAGAGGGTTGTCATGTAGAGGAGATGATTCCTATGTTTTTCAGGACCATGCCAAGGGTCACCTAAAGTCCACAGAGATTAAAGGCCTGAAAAGTTTGTGAGTACAATAGCGATCACGGAATGATTGTAGAGGTGTACGAGCTCATACTGGCATGGTTGTGCCCATGTGAAGTAGATGACCTCTATTTGTTCTAGGGTCAGGTCGAAGGTGACCTAATATGCCTAGTTCAATAACGGTAAAGTTGCGAAACCATGGAGAGTGATACATGTGCGCGGAAATGGAGATCGGCCCGAGAGCTCATACTTGGCAAGGATGCAGCGGTATCTGTAGCAGATGATCACTATCGTTTGGGGGTCACCTGAGGTCACCGAAGGCAGACAGTGTTATTAGAGAAGAACTGGGGAATTCTTCCCGTTGGGCATGACCCGACAAGGAATCAACTGAGCCCTTTGTTCATGTTGGTTTTTTTTAAATTGGGTGTTCTGCATGGAGTTACCGAGGTATGCCTATAGTGTATTCTAGTCCGGGACTATTTCTCTGGCGCCTTTGAATAGGTCAGGAGACCCCTCACAGACGTGGTACAGACGCAGTATAGCGAATGTGGGCCCCCTCAGCGTAGCGAAGAGTAGCGGCTACATTGATCTCCCTCCAGTGACCAGTGGTGACGTAGTCGTGAACGTGGAGAACAGTACGTAACCTGGGGTGATGAAATTGAGGGGGCAGGATGAAAATAAGATTAATGTACCATAGCATATAATTCAATATACGACACTGTCATCGGTTCTTGAGGCAATAGGTGGGGGGAGGCGAATTAACTCCGGACTATCCGAGCGGAGCGCCGCCTTCGGTTGGTGCGTATCTTACAAGGAACAAATAGACTTTCAGACACCAGAAGAGCTAGGTCTTTCCCAGCTGCAAAAGGGCATTGAAGATTGTACTGTTTGGCGCATTTTCACCAGTGTTACACATACATACCATGGACCATATGGAGGGGGAGGGGGGCATAGCTCCCCGTAAAGACGCGACTGGACTGGACACTGTGCTCAGAGTCAATCACTACGAAGGATAACACAGAGCTGTGAATCAACCACCCATGCCCGGCATCGACCAATATCTGGTATGTATTCCCCACCGCCGGAGAGAGTTCATGAAACAATTAAATAAGTAGGCCACCCAAATAGTATCATTCTAAGAAAGAGGTATCCTATAATAAAAGCAGCGTCCATTACACTAGTGTATTTCATTTAAACAGTCATACACCAGGGCGCGTACCCACCGGGGGAGGAGGGTGGGGCGTCAACCCCCAGCGGATCGTGAATTGAATTCTACACCAAAAAAACTGAGTTCAGTATAGGTTTGCCGCTGTTATAGGGGGGAGGGTTATGTTAGGGTTAGCAACAATATGCAAGCAGCAGTGGGTTCTATAGGGCCCCATATATTGTACTTATTGCCAATAGGGAGGGTGCGGCCTTTCATGAGGGCGCACATATCCTTGGGTTACGCCTCAACCCCCCCCCCCCCCAAGACAAACCCTCTAGGTGATTCGCGCCTCTGCATACCCTCGCATGAAATTGCAATAACCTTAATCCCTGATCATTCCTGCCGACTCCAGTTGAAACGATGCTTATACCAATCCATCCAAATTAGTTTTCAGTAAAATAACAGTAACAGTGATCTGAATTTGGCATTCAAATAAAGAAAAAGGCCGCTATCCTGAACAATGGTGTTTGGACGCCACGATCTTCTCCGAAGGGATGGTCCAATTACGTTTCCCGACGGGTGGTCCAGGATCGTTCAAAGATGCCGAGCCTCACTTCCCCCCATATGTCCAGAACCTCCATTTTATATTTCCATTTTCAGGACTTTTCAATCAAGAAAGAAAACTTGCAAAAGAAAAATGGATTCAGTGACATCCCACTCAATAGGCACTCTGAGTATATAGAATATGCAGCAGGACGTTCACCCTCCCCAAGAATTGTAACATTAATTCCTTCAGGGACATTCGAAGATACCCATAAAATTGGTATAGCCTAACCATAAATGCCACCATTGTATAGTTTTAGGAAGATACTGGATCTTCAAACTTCAAGGGTGAACTCGGCAAAAAGACAGGAAGATACTCATAGGGCGCGCGAGCGGCGCTGAAATTTTTTTATCTTAATATAGGAATTCTATGAAGAGGTTGGAATAGGTTATACGATACTGTCGGGGAAACAGGCCCCGCGTCGGGTGTGTGTCTTTTTGCGGACCCAATCGGGATCAATCCCCGACGGGGGCATCCCCCCCCTCAGGATGTATCGGCCAGATCAGCGAATGTACCGACAAACCTTCTCCGGATGCCAAGTAGGGGGTCGACCTCCCATGCTCCCCCTGCCCTTTAGTTACGCTAGCTGGGAGAAACGTTTTCACAGACAGGCGTCTCGCGGCATCCTTTTTTTTTCGGAACGTACGCCAAGGATGTATAGCGCAGTCTCTTCTCCGATGTCTGAGATGTAACGGGGAAAATCAGAGCTGAGAACAACACGACTCCTCAGCAGTGCGAAATTTCGATGAAAATAGCGCCCATCATAATAAAAGACTTACCACATGTCGTCAATTTTCGGACATCATTTCCATCTCACACAGGCAAGCATGCAAACAGTCTTCGTATATTACTACACTGCACTGAAGACGGGATGGAATGGGGGAATGGATGACAAATGCATTCCGAGCATTCAAACAATTACATTGTTGTTAGCGCTGTGATCCACGAGTTAAAAAATACATTTTAATACAGAAAAGGCGTCCCACAGAAGTTACGCTTTTCGTGGACGATTCAGTAAAGGCCTGGCGAAACGCAAACTATAATTACCATTACGGTGAAGTAAAAGTATCTCTTGCAATACCTCATATGAAATAGAAATCGGGCCGTATAATCGGGAAGTTGGACTCAAGGTCCGAGTTACCTCGTCTGTCACACTCAGCTCAGTCACAGTCACACAATTGCAATGTGCAAATTGAACACTGAAAGCTTCACACTCTGTGATGTGAAGGCTAGTGACTAGGAGTCGCATAATTCTCATGGACATGCCAATCGTCACATCGAGCTGAATAACAAGTATAATAAACATTGGACATTTTAAGAAGATAATAGTAGAAGAAGAAGAAGAGTGTTAATACCCAGGATACCCCCAGCCAGGTGGTAGTCTTGTACTGTGTTTACGTTACACTTAGTGGTCACTTTGAAGATATTTTCCGTAAGCAGTACAAAAAGGACTGCTTATTGTCGCACTATCGCCAATCCATGTGGACAGTAGAAGGGAGTCACAGTTGAACATTATACCTTTACTGTACATGTAGGCAACGTGCCGAGCGTTTCATAGGGGCACTTTGTGTTAATAGCAGTCAATGGGCAAGCCAGGAAAAATCATGATATTCCACACTCATTGGGGTGTTTTGTGTATCGCGACTCTAAATCCTGATGGTTTGTTTGTTATTCTCTCCACATAAAAATTGCAGAAATTCTGATTGAAATCTGATTTTTGTCCAACTAAATCACGCAATTATTTTGGTTTTTGGCCCCAAGTATGCCGTTCCCTGGCGCCAGCCTAAGTTGTTATCATGGTAGGCTGGTGGGCAATCAGAAAAACGGCTTCATTGCTTGGAAAAAAATCAGATTTCAATCGGAAATCATGCATTTTTGATTCCTTGACGAAGCGGAGGCATCTATGCAGTCATGCCAGTGTGTTGTGGGTTGTATGTGTGTATGTGTGTGAATGCCTGGCGTGGAACACAATAACTCGACCCCCACCTGGTGGATGAGCTCATACGTGGGAGGTGTGTTCCCCATGATGATTAATTGAACCCTTTTTTTATTGTTTTGGGGGGGGGGGAAGGCAGAGGACAGGAGGTCAAAGTCTGAAAACCTTGTGAACATGATAGTACAGTATGGTTGGTCTGATCGGGTCAAGATGGGTATATCGCTTTCTCATGGGAGTATAGAAACCCATGTTTTTGGTAAAGGTCGGTGGTGAAGGTGAAGAATGTTGGCAAAATAGGAAAGTTGTGAAAATTCAATAATTGGCCAATTTGGCTTGTGCACACGATAACCTCCTACCCCACCTGGATGGATGAAGCTCATACTTGGTATGTTTGTTTCCCCATGATGAGTACATGAAACCATCATTTTGGGTCAGGTCAGAGGTCAATCTTAGGTCACCCAGAATTTCAAGTCTGAAATCCTTGTAATAGTGTGTACTATCTGTGGGAAAATGGAAATTTGTCAGACGTTTATGTTCTCCTCCCATTTGTCCTTGATCTGGCTCCAGGTTGTCAGAAGAAGTCAAGGAATTCACTAAGCCTTTTGGCTTTCTGGTTATGTGGAAGTCAATGATTGGAATATTGCCATTTCTTGGCTTGCCCTCCATTGGACTGCTAACACAAAGTGCCCCTATGATTGAGTTTCTCATGTTGCCTCCTATCTATTCTGGTGGGAGGGCAAGATGGCACTACCGACAGTGAACTGAACAGAAAAAACAGTCGGAGGACAGTCACTTCAGGCTCCACCGTGATTGTACCTCATCCAGTAAGGAGGGGGTGGGCGGTCACCGTGAACACATCACAAATCGTTGCTTCTGAGCAGAGGGCATGGAGTCCCTGAGGGCTAATAGTCACAAGAAACATATGATACCGAATACCCAAGTTCATTGTACATCTATCTATGTATTATGTAGGCCTAAATGCACACTCTCCAAAATATATATGTATCATTTACAGTTTTTTGTTTCATAAATATCAGGGAAGCCGTTGGATGGCATCTGCACACAAGCATAGTAATCTTCAACAGGGAATATTTCTTTGGTGAGGAGGGATTGAGAGCTGCAGACCAGTAAGTATCCCGTGCTTTTATTGGTAAACTGCAAGTTAGTACAGTAATGGAGTTTGTGTCTTTCATTGACTGTAAGTTACCTGTGTGGTGATGGAGTTCTATATTTTTTTCTTCTATCTGTAGATACTGTTCCAGTACAGTCACAGTGATAATATCGCCTTTGAACTGTCTCTCATCCTGTTCCTCCGTTCATTGGTACTAAGTGTGATGGAGTTCTTTTATTTTCGATCTCTGTTAGTACAGTACGTGATATCGCCCTTCTCTTCTCCATCCCTAAATATCTCTTCCAGTACATTGTAACTTATGTGATGGAGTTCTTTCCACATGTCTTTCCACTCGGGTACAGTAGTGTTAACAACTACTGTAAGTGTACTAGGTAGCATCCTAGCAGGTACTGTATATCTTTAGGTTACGAGAGATGATTTGTCAACTGTTTTTCTGTGTCACGGTATCCAGTTCAACACACTGTAATTATTGTATTGTTCAGAGTGGATAAAGTTTCTCATCCCCCCGCACTGTGGCACCATCCAGGCAGGCCAGAGCAGACCTATTTACCCTTGGGGAGACCCAGGTGAACTACTCTATCTTCCTGGAGTTATCTGCATGATCTGGGAGAGGAGAAGTTCAGGTTGGTACTGTATGTCGTACATACAGTAGAACTGGTCCGTCTCAACTTTGCTGAGCCCTCTTCCTTGCTCATGCGTTAAACTGTCAGTCCAGTCAGCTGTCTAGGCATTTTTGTTTCTCCATTCATGGCAGGCAGCCCTTTATCATTTATCATCAGGGATCGAAATAGGGATCAGAGTCCAGGGGTTACTTTTCAAAAGAAAGAGCCCCTGGTTCGTGGAATCTGCATTGACCAGGGTTATTTGGTAGGACCAGGGGCTCTGATCACTCTCCTGACTTTCATTGAGGAGGACCAGGTTTCGAAAATGAGAAAATCAACCCCCCTAGGCTATAAAACGCTACTGTAGCTTCACATTATAAACATACACTGACGTGTTTAAGTCTGCCAACAAAACAGTGAAATACTGTATTGCTTGCTTCATCTCCATCTCATCCTAGTACTACTCCAACCACCAAAGCGCCCATTTTGGCATAGAAGGGGGATAGTTGGTGGGGTCGAACAAATTTATTTGGCCAATAGCCATGCTCCATTGTTAGGCCTACCTGAATGTGACTGAGTTAAGACCCCAGGCTATTTGCCCCCCAATAGCTCCTGGCTTATACAATTTTCATGGGACCTGGGTATTGATGTCTTTTATCGGGGCTAAGCCCCTGGGCCCCCACTTACCATGAACCCTGATTTACAATCCAAAGTGACTGACTCACTGACATATTCCTGCCCAGCCAGCGTTATTTGAGCACCATCAACTCCTGGCCCTATCAGGAAGTTTCAATGTACTACCTATTCCACTCATTTACTACAGTGTCAGCACTTTGGAGTAAAGAATGGGAAAATGCTGTCCAAAGCTTGATGTAACATGTAACACCTCTTACGTATCATCTTCATCTCTATTGGGAATTAAACTGCTGTCACACTACATTTCACATCATCATAGAATTCCATAAAATTCAGATTGAAGTTCTGATTTTTACGTATGTTAGAAATTTACACATGAGACAATGGCTGCAACAGTGCGACCATGTTCTCTGAAAGTTTTGCAGGGGATTGCTAGTGAACTCATATATCCGTGCTACAATTTATGCAATGGTAATTTCACCAATACAATTCACCTCGCCAGGAACCTACAAAGTATCGTCTAAAATGCTGCAATAGTGGTGTAATCTATTTTTTTTTTTTTGTGCAATCTTTTTACATGAATACAGTACTTTCATTTTTGTCTCGCCTGAATTTTGTTCAAGGGAGACATAGTGTCCACTTGTTGTGTGGTGTGCGTCTGTCTGTTCTGTCTGTCTGTCTGTCTGTCCCGTCCTTGTCTGGTCCGTAATGTGGGCGGTTAGGATGATCTCCTAACCGTGGAAGCATCATGCTGGGACCTTCTGTGGAGGTGCGCGGGAGATTTGCAGATGTGAATCCACTTTTCGTCCCAAATGACCATTCTCATTTTGCATAAATTTCATATTTTAATGAAAATTTGCCCGAAAGCTTGTGTACAAGATATCTCTTGACTGTAGCTTCTTTTGTGATGCCGTCCACAGGGTATATAACACTATGAAAGAGTACCGAATCGTCAGATTCCTGGCATGATATATGCTAATTAAAGTAGTCCTAATTTGCATATTCTGGATATTTTGAAGTTTGTTGGTTTGACGAAACTTGGTGGATATGGATTACCTTATTCCCCAATGACTTTGACAGTAGGGACGAGGCCCCAGAGGTCATTTAATGTTACTATCTTCATTCCAGTCACTTGGGGGTCAAAACTGTTTCTTCTGGGCCATAATCAGAAGTTGAAGATCGTGAAGGCTGGAAGGTTTCACATTGTGATAGTTGTTTGACTGCATGTGTGTGTGACCTCTGACTCAATTTGACCGCTGTCGGGTGGTCATGTGGGTTAAAGGTTGATCTTGAATAAAATGTGCTTATTTAAGGAGGTACAGGCAAAAAAGATAGAAACTGGGTTATTTTTGGATATGTGATAGACACTTTGTTGTCCTTCATGGAGGAGACCAACTCCCCTTTCGAATCGGACACTTACTTCGTGTAAGTTACAAGGGGTCAAAGTTTAATTTAATAGCTTTTCGCACTAACATTGGGCGTGTTCATTGATGCATATGCTTCTAGAGTGGATGCATCACATGGAAGTACCACTTTTTTTCATAAAACCGCCATGGTCAGTGAATGTCTCAAAGGTCCGTAGGGTCAACAACTGATTTTAGTTAGTACTTTTTGACCATAGCACTGGGCATGTTCATCAGAATGCAAAATTCTCCTAGGAGTTGGATGTATCACATGGAGAGTACAATTCTCATAGGAAACTGCCATTTCATTAAAGGTCATTCACGGTACTTAGGGGTCAAAAACTGTTTTCTCCCTGGCCATAATAGAGTTTGATTCTGTGAAGGCTGGAAGGTCACCATTGTTATATATTGTTGGACCTGCAATGTGTGGTGACCTCTGACCTCAATTTGACCTGTGTCGGGTGGGCATGTGGTTGAAGGGTGAGGCTTGAATAAAAGTGCTTATTTACGGATTTTCGGGCAAAACATAGAAACTACTGGTTTATTTTGTGGTATGGTTATATACCTTTGTGTCTTCATTGAGGAAACCAACTCCCGCTTTCGAATTCGGAACATTACTTTGGTAGTTACAACAAGGGTTCAATTTAATTTAATAGCTTATTAGCAATAACATTGGGCATGTTCATGGGAAAAATGCAATATGCCCTATGAGTGGATGCATCACATGGAGAGTAACAATTTTTTAATCATAAAGCCGCCATGTCATTGAAGGTCATCACAGGTCACGTAGGGGTAAAAAACTTATTTTAGTACTTTTTGGTACTAGCACTGGGCATGTTCATCAAATGCAAAATGCTCCTAGAAGGGATTATCACATGGGATAGTTACAATTTTCTTAAAACTGCCAGTGTCCTGAAAGGTCATTCAAGTCACTTAGGTGGTCAAAAACTGTTTTCCTGCCATAAATCAGAGAATTGAATTCTGTGAGGCCCTGGAAAGGTTCACCCCATTGTGATATAATTGTTGACCTGCAATGTGTGTGACCCTGACCATTTACCTCTGTCGGTGGGTCATGTGGTTTAAAGGTTGATTCTTTAATAAAGTTGCTCATTTAAGGAGTTAACGGGCAGAAAAAATAGAACCTGGTTATGTTTTGGCTATGTATACACCTTGTGTGCTTCCCGGGGAACCAACTTCCCGCTTGATCGGACGCATACTGTGGGTAATTACAAGGGGTCAAAGTTTAATTTAATCTCTTTTTCGCAATAACATTGGCGTGTTCATTGAAATGTCATATGCGTCTAGGAGTGGATGCATTACATGGCGAGTAACATTTTATAAACCCCGCCATGTCATTGAAGTCATCAAGGTCACGTAAGGGGTCAAAAACTGATTTTAGTACTTTTTGGGCAATAGCACTGGGCATGATGTTCATCAGAATGCAAAATGCTCCTAGGAGTGTATGTATCACATGGAGAGTTACAATTTTCCAATAGAAACTGCCAATGTCATTAAAGGTCATTCAAGTCCTTAGGGGTCAAACTGTTTTTCTTCGTGGGCCCTAATCAGAGAATTGAATAATTGTGAAGGCTGGTAAGGTTCACCATTGTGATTAATTGTTGACCTGCAGATTGTGTGGTGACCTCTGACCTCAATTTGACCTCTGTCCGGGTGGTCATGTTGTTAAAGATGTTGAGTCTTGAATAAATGTGCTATTTAAGGATTACGGCAAAAAAAATAGAAACTGGTTATTTTTGGATAGGTGATAGACTTTGTGTGCTTTCATGGATGAACCATCTCCCGCTTTCGATCGTGACACTTACTTGGTAGTTACAAGGGGTCAAGTTTTAATTAATAGCTTTTTCGCACTAATTGGCGTGTTTCATTGTAATGGCACTATGCTTCTAGAGTGGATGCATCAATGGAGTAACATTTTTATAAAACACCACCATGTCATTGAAGGTCATATCAAAGGTAACGTAGGGTTCAAAATCATGATTTTTTTTCCCTGAACTTTGTTCAAAAGAGACAAGTGGTCACTTTGTCAGGTTATGCCTGCAGTAGCTCTGGTGTTGTGAGATAGCTGGGGGGGGGGGGGTGGGTGACACGGGATTCCAACAAACTTTATTAGATAAGACCAATTTTCACTCACTATAGCTGTGGTCTACCTTAGTCTTGCCAAAATAATAGGTCACAAGGGTTATGCATGGTAAATAAATTGCTTAATTCATGCCAATGTTCCAGTTCGTTGCAATGCTAATGAAATGTTATTAAGTGTGGTTCACATTGGTCCTGAGATAATGAACTGGATGATGGGCCAACAGAAAGTTGATTATTGTCTAATCTGCATAATTTAGGCAATCCTTATTCACATTTCCACAAACTTATATGGTAGACATTTTCAATAAGCAGTTCCTATGGATTTGAAATTGGTCATGATTAGTAGGCTGTTTATGTTAAATGCTCATACCAATCTTAAAGCAACTCATTCAATGCTTGTAATTGTTCGCATGGTGATTAATAGATGGAAACACTGACCGCGCAACCAGGCTAGACACTGGGGGGCGATCGCCTTTTTGAGAGAATAAAACCTTTTATACAACTCAGCTGCGCCTTATGAAATCGATCGAGAGCGTTTATTCTTTTGAATCATGAAATATTAATATGAACTCCTGCCATTCATGACTTTTATAACCTGGATAACGACCTGTACAATGCATGCAAGTGATGTGTTGCTAAAACTTGACAACAACACCTTACATACTCATAAGCCTGTTCACGGTTTTCAAGTGCGCATGCTCAACAGCTCAGCTCAGCAGTAGTCGGGTACAGAACAAGATTTTTGCCATTGCTTTCATCATTATGGCTTATTTTCACAAACTGGTGACTTAGAAAAAACTGACTACTCTTCAAAAACGAAACCAATTCATCCCATTGTTCTTGGTATGTTATTGTTGATAATTATGGGGGGAAATTTAACTAAGTTTCGTCTGGTAAGATCTGTGGTTTTTGTCAGAGGAGTTTCGAATGACAACATGCCTACTGTTGGGCGACGTGTGTGCATTTTGTTCAATTACTACCTGACTGGATCTTCATCCCCATATCATTATCATAGCCTTATACTGCAACCGTGAACAGGCTATTCTTAATTTATCACGTTCATATTTAATCATACTATATCAGATATGTATTGTCCTCTGATCTTGCTACTGATTTGTAAGGGGTACTAGATGTAGTAAGAATGAGGTGATACTTGTTTACAATTATAATGAGTTGTTCTCTCCCGGTCAAAACGATAGGAATCGGGCTCGGAGGCTGGACGATTCAGTTTGTTCTTTAGTGTGTTTGCATGCCGAAAACAGAATGTATGGAAGGAGATTGGAGTTTGCTTTTTGCTTTCAGACCAATAATCTCAATTTAAATGTCTTCTGCCACTTTTGTGTTCGCATTTGCCAAATGGAATACAACATAGCCACAGATATTGCGTAGAAATTACAGTATTGATGGTTTTTATTGATTCGTCCATACAGGGGAGCGATTGACCTCTTCAAACATAACTCGCAACCCCATTCAGCAACGAAGTGGCCCCATTGCTGACTGGATCCAAAATACTGAAAAACATCACAGCATTGCCTGAAGAAGTCATGAATACGTAAGCAATCCCGCTGGCAATGTCTAGACCATTTCTCACAATCTGTCAAGATATGAACCCTAATGAAGTCTTCATTCTGTCATTTGCAGAGAAGCTGTTAGTTATATAGCCTTGAAGGATTCCAGATGAGAGCACAAGGAGACCATACGTACGGAAGCGTACTTCAGGTGGCAAGTTGAGCTGATTACCTGTTTAGGGGCAAAAACGTTACTGAAAAAATGGAAAGTTCTGAACTTTCAGTTCTACATACCTGTACAGATTATGGATACCTCTCCCCACCCTGCCCTGGAGCATTTCCAGCATTGCAAAATGCTTGTGGGCACTCCCAAAAGTTTGTCCTTGATGTTGCGCATCTGGCACGTTTTGATGAAGAAGGCTGAATAGTGATTCAGGGCTGTGGTGCTCTCTGGCGAATAATTCCTCAGACTGTTTCATTGCATATCATCATGGGCTTTTTGAGCAGAATATGATTCTGGCAGCTATGTCAATCAAGCTTCTTCAGGTGTGATATTGTTATTTTAGCTGGTCAGCTCCCGCATGGTGAGTGCCTGCATGTGATCTGAAATTGCGATTTTACCCTATGTTTTACATGTATGTTAATTTTCCACCTAACACAGGAGGGGGGAGAAGCTCACAGGCAAGGTGGAGACTTAAGCAATAAGATTTTAATGCCTGCCTAATGGTGTTGAAAGCCCCTTCTCAACTCTCTCCAATCAAGATAACATGCTGCCAACAAGAACACAGTAAACTGACTGACAAGTTGACAACTAGTCGAAGCCTAATCACGAATGAAATTGCCAGGAATATATATCACAGAGAATAGCATTCAGAAACCATTCCAACATTTGATATATACTATACCCGACAGGCAGTTTTTTGTTCCGCAAGGTTGAACAAGAGTGCCATTTCTCTCTCTATTCCAGCCCGATTGGTGCTATGCTGAAGAGCGTAGTGGACTCCATGACCGCTGCCCCAAATACTCACACCCTAAGGCAGCAGGGGCTCTCAATGGCGTGGCTGGGTCCAGGTCGCAGAAGGGGGCAACTCTGGTGAGTGTACTGTAGGCTGTGTGGTAGCATACTGCAGAATATGAAACCTTGCATGCATGAGTGACACACTGTGGCATGTAGTCATGTTGTATACATGTGTGTGTTCAGTGTGTGATCTTTCCTTGTGACCATGAGTATCCGAAGATCGGCAGCCTCCAAGTATATCTTATAGAACCTGTCATCGGTTCTTGCAGAAGATTTAAAAGACTGAGAACAAAAATATAGTTGACATGGTAGGACAAAACTGAAGAGACATAGGTGCAGTAGCAGAGCTGCTGGGGAGATGAGGGGAAGGTAACCACCCATTTGCTTCAACACCACAGGGGTAACACAGCCTGGAACACCTACTGTAGGAGGGGGGTGCCAGGGGACTCACAGGGGATCATACAGATGGGTACAGTGAAATAGAGGGAACCTTGAGTAATATATGTGGGGACATAAGAATACTGGTGAATGGTTTTGACAGCCCTCCTCTGATGGAATTACCATAAAACTGCATACTCAAGATACATGGAATAAGATCAAGCTGTGTGGACTTGGAGAAATTCTTTAGCTCCCCCCCCCACCCCTCCAAGAAGGACCCCAGAATACGTTCACTGGGACTTGCCATACCTGACTTACATTGTCATCAGGTGAAACCCATGGTCTCTGACCCCTTCCCCAGCATCCTGTTTTACCCCCCCCGCCCCCCCCCTACCGATAGGATTAGATGACACTAGCTCCGTTATGCACGGTTTGTGACATTGCCGTACCCTGTCATTGATGTGACATCCATTTTTGCCCTGCTCCATTCCATTCCCGCAGAACCTGATTCTGTCCATGTCAGTAATCACTGACAGGCTTGTTGACAACCCTGTCATGACACCAATGGCAACCCCCAAGATTCCAAACCTTGTCCCCGTAATAATATGAACTGTACAATGCTGTCATGCAGCTGTACATGTAAGAGGTTAAATTCAGTGATACAAGTTTTCGGTTTCCCGGACAACTCCCACCCCCCGGATACAATCCCCACCCAAATTCCCACCACCCTGACATCCCCACCCAATTGACCCTTGTGGGAATTGTCCGGTTATGCAATGTTCAAGTCAGGCAGTGTCCGTGCTAAGAATGGGATGATCCGATTTTCACAGTTTTTTCTCACAAAATATTTTCTGTGAGAGGAATTTCTCTCCCCAGTGTGTGGAAATTCTCCCTGAACATTCAGCTTATTAAAGTTGACATTATTTTGATGGCAAACTTTACTCGTGCTGTAAATTCCCACCCAGATCTATTCCTTATGCTATGCACTTTGTTCAGGTTGTTCTCAGTTATAGCCAGTTGGAATTGGTCACCCTATGCATTGCACCGTAGCCATATAGAGCAGCATTGTTTGTGAATATGATATAAGCTTGCAGCTGTCCCTGTTACCACTTCTCCTCTCGATGCTTTGATGCATAAATTGTTTTCACTCATATTTTTTTGTGAATGGGCAATTTCGTATTGGCTCAGAAAGGTGCCATTGTTCTGGGATGTGACATCGGGAGGTGAAAGACGAACATGCTTATGTGGGCATATGCATACATGTAACATGTGGCTTTCCCTGATAATTTGTCTCAAGAGAAAAGACAAGGTGAGAGTGCAACCACTGCTACAGATGGTGAGAACCTCAGCCGAACTGGAGTGATAAAATGAAGAGTATGATTGGAGGAGACTAAGGGGGAAAGATTCGAGGTGCAGGAACGATCCAAATGGTTACTATTTGAAGAGGTGAATGTGAGTATCGTGACCTTCGTCTTCACATATCAATTAAACAGTGTTCTTCTCCTACATCAGTTTTCCTTGGCTGGCAGAGCTTGAACAGAGAAGCTCTAAAGGGGACACGTCCCCTAGAGTGAAGTCTACTCCTTCAGCGCATGGTCACAACGGACCACTTGGCCCTGAGGTTTTCGGGCCTAGCAATCGCTACCATGCTGAACAAACTATGGATCTCACCAGAATCATTCGTCAGGTCAACATCCCACAAACACCTTTTCAGCTAGACCAAACTACCGCGTCCCCATGACAGTCAACATCCAGCAAATTCTAAGCAGAAAGCTTTTTGAGGACAACTGCAGGCGGATTCATACAGGGGTGTATTAATAGCGGATAAAAACGGAATGTGTAAGTCCAAACCGGAAGCTCAGAGGACTTCGTACGGAGTATAGTATTTGAAGTTTGTGTTTCGTGAAGAATGTGTACTTGAGCAAGGCGCAAGCATCCCATAATGAAAATAAGTGATGTATAACCTGCAACCCTTGCAAACATTATGTGTCATGAAATTCAAACAGTAAGGTTCACTTTGAAAAACATTTAATTCTGTGGGAGGAGGATGCTTGGAGGGGGGTAGGTGGTGATGGTTAATTTGGGAGAGAAGAGATAATACAAACAGAACTTTGCTAAACATGGACTTATTCAAACAACAGGCAAAGTCCATAATGGTTGGTCTATCGGTTCAAATTTGGTATGCATGCTTCTTTATGGGGAGTACAGGACCCTATTGTTTTTGGTATAGGTTGTTGAATTTTTGGTCCAAATAGAAAAATTCTGAACGTCATAATTTGGCCAATTTGGCTTGTAACACGATACCTCGACCCACCGGATGGATGAAGCTCATACATGGTATGTGTGTTTCCCTAAAAACCCCATGATGAGTAAATGAACCCTATTGTGTTGGGGACAGGTCAGAGGTCACCTGAGGTCCAATCTCGCAACCTTGTGAAATGATAGTCCCGCCCCAGTATGGTTGGTCTGATCCGGTTCAAATTGGTATAGCTTTCTCATGGGAGTATATAAAACCTATTGTTTTTGTATAGGTCGGCGGGTGAAGTTGGTCACAAATAGGAAATTTTGGAAAGTCATAATTTGGGCCAATTTTTTTGGCTTGTGAACACGATAACTCTACCCCCCAACCGGATGGTAAGCTTCATACTTGGTAATGTGTGTTCCCCAATGATATACAACATGAACAAAACCATCAGTGGGTCAGGTCAGAGGTCAATCTGAGTCACCAGAGTCAAGTCGAAATTCCTGTAATTATTGTGTACTATCTTGTTGGGAAATGGGAAATTTGGCAGACTTAATGTCCTCCCATTTGTCCTTGAGTCTCTATAGGTGTAGTCGAAAGAGTCAGAATCACTAAGCCTTTTGGCTTTCTTGTTATTGGAGTACATGGATGGAATATTATTGCAATTTTCTTGGTCTTGCTCCATTGACTGCTAACACAAAGTTCCCCTATGAATTGAGTTTCGGGGCATGTTGCCTATACCTATTCTGGGGTAGGGCCTAGAGGGCGACCGACAGTTAAACTGACATACAAAAGTCGGAGTCACCGGTCATTCGGCTTCCACCGTTATTTTACCCTCATCCATTGAGGTGTTGTAGGCGGGGTCACAGTGAAACCTCACATCGTATGCTTCTGAGCAGAGGGCATGGTAGTCACCTGTAGGGCTATAATTCACAAGAAACAATATGATAACCCAATTTCATGACATCTATATATGTATTATGTAGGCCTAAATGCACCTCTCAAAATATTATAATAATACAATAACATTTTTTGTTTCTAATAAATATCATGGGAAGCTTGATGGCATCTGGCACACAAGCCTATAAATCTTCAACATGAAGATTTCTTTGGTGGAAGTATGATTGAGAGCTGCATACCAGTAAGTATCATGCTTGTATTGGTAAAACATGTCAGAGTTAGCCTCCAGTAATGGATTTTTGTGTCGTTCTTCTTCTATTGACTGTAATGTTACCTGTGTCTGTGCTGGAGTTCATTATTTTTCTTCTATCTGTATATAATGTTTCAGGACAGGCACAGTGATATCGTCCTGTTAACTGTCTCTCATCCTGTTCCAGTTACATTGGTACTAAGTTGATGGAGTTCTTTTATTTCGATCGTCAGTTCAGACACGTAGCAGTGATATCGCCCTGTCTCTCCATCCATAAATACTGTTCCAGGTTAACATGTACTTAAGTGTGATGAGCGTTCTATTTCCACACTGCTTTCACTCGGGACAGTAGTGTTACAACTACTGTAGTATACTAGTTAGCAGCCTAGCAGGGTACTGTATATTCTTTAGGTTAGAGAGATGAGTTGGCAATGTTTTTCTGTGTACGGTATACCAGGTACACAACCATGTCATTATTGTATTGTTCAGAGTGCTCAAGTTTCTCATTCCCCTTCACAGTGTGGCACCATCCTAGGCAGCCAGAGCAAGACTCTTACTACCCTGGGAGACCCAGGTGAACTACGCTATCTTCCTGGAGTATCCACTGCATGAAACAAATTTTCTGGGAGAGGAGAGTTCAGGTTGGTACATGTAATTTAGTACATCAGTAAGAAGTCAACTGTAGGGTCCGTCTCAACTTTGCTGAGCCCTCTTCCTTGCTCATTTCTTTAACTGCAGTCGCAGTCCGTCTTTCTAGTCAGTTTGTTTCTCATTCATGGAATGTGCATTCCCTTATACCTTACATCAGGGATCGAATAAGGGATCAGAGTCCAGGGGTGCTTTTTCCAAGAAGAGCCCCTGGTTCGTGGAATCTGCGGGCATTTGACCGCAGGGGGTTATCTTGGTAGGACCATGGGCTCTGATCACTTCCTGATGACTTTGGGTCAATGAGGAGGAGACCAGGGTTTCAAATGAGAAAATCAACCCCATAGGAGGCTCTAAAACCTACGTAGCTCAGTCATTCTAACATACCTGAAGTGTTAGTCCTGCCAACACACATTGAAATACATGTATTGCTTGCTTCATCTCCATCTTCGCATCATAGTACTCCAAATCGCCCCTTTGTCATTAATGAGATAGTTGTGTGCAGAAACAAATTTATTGGCCAATAGCCATGCATCCATTATGTAGGCCTACCTAATGATACGGTGAATACCCCAGGGGCTATTTGCCCCAAATAGCTCCTGGCTTATACAATTTCATTGGGACCTGGGGTTATTGATGTATTTTGTGTGCTAATAGCCCCTGGGCTCCCACTTACATGACCCTGATTACATCCAAATGACTTACTCACTGACATATTCGCAACCGCCATGCAGCATTGAGCACCAAGCAACTCCTGGGCCCTATCAGGAGGAAGGTTAAATGTACTACCTAGTCCACGCATTTACACATGGCAGCACTTTGAGGAAAGAATGGTAAAAATGCTGTCAGCACAGCGTGAAGTATCATGTACAAAACCCTCATTACGTATTCATCTTCATCTCAAATTTTTGGGAATTAACTGCTGTCACATAACAATTTCACATCATGCAGAGAATTCCCATAAAATTCAGATGGAGTTCTGATTTTACTATGGTAGAAATTTCAACTGATACAGTCTGCAACATTGGGGTGCGGACCAGTGTTACTCTGACAAGTTTTGCAGGGGTTGCTAGTGATCATCATATATCCTGTAGGCTATGTACAATCAGCCCTGTCTTTCACCAAGACCAATTCAGCCTCTCAAGGAACCTACAAGTATCTCTAAAAATGCAATAGGTGGTATCATTTTTTTTTTTGGGCAATTTCATGATACAGTCTTTCATTTTGGTCTCGCCTGAACTTTGTTCAGGAGAGACATAGGGTCACTTTTGTTGTGTGTGCGCTGTCCTGTCTGTCTGTCTGTCTTTCGGTCCTTCTGTCTGTCCGTATGGTGCGGTTAGGATCTCCTGAACCGTGAAGCATCTGCCGTGTACCGTCTGTGGAGGTGCGGCGGTGAAGAGTTGCCGATATGCTTCCACTTTTCGTCCCAAATGAAACCGATTCTCATTTGCATAAATTTGCATAGTTAAAATGAAAATTGGCCCGAAAGCTTGTGTAAGATACTCTTTATCGGTAGATGCTTGGTGATGCCGGGTCAGTGTATATAAACAACTAGGAAAGTACACAATCGATCAATTCCTGGCATGATATATGCTACTTAAGTAGTCTAATTTGCATAATTCTGCGATAGTTTTGAAGTTTGTTGGATTTTGACGAACTGTGAGAGATGTTTATCATCTGTATCGCCAATGATTTGAACACGTAGGGACCGAGGCCCCAAGGCATTTAATTTACTAATCTTCATTCAAGGCACTTGGGGGATGCCAGAAACTGTTTTCTTGCCATAACAGAGAATTGAATATCTGTGAAGGCTGCAAGGTTCACCATTTTGCTATAATTGTTGACCTGCAATGTGTGGTGACTGCTCTGACCTCAATTTGACCTCTGTCGTGTGGTCATGTGGTTAAAGGTGATCTTAATAAATGTGGGCTTATTTTAGAGGTACATGGCAAAAAATATAGAACTGGTTATTTTTGGATAGTGATAGACCTTGTGTGCTTCATGGAGGAGACCAACTCCCGCTTCGATCGGTTACATACTTCGTCTGTATTTACAGGGGTCAAAGTTTAATTTAATACTTTTTCGGGCATACATTTGGCGTGTTCATTGACTTTGCAATATGCTTCTAGGAGTGGATGCATCAATCATGGCGAGTAAGCAATTTTTATAAACCGCCATGTCATTGAAGGTAGCAAAAAGGTCACGTAGGGGTCAAAACTGAGTTTAGTACTTGTTGGCAATAGCACAGGGCATGTTCATCAAGAATGCAAAATGCTCCTAGGCTTGGATGTATCACATGGAGAGTTACAATTTTTCATAGAACCTTCCATGTCATTAAAGGTCATCAGTCAGCTTAGGGTCAAAACTGTTTTCTGGCCCCATAATCAGAGATTTGAATAATCGTGAAAGGGCTGGAAGGTTCACCATTGTGATATAATTGACTTGACCTGCTGTGTGTGACCTCTGACGCAATTTGACTGTGTCGGTGGTCATGTTTGTTTAAAAGGTTGATCTTGAAATAAATTGGCTTATTTAAGGAGTTTCCGGCAAAAAAAATGCAACTGGTTTTTTTGGGATAGGTGATAGACCTTTGTGTGCTCATGGAGGAACAACCCCGCTTTCGATCGGACACTGACTTTGGTAGTTACAAGGGGTCAAAGTTTAATTTAAATAGCTTTTTCTTCGCGAATAACATGGGGCGTGTTCATTGAATCATATGCTCCTAGGAGTGGATGCATCACTGGAGAGTAAACAATTTTTAATAAAAACCGCCATGTCATTGAAGGTCAATCAAAGGTCACGTAGGGGTAAAAAAACTTATTTTAGTACTTTTGGCAATAGCAAACTGGGCATGTCTCGAATGCCAAATGCTCCTAGAAGTGGACGTATCATGGAGATTTACAATTTTCTTAAAAAACTTCCTGTCATGAAGTCCGTCAGGTCACTTAGGGTCCAACTGTTTTCTCCTTTCCCTCTGGCATAATGCAGAGAGTGAATATCTGTGAGGCTGTAAGGTTCACGCTTGTGATTACTTGGTTGACCTTCATTTGTGACCTCTTACCTCACTTTGACCTCTGTCGGGTGGTCATGTGGTTAAATTTGAGTCTTGAATAAGGGCTTATTTAAGAGTTACGGGCAAAAATAAAACTGGTTATTGTTTTGGATAGGTGATAAACCTTTGTGTGGTTCAAATGGAAGGAAACCAACTCCCGCTTGAGCGACGCATACTTTGGGAATTACACGGGGTCAAAGTTTAATTTAATAGCTTTTTTCGCAATAACATTGGTGCGTGTTCATTGGATGCATATGCTTCTAGGATGATGCATCATACATGGAGAGTAACATTTTTATAAAAACCGCCATGTCTTGAAGGTCATCAAAGGTCACGTAGGGTTCAAAAACTGATTGTAGTACCTTTTGGCAATAGCAGTGGTCATGTTTCATCAAATGCAAAATGCTCCTGGAGTGGATGTATCACACGGATAGTTACAAACAATTTTCATAGAAACGGCCAGTATTAATGGTCATTCAAGGTCACTTAGGGGTCAAAAACTTTTTTCTGGCCATAAATCAGAAAATTGAGTATCTGTTGACGGCTGGAAGGTTCACCATTGTGATATAATTGTTGAAAAAACCCTGCAATGTGTGTGCACCTCTGACCTCATTTTGACCTCTGTCGGTGGTCCTGTGTTAAAGTCTTGAGTCTTGTAACTGTGCTTATTTAAGGAGTTCGGGCAAAATAAAATAGAAACTGGTATTGTTGGTTATGTGATACCTTTGTTGCTTCATGGAGGACCATCTCCCCGCGCTTCGATCGGAACCTTACTTTGGTAGTTACAACAGGGGTCAAAGTTTAATTTATGCTTTTTCGCAATAAACATTGGGCGTTTTCATGGGAATGCAATAATCTTCTAGAGTGGATGAATCACATTGAGAGTAACAATTTTTATAAAACCACCATGTCATTGAAGGTCAATCAAAGGTCCGTAGGGTCAAACCTGATTTTTGTTTCGCCTAAACTTGTTCAAGAGAGACATAGTGGTCACTTTGCAGGTACACCTGCATAAGCTCTGGTGTGTAGATAGGCTGGGGGGGGGGGGGTGGGTGACACTGAGAATATACCGACCAACTTTATTAGATAAGACCAATTTTCACTCACTATGAGCTGTGTCTACCTTGTCCTTGTTGCCAAAATGATCGGTCACAAGGGTTTATGCAGTGTGTATAAATTGCTTTAGCTTTATTCATGCCAATGTTCAAGTTCGTGGGGTGAATTCTACTGAATGTATTAAGTGTGGTTCAAATTGTTCCTGAGATAATGAACTGATAATGGTTCAACAGAAAGTTGATTATTGTCTAATTGCATAATTTAAGCAACTTAGTCAGCATTCCACAAACTTATCTGTAACTGGTCAATAATCACAGTCCTTATGGATTTGAAATGGTCACTGATATAGGGTGTTTCTGTCAATGCTAATACCAGATCTTAAGCAACTCATTTAAATTCCTTGATATTGTTCTCATGGTGATTAATAGATGAAAACACGATCGCGTAACCCAGGCAGACACTGGTGGCGTCGCCTGTTTGAGAGAATAAACTTTTATACCACTCAGCTCGCCTTATTAAAATCGAGCGAGAGCGGTTTATTTCTTTTGAATCAAATAATATTAATAAACTCCTGCATTCATTGACTTTTATAACCTGGGATACTACCTTTTACATGCATGCATTGATGTTTGCTAAAAACTGAAACATCATCACCTACCTCTACCTCAATAAGCCTTTTCACGGTTTTGCAAGTGCGCATGCTCACAGCTCGACAGTAGTCGGGTACAGACAAAGTTTTGTGCATTGCTTGTATCGTTATGACTTATTTTCAAACGGTGACTAAAAAAACTGACTACACTCCGAAAACATAACCAATTCATCCATTTTTGTATGTTATTGTTGATAAGTAATGGGGAAATTAACTACTAAGTTTCGTGCTGGTAAGAAATCATGTGTTTTTTGTCAGAGGAGTTTCGAATGATCAACATGCCTACGGTTGGGCTGCGTGTGTGATTTTGTTTCAATTACTACCGGAAACTGATCTTCATCCCTTCATTATCATATCCTTATACTGCACTCGTGACAGGCTTATTCTTTAAATTTTGCACATTTCCAATATTTTAATCATACTAGATCATATAGTACTTTGTCCTCTGATCTGCTACTGATTTGTAAGATGTAATAAGAGTATTAAGGAATCTTGTGATTACTTGTTACATTAAATAATTGTTCTCTCCCCGGTCAAAACGATAGTAATCGGGCTCGAGGCTGGACGCTTCCGTTTGGGGCTGGTAGTGTGTTTGCATTCCGAAAACAGAATGTTATGAAGGAGATTTGGAGTTTGCTTATTTGCTTTCGACCAATAATCTCAACATGTCATGCTGCCACTTTTGTGTTCGCACTTCCTGTCACTGGAAATACCAAGCATAGCACCATATTGCCGTATTGAATACAGGATTTATTTGTTGTATGTGATTCGTCCATACAGGGCGGTGAGCGATATGACCTCTTCAACATCACACTGCAACACCTTCAGCAACGAGTGGCCACATTTCTGACTGGATCCAAAAGACCCCTGAAAACATCACAGCATTGCCTGAAGAAATCAATGATCGTAAGCAATCCCGCTGGCAATGTCTAGACCATTTCTCACAATCTGTCAATATACTTAAACCCTATGAAGTCAACCCTAATGAAGTCTTTCATTCTGTCACTCTGCATAGAAGCGTTAGTTATATATGCCTGTGAAGGATTTCATGAGAGAGCACACAGAGACCATACTGTACGGAGCGTACTTCATGTGCAAGTGAGCTGATTACACTGTTAGGGGGCAACTTACTGAAAACATGGAAAGTTCTGCACTTTCAGTTCTACATACACTGTACAAGATTAGGATACCTCTCTACCTATCCCACCCTGCCCTGGAGCTTTTCATCATTGCAAAACTGCTTTGGGCACGCCCAAATTTTGTCTACTTGCTGTTTGCTGCATTAGGGCACGTTTTGATGAAGAAGGCTGAATAGTGATCAGCTGTGTGCTCTCTGGCGAATAATTCCTCAGCCGTTCAGATTTGCATATAACAATGGGCTTTTTTTGAGCAAATATGATTCTGGCAGTCTATGTCAATCAAGTTCTCCGGTGTGATTTGTTTGTTATCTGGTCGTGCTCCCTATGGGTGAAGGCTGCATGTGATCTGAATTGAATGTTACCCTATGTTTTACATGTATGTTGAATTTTCCACCTACACAGATGGGCGAAGCTCACAGGCAAGGTGGAGACTTAACAAAAAAAGATTTTAAATGCCTGCTAATGGTTGAAAGCCCCTTCTCAACTCTCTCCAATCCAATCAAGATAAACATGCTGCCAAAAAACACGTAAACGACTGACAGTTGACAACTAGTCGTAAGCCTAATCACGAATGAAATTGGCAGGAAATATATATCACAGAGAATAGCCTTCAGAAACCAATTCCCACATTTGATATATACTCTAAACCCTACAGCGTTTTTTGTTCCGCAGTTGAACAAGAGTGCCATTTCTCTCTCTATTCCAGCCCGATTGGTGCTATGCTGAGAGCGGAGTGACTCCAGGTGACGCTGACCCAACGATCACAAACACAATCAGGGCAGCATGGCTGTCAATGGCGTGGCTGGTCGGTCGGCAGAAGGGGGCAACTCTGGTGAGTGTAAACTGTCGGCTTGTGTAGCATACATGTCAGAATATGGAAACCTTGCATGGCATGAGTGAACACACTGTGGCATGTAGTCATGTGTAATCATGTGTGTTGTGTCGTGGTGATGCTTTCTTGTGAAATGATCTCCGAAGATTCAGGGGCATTGCCTCCACAGTATATATCTTATAGAACCTTCATCCGTTCTGCAGAAGATTTAAAAGACTGAGAACAAAAATTTGGACGGGGTTAGGAAACTGAAGAGACATAGGTGCAGTAGCAGAGCTGCTGGGGAGATGAGGGGAAGTACCCATTTGCTTCCCCAGGAGTACAGCCTGGAACACTATCTGTAGGAGGGTGCCTCAGGGTGACTCACAGGAGTCTAAAGATGGTTACAGGTGAGAATAAAGGGAACCTTGAGTAGATATATTGGGAACTAAGATCTGGGAATGTTTGACAGCCCTCTCTGATGACTTAAACTGCATACATCAATATACAGAATAAGATCAGCTGTGTGGACTGAAAATTCGTTAGCTCCCCCCCCCACCCTCCAATGAATACCCAGATACGTCACTGCGACATTGCCATACTTGACTTACATTGTCAGCAAGGTGAACACCATGCTGATACCCCTTCCCAGACCTTGTTACCGCCCCCCACCCTTACCGTAGATGACACTAGATCCGTTATTGCACGGTTTGTGACATTGCCGTACCCTGTCATTGAGGTGACATCCCATTGCCCTGCTCCATTCGCAGACTGATTGTCTGTCCATGTCAGTAATCACACTGAAGCTTGTGGACAACCCTGTCAATGCCAACCAGGCAACCCCAAATTCCAAACACTGCCCTTAATATTGCCTGTACATGCTGTGCACTGCAGCAGGTACCTGGTAGTAGTTGAAATTCAGGTGAAATACAATGTTGCGGTTCCCTGACAACTCCCACCCTGACATTCCCACCCGACATCCCCCCCACCCAAAGGTGACCCTTGTGGTATTGTCCGGTTATGTCAATGTTTCAGACGCATTGTCTGCTAAGGGATGGATTATAGATTTTTCACATTTTTTCATCACAAAATATTTTCTCTGTGAAGGATTTCTCTCCCAGTTTTGAATTCTCCTGAACATTTCAGCTTATTAAAGTTGACATTATTTTGATTTGCAACTCTTACTCTCGATTCTGGAAATTCTCTCCCACCCAGATCTATTCCTTATGCTATGCACTTTGTTCAGGTTGTTCTCAGTTATAGCCAGTTGGAATTGGTCACCCTATGCATTGCACCGTAGCCATATAGAGCAGCATTGTTTGTGAATATGATATAAGCTTGCAGCTGTCCCTGTTACCACTTCTCCTCTCTAGGCTTTCATGCATAAATTGTTTTCACTCATATTTTTTTTTGTGAATGGCAATTTCGTATTGCCTCAGAAAGTTGCCATTGTTTTCTGGGATGTGACATCTGAGGTGAAAGACTTCCATGCTTTGTGTGCAATATTCCACATTAACATGTCTGTTTCCTGATAAGTGTCTCATCAGAGAAAGACAAAGGTGAGAGTGCCACCACTGCTATCAGATGTTGCCTACCTCATGCCGATACTGGAGATAACATTGAAGAGGTATTGATGGAGCACCAGGAAAGCGAGGTTCGCAGGAAACGCTACAAACTGGTACTATTTGAAGATGTTAATGTATATCTTGACCTTCGTCTTCACCATCATCATTTAAACAGGTGTTCTTCTCCTACATCATTTTTCCTTGTGGCTGGCAAGCTTGACAAGAAGGCAAAGACACGTCCCCCTAGAGTGAGTCTACTCCTCCAAATCGGCATGGTCACAAAGTACCACCTTGTCCTGAGTGTTTTCCGGCTACATCGCTAACCATGCTGATCAAACACTTATCTTACCAGACTCGTCGTCTCAGTCAACATCCCCCAACCACCTTTCAGCAAGGACCAACAAACGACCTCGTCCCATGACAGTCACATTCCCAGCCATCTAAGCATCACTTTTGAGGACAAACTTCAGGCTGATTCATACAGGGGTTTATTTAATAGCTGGAATAAAAACTGAAATGTGTCAGTCCAAACCGGAAGTTCAAGAGACTTTCCGTTACGGAGTTATCGTCATTTGAAGTTTGTGTTTCGGAAGCATTGTATTGCGGGCAAGTCGAAATGGCATCCATCAATGGCAAAAGTGATGTCATACCTGCACAACCTGCAAACATTATTTGTTTTCCATTGTTAACTTCAAACAGTAATTTCACTTTGAAAAAATGTATTCTGTGGGAGAAGAGGATTGCTTAGTTGTTGATAGGTGGGGATGGTACGTTGGTGAGAAAATTACAACAGACTTCTGCTAAACATGACTTATTCAACAAGATGAACATTTCAAATCCATAACATAATTTCCTGTGTTGTCTCATGTGTGATGTCATGCATCATTGCACATTGGATTCTCCCCAATTTCTCGCCAATAAAGCTACATATGAACATCGTATTGACAATGGGGTTTGGAACTATCTATCCAGTTTTTCATCTCACAATATAACCTCTTTTTAATTCCAACCTGCAGTTGCCCTTTAACTGCTCACCTGAGGCTAAGAGACCTACTACCTGCAACTACTACTACGGGTTTTGTATTAAGGCCTGCTCCGAGCAGATGTGTTTTATTCTCCTAATCGTATCAGTATATATTCAGTCTGAGGTTGATTTCCCATAATTCCGAATTCATTCTGAATAGAAGCCTCATGTGGCTAGTAAAAGTACACATGTACACATGTATCATTTCTTTACATTTTTCTATTCGGTGAATCCATGTGCATGCCCAATTGTCTGTATCGGCAGTGGCACTCCATCGATACTGTTCTTTAATAAATAATAGGTACTAGAGAACAGCAATCACACGTACACATCCTGGGCCTTCAATAGCCCAAATTAATATGGTCAGATGTCAAACCCCCCAACCAGCATCCTTCTCGAACTTACTTCTCTGCACCATTTCGGAGTACTTGGTGGTATTATGTCCATCGGCCGAAAGTAGTCCATGGGACTTGAGGATCCTCTAAAAGATCCCTGTAAACACATATAGAACTAACTATTGAATTACCTCATTAGCCCTGTCTGTAACATGGGAAAACACAGGTGGCTGCCCCTCGACAGTGGGCTCTGTGATAACCATAATCCTAGTTCACTTACTCAATACTTAACCCCATTTGCACTTGGCACCCCACCCCGCGCATTGACATCTGGCAATCTTTACTGGCAATCTTTACTGAAGTCCGGCTGGTCAACCCCATCGCCTCTCATTTTGCCAGCCGAACCTGAAAGTTCGTGAGCATCTTGGCTCATTATTTCACGTGTTTTTTCAACATCGCTGAAATCGCTATTTATCTACGTTCTCTTCGTTAGAAGCCGCGGGTCATTTTTCCACGATCGCTTCGTCAGAAGAGAAGTTCCTTAGCGGGTTGAGTGATTTTTGGATTGATTTTTCTTTCGCTGGATCCCTTTTTGCGTAGTCCTCTTTAGCCTAGGCTGTTCCTAGCACAGGAGGAGGTGTGTTTCCCCCCTAGCCTAAACACCACGCGGGTGTGTGGGCTCTCTATTGTGTTTAGTTTCGGTCAGGCTGGACTGTTGTCCGGTGCTTTCCCTAGCCCTAGCCTCCTAACCCTCCCTTCCCAATCCCATCCTGGGGTTCCCCCCTTTCCCCCTCCCTCCCTTCTTCCGGTGTGCTCCCCGCGCCGGCGCTAGGGATCGTTAAGCAAAACGGTTGAAAGCGGGAGACCGGGGATTTTGGGGTTTGTTAACTTAACTTGGGTTTGATTTACTTCCCGTCGAGATTGGCGACCTTCCTTTTAATGTATATTGTGTATCGTTATACAAATTCAATGATCATGTTGCAATGTTATCGGACGTAGGCCGTTACTGTTGGCTCCTCGAATCTCACCATATGTTGTTTTTGGTTGTAGTTTTCTCTTCTCTATGCTAATGTCTTCGCATGTCGCTCACATTATCGATTGCTTGTTTGTTTGAGTCTCCTATTTGTTATATTGTTATGTATTTATACACAAATATTTTATTGTCCGGCGCAATGGTTGCTCCGGAGATACCCCTTACGCGCCCCTTTTCCTTCAGATATGAAAGGTGCGCCAGCTGCCGGTCTCCCGACCGTTCTCAACGGGGCAGACTCCACGTGCCCCCCGGCCCTGGCAAAAAAATACCATGCTCTCAAAGTCGCAGGTGTGAGGTTTGCGCACCGTGGCCCGAGTATCGTTTCTTTCTCGAGATCGCCGTTTGGGAGTCGAAAAAAGCAGGGGACGTGGCTCCAAGGGGTCTTCCGTCTCGTCAAGCCTCGACGAAGAAGCCTTCTAGGGGGAAGAGGGCCCCGAAGAAGAGCGTCGCCCGAGGAAATGACAGGCGTGAGCTTGCCCCGTCCGGGGCCCCGTGGTGTTCTCCTCCGCGATCCCACAGGCACCAAGCTCTGGGTCGTCCCGTTCGGTAGAGCTGGTAGGAACGTCCCTAAAGTCACACCGAGGCAGCCTCTTCCACGGTTGTCTCGCACGTAGAGGAGGCCGGCTCTGCCAGTCCTTCCCCTTGGGCGGACCCGAACGGGGTGTCTTACACCTCGGACGGTCCGGAGGTTCCCGACAGGTGAGGTCCGGGACCGACCCAGGCAGGGCGGGCCGGAGTGGCTCGTCTTGGCCTGGCCCAGGGCCCGCGTCTGGTACGGACGGGGCTGCGGCGGGCCGGGACGGCCCGGCCTGTCCTCTGAGCCCGGACCGACGATCCGGGACAAACGGGGCCGGTACCGGCCCAGCTTCGGACCAGCACGCGGACGACCGCGCCTGGTAGCGGCCCAGAGGGTCGGTCAGGCTCCTCGGAACGGCCCGCATCTCCGCTCTTCCTTCCTCGCACTAGGGTTCTCATGAACTCGAAGCAAGCTAGGACTCCAAGAGTTAAGCCCAGTCGGTCCACAAGTTAAACCCACATTTCTCGTCTTCGGGGTCTCCCAGATCCGGACATGGGCGTTGTTTCCATTCTTCGCGGAAGCATAAAGCCAAACGTCCGCAGACAAGCCTAGAATCCAAGCCGTTAAGCGGGGGTCCGCGTCGTCAGATTCCTTCTGCCTTCAGATTCGATAGCGATTCCTCCCCCTCCGGGAAGAGAAGTAAAGGCCTACCGGCCCAGGATTTACAGGGTGGCTTCGCGGACATTTCCCCAGTTCTTCGCCAGTTTATGGCCACCCAGATCCCAGGGCCCTCGCAGCTGACACTCCCAGTTATCGGCCACGGGCCGGGCGGCCTCTCGGAGGTACGGTCAGGCAACAGTGGACCGTCGAGATCCTCAGCCGTCGGGTTCTGCATAGATTCTGACCATGAGGAATGTACCGTGGCGCTCCTTGGCACAGAGATCCCCCAGGAGCGTTTGACTATCCCAGGACTAATCCGCGGGTTCTGGGCTTTCGAGAAAACCACCCCCCCCCCACCCCCGCCTGAGCCGCCGCAGTAGAGGGAATCTCGACTATCACTGAACGCGCGGTCCAAGCGAGCGACCATGTACTACGATGCCAGTGGACGGCAGGCTTCTCCCGTTCCGAAGCAAGTCGCCAACAGTAAGTGGCCCGCGCTCCCGAAGCGCAGGCTAAAACGTCGTCAGAGTCGAAGATTCGGAGTGGCAAGAGCTTATTTCCTTTCCCTTCCTTTTCTTTTCCCTCTCGGTCCACCTATCCCCGATCCGGCTCTGGCAAGACTAGTTGCCGATGGGAAGCACTTTCAGCTAAAGGGATCTTTAAGGACCCGCATCAGCAGAAACTGTTTTGTGTTTCTTTCGGACATCGACTCTTCACTTCACTCCGTAATGGACTTCGCTACACGTCGACGTCGCTTCTGATTTCGGAGACTTGGGTCAAGAAGTCATTCAGAGAAGCGGGGTCTTTCGGGAGTCTCTCGACAGGAGACCGGGAATGTCATCGCCATCTCTTGGTCCTATCGCCCTCCTCACATTCGACCAATTCGCAGGTGGCTTCATGTCGGGCCCTCGGTGTGTAGGGACAAATTGTTTCTGGACTCAGGTCCAGCGAATGTCTCTGTCCACATTATGAAGGAGGCTTTAAGTAAGTTCCCTCTCCTAGGCCGGGGACCTCTTTTGCAGGGAAATTCGACGAACTTTGAATTCGGAGGCAGCTAAGTTAAAGTTCATGAAGGAAGCTGGCCTGAAGACAGCGTTTCTGCCCAATCCACCGCCTTCCAAGCCCAATCCGAAGTCGAGAGTTTTACTTCAGACAAGGGGAACCGTCTGAGAGCGAGGGGACTCTCAGCGTCATCCTAACAGGGAACGTCGCCCCCTACCGGAGGCAAGACCTCTTCCAAGGGCGCCAGCAGGGCTCGAAGAATCTCGCGGTCAGTAAAGGGTCACCCATAAGGGTCCACTCCACCGGAGTCCCCGCCGGTGGGGGGAGATTTACTACTGTACGCAACGAGTGGGGGGACGATCCAGCCGTGTCCGTGGGTCTGGACGTCCGTAGCTGATGGCTTACCGGGTTGGAGTTCACTCTCACCTCCGACCGTAAACTACCTGCACAAGAAACACCAGTTCCCCCTCGTCCAGACAAGCGGGAATTCTGGAGGGCCGAGCTGGATGCCCTCTTATCGAAGCGGGCTGTGAGCCCCCCTGCTCACATGACCACACCGTGGCCCCGCTGTTCAGGTCAAGTTTTTTCCTGGCTCCAAGAAAGGAAACCAGTGGCGGCCGATTTCTAAACCGAACGGCCCTAAATAGCGCTTCAACTGGCCCAAGCACTTCCGGATGGAGACCTTAGCCAGGATTATACCCATACTACCAGCAGGGGGGTGGGCTACCTCCGTAGACCTCAAGCATGCTTACTTGCACGGGGTAATTCATTCGAAGAACCCGCCCGCTTCCTTCTAGCGTTCCGCTAACCGCGGAGAGACTATCAGTTTCGCTTCCTTCCTTTTCGTTCGGTCGGCCTTTCTCCACGGCGCCTTTCGGGTTTCACCAGGATCACGAGGCCCCTCCTGGCCCACCTACTCGTCAGGGCGATCTCTCAGTGTGTGCTTACATAGACGACTGGCTGATCGTAGTCAGAAACGCAACATCAGGCGACAACCACACACAGAGGGTCATCGACCTACTCTACGAGTCTCGTGTGGCTTATCACCGAGGAGAAGTCGTCCCTCTTACCGTCTCAGTCGATCACTGCTTATACCTCGGCGCGACCTTAGACCTTGCAGGCAGGTCGGCTTCTTTCCACCGGAACGGGGTTCGACAACAACGTCAGGGTCAGCCGACTGCTTTTTGGCCAACAAACGTTTCTTCTTTTCCTCCAGCAAAGTCCGTGGCGGCGGTTTCCTAGCGGCCTGGTCAGTCTGGTCGATGTCTGGGATCTCTTCTGCAGTACTCAGGAGGCGTCCGCGTCAGCGCCTCTTACGGGACTACCTACTACTACAATCCGTCCCGGGACAACAACTTCACGCTTATCGTCCCGTTACACGCGGAAGCCCAACCTTCCTATTTTGGTGGACTAAGCGACACAATACAGCCCACGAAGGGCCTTCCGGGACCAAGACCGACAAGGACAAACGTTACCACCACCGATGCCTCCCTCACAGGATGGGGTGCGACGTGGCAGGACGGATGGCCTCGGGATTTTGGCTTCGGAGGAAGCTCGACAACACATCAACCTCCTGGAGGCGCGGCCATCTCCAACGCATTACTCCATTGGGTGTTCGGCGGGCCTCACGGACCACAGTGTGACAGTGATGGGTCGGAACCAGCTCGGCAGCCGTTTTCCTATATCAACAGAGAGGGGGAACCAAAATCTCCCTCCCTGCCCAACAAGGTCTGGACGCTTCTCTCCATGGCGATCAGCTCAACATCAAGCTGAGGGCCACGCACCTAGCGGGGAAACTCACCTGTAACGGCGGCGCGTTTTGTCTCGACTCGAACCACAACGAGTGGAGTCTCCTCCTCCCAGAGGTGGGCAGACCCACTTTTTCGATCCTGTAGCACCGCCACGTCGACCTCTCCCCTCGCGGACGGCCTCCAACACAACCTACCAACGTTCTGGCAGTCGCAGGTTTCACCCGCGGGCGTGGAGAACAGCCAGCTTCCTCCTTCCGCATGGGACCTCGCCTTGTACGCATACGCCTTCCCTCCTTTCAGCCAAGTCGGCAGGTTGCTCACCATGGGTCGACAGCCTCCAGACGCTAGCAATTCTCCTGTGGCCCCTTGCTGGCCACTCAACACCATGGTTTTCTCCGCTCTCTTCTTTCTTCTCTTGTCTTCGCCTACTCGCGATCTCCCTCCCGCTGCGACTTTTCCAGACTCACCAGTCCCAGTTCCGCAGTTTCCAGAAGGCCGGTCAGATTAATTACCACGGCCGAAGAACCTCCATCTTTCTGTGTGGAAAGTGTCGTAAACCTTCCAAGGATGAAAGCGGTTCAATTTTTTTTTTTTTCCCCAACAACACCTTCACAGTTGCCCCACAGCAGCACGCATGAAGTCTACATACGCCACTTACGACGCTCGTCTTGCCAGGTACCGGGACCTGGGCCTCAGACTCAAACATTGATTCCCTGGAAGCGTCATTGAGCGAGTTGTCGTCCTTTCTGTTGGAGCTCTCAACGAAGGCAACAGGTATCGACCATTCATAATTATAGATCCGCCATTTGCCGCCGTCCATCGCGGTTTCGCCGGTGGCTCCTCAGTCGGCTCCAACACCATAATACAACAATTACGCCAACTCCTCCTGCCGGGATTTTCACCGAAACCTCCGTCGAAACCTCCCACCTTCGTGTCCCTCACGGACGCCTCCGGGTCCCTAGCGGAGCCGCCCTTCGAGCCAATGCATCCAGCCACTCTCGTCACACGTTACTCAAAGACTATTTCTCGTCGCGGAGCCTCGGCACACCGTGAAGCTGCCTTCATGCTTAAACTACGAAACCAGTTTCCTACGCCAGGACTCGTTCGGAAATCCCGTCTTCTTCCAGACCCTTCCTTCCTGTCGAAGAACCAGACATTTTCGTTCACTCCCCAGGAAATCTACCTGCCTACTATGGGCGTTGGTCCACAGTGGAGGAAGACAAACGCTGGGGCCCGGTTCGGGCCCTGCGATGTCCTTGGAAAGACCAAGCTTAATTCTACAACACGATCACCGTTTTCTCCTACCACAACAACCTTTCACAACGCCCCGTCAAGGACAAACCTTATCGACGCTGGATAAGACCTCATAAGACTCACATATCTTCGAGCAGGAGGTTACTCGGGCTCATGATGTGCGGAGTCTTGCTACTTTTCGCGAGCATGGTTTCATACAGGGTCCCCCGGTAGAGGACATCATGCGGGCGACAGCGTGGAAGACTCCCAACGCCGTCGTCTCCCCGTTCCCTCACCACGTCTCGGCCTATAGTTTTTCCTTCGCCAGGGCTGTGTTACAACAGACTTTTCTACGCCTATCACCAAAAACCAATCGTGACGGCACGGTTCCGCCTCCTGTGGCCCTGGGCTCGTCTGGTGCAAATGCAATATGGGGTAAGTTGAGTAAGTGAATATAATTTCAAACAAACTCCCTGGTTTGTGAAATCTGTGAGCTACGAATACTTACCCCCATATTGACGGTCCCGCCCAACCGTCCCCACTTCCGGCCATCACGGGGCGTCCTCCTTCTTCGAACCACGGTCCTTCGCCCCTCATTCCTTGGACGCCCTCGGCCTGGAAAAATAAGAAGGACGATGGGGTTGCCAGCCCGGATCTTTCCGTAAAGATTGCCATATTGTCAATGGCGCGGGGTGGGGAAAGTGCAATTGGGTAAGTATTCGGAGCTCACAGATTCACAAACCAGGGATTTTTGTGAAGTATGCACATTGTCTGGGCTCTTTGTCTCATTGCCAATGCATTTAAAAGTGAACCTTTGGTCCTGGGGAGTAATGGAGGATAGCATTTCATAAGCAGCTGTTCGGAGAGTTTTATTTTAGTATGATGTATCATGCTGTAAGGCTATTGCAACTAAATGAAAAACGTTTTTAGCACCTATAGATTTCCACAAATTGAACTTCTATCATTCTCGTTGGTTCTTTGTTCTTTCTTTCAACGCATTCAAAAGCGTTGTTTATTTTTCGCACGCCCTTAGTTGTACATAAACTATCCGTATTATTATTTCTTTCCAGCCGTAGCTGTGTAGAGGTAAAAGGCAGCCTCCAAGGCATTGCTCTCGAGATGGAAATCCCGAACTGGAGAATCTGGTGCCTTGTCTTTCTAGCGCCGATGATGACATTTACAAACCTTCAATTACTCCATCCGGCTTTCTCGTCTTAGGTAAGGTGGAAAGGAGGTTTACACAGAAATACTTTAGGACATTCGTTTTTCCTGGAGGTACACGTGCAATAACATCTGCATTCTGACATAATGTTGCATTTTCGTTGAATGTTAGTGTTAGATAATAACGTCATTAGCCTCATTGGAAGCGGAAAACCTGATTGGCTGACGGAGTCATGTGACACCATACTCATAGACGTCTCAAGAGAATGATAGTAAGGCCACGCCCAGCTAGCACTGATTTGGTATACAAAATTACTGTCCTCTTTGGACGACGCAGATGATTAATGAGCACAGGACCCATTTGCGTTGAGTCGCCGTGCAAAATTATCCATCACTAACCGTCGGCAAAAACCGCACCCAATGCCAACACTGTGCAAGAGGCATATGAAAAGCAAACCTGTAGTATGGATTTGAGAGCATTGTATACTGTATATATCCAGTGTTAATCCACACACTACCTCCACTAATGAAGCTGTGGACCCATACACCCTACCAATATTCTCATGTTTGCTCAGCGAGATCTACAACAACAAATGTTCCAGAAGATCAGTGAGATTACAGATGGATGCGCCACTGTCTCTGTCTGTCAGGGATCAGTTGTGACACCCCCCCCATGCGAGGTGACTGCTTGACCTATCAAGCTGTGATCTGGAGGCCACAGACAGCTGATTACCTTTGAACTGGCACAGGTGAGAATTACATACCTCAAAAAACATGTTTTATGATACTGAGGAATCTCAACTCGGTTTCGATTGCCTAACTCGCATTCAGTTCTTGTACCGTTTTAATCCATGTTGTATGATGGTGTATGAAATTCTACAGTGATTCAGTTTGGATCCGGGAGAGGAGGGGGGGGGGGAATTTCCCTTCTAGACGAAGGATGTCCAGCCTATGACAGGGGGACACATACACTTATGATATCCTAACATTGACTTTGCTTAGATGTGGTTTGACGAAGTTGAACAATAATATGTTGGAGTTGAGGCTTTATGAATAGTGATGGTTAAGTATTACCTGGCTACTTACACACATAGGAAAGAAGTTCACAATTAGGGTTGACCAGTATACCAGTACTTACGTAAATCACAGTACGGCGTCCCTTGCCACAGGTCTTCATACGAGTACTGACTAGAATAGCTGCTGCTCGCCATGTATGTCAATTTGGAAGATGACACATGGGCATCATGATTCACCCACTATTTGATGAATATTGGAAAAAATAACCAATAAACTGATATTCTAAACTCATGACTGTTATGCATGGACTTTATTTTCCCAGCACAAAGTAATTATAGCTAAACCAGCTATGCTCTGAATATGAAAACATTTTTGAACTGATATTACGATGATAAGGAATGACATGACAGGTCTCTTAAACTCTACACAGTGATTATATGATTGCTTATATATCGTGAAAACAAACAAGTAACATTAAACAATGTTTTGTTTAACAGCTTTTGCCACAGTTTTGTTTGATTGTTATACAGTGTTTACCCAATATTGCTCTGAGTAAGGAAGAGTTTATCAACTACCACACTTGGAAAGTTCAAAACAGTGCAAAAAATTGTTATCGTAGCATATTGCAGGAGGTTGGTAAATTGGATACCATATTCATTCCGCGAAGCGCCCATCTCCCGTTAGTGCCCAAGCTCTTTTTTGGAAAACTCTTTGTAAAATAAAGTTGATATGTGTGTGGCCGAAAAATCTGAAAATATATTTTCTGTTCGCAGCCAGCAGAAGCACAGCACTACTGCTCAATTCATTGCGAAGTTGCCTACAGCATACACCATACCACAAACAACATGGCTTATCGTGTGTACAATGAAATGTACGTGGGCAGCCACGTCACATCATTTCATCATCATCCCACACAAAGTAGGTCAATAGGGTTTGTGCATTGACACTGTGATTAACACCGAATCACTCGAACGCTAGCGATTGACCGCTCCGCGATTAATGTATGTTGTGGCCTGTGACTCACAGGACCTACAGTACTCAATACCATGAATGAATGTAGTGATGCCAACAATTTCACTGAAAGAAACGTTTATAATGAAAGGGTTTTAGCTCTTTCACAATCAAATTCCTGACGTGCGGTCTTGCTTACGGTTATCAATGCCAAATGGAGGCAATGGTTAGGTGGTGGCATGCAGTATGTGTGAGGGTATTACCATAGGCCCATTCGTGGTTTGAGCGTGTTATATATAGCGCAGATGGGGGACACAAACATATAAAACTAGGTTGTGTTATGGCTGAAGTTCATTATCGGGAAGGGGGGTGGGAGGGGGGGGGGGGGTGCACTGTGGTGGAAAATAATGTAGCAAGGACATTGTTTTCTCTCCTGTGCAATATTTGAAGTTTGTTCACGTACAGTGTTAGTCCCAAGAATCACCCAAAATGAATATAAAAATTATGGAAAGTTATACTCTTTTGTAAGCACCCCTCCTGGAACTGCAAGCGCCCTGGGCACATAGCGGAATGAATACGGTAGATAAGGGGAATTTAAACGTTCAGAGAAGGAAGTGGCGTGAACGTTTGCCAAAACTGGGAATTGAAAATGTTTCACACTTTTCCATGCAAAAGCCCAAAACAAGGAGTGTGATTGTCACACTGTCGAGAAGAATAGCTGCTTATATGCGACGTAATAAAAAATCCTATGCTAAACATTTGTGCTAAGTTAAGGAGGCCATGGCAACTAGGATAGGTATGGGGAGACAGACATAAGCAACATGTACTGTCGATCACATGGTCTGTCAAGCACTTTGGTTTTGCCAACCGGAGGTTCTTAATTAAACGATCTTGGAATATGAGGTAAGTATTGGTAATCTCTATGTAATTGTTGTATCGGGGCATTCATTGCACTCACCCTGCACGAGGAGGGAAGTACAAAAAAAAATTGTGCGACCAGGCATATCTAGGCTACGATGAACAGCTACTCTTATTTTCATAGCTAAATTAAAGTCTAGGTCAATATGAAATTCTCATCAAAAGTTGCATTCGTTTCATATGATGTGAGAGAGATGGGACTTGTACAATTGTTTGTTATTGCCTGTTTAACACCCTGAGCACACCGTTGAAGGTTTTAGCGAATGATTTATTCAAACCAGGAAGCAGAGTGCAGAGTTGAGACAAAAGCAAGATTAAAAATTATTTCCAACCGCCTAGTGCCCTAAGCTGTCACTGAAAAGTAATTGCATGGGGGCAGAAAGAAGAACAATAGTTAGTGATCACTTCTTGTCTCAGTTGACTGCCACTGCCTCTGTTGTTAAAAATTGTTCCATAGAGGTATAAATCAAGGTGGGTGTAGAGCCGAATTTTCTGGGTGTAGGTGAACAGACATAATAGAAAGAGCCTAGGATCCATGTTTCTTTACTGTGTGGACACAGAGGTTACTACAAGTCACAGCTGTGTGTTTAGTGTGTACTGCATACAACCTAAGTACGGATATTGTCATAGTGTCATCGTGTATATACTGAGCCTAAGGATACTACGGATCTTCAGTAATCTCTTTCCGTTCAGACCTAGGCTGAACATGGTGATGGCAGCTGGGAGAGGGAATGGAGGGGGAGGGGGGGGGCAAGTTCAGATTGCATCCTTGGCCAAGTCCTCGTACGAGATAGACTGACCGTGCCTTCCCTGTAGTTGCCCCAACACCTCTGGAACAGGCTCCCACATAAATACTTAATTCTGCAAGGCTACCAGTTTGAGCAAAAAAACAAATCATGTCTATCACTACAATAACTTCTTTCTTTTTGTTTCTTGTATAAGTTGCTAATTTATTTATTCTTATTATTAACTTGGAGTTACTTGAAATATTGAATAATTCAGTAGCAACACATATTGACATCAGTTGTCTGAAGTGTATCAAGCTTTCAGTTATATGTTGGATGCTTGTTAATCAGGAACTAGGTTTTAATGCTGTAGACTACATCATTGGCATTTTTAGAATATACGATAAGTGTTGTTAGGGGGGGGAATAGTTCATAAATCTGTTAGCGAGACTAACATGGCGTTCAGATTCTAGCAACTTTCACAGCCATTGTCCTATTGATCCGTGCCACGAGTGTCCCATTTTTGTAGGTAAAATGCTGATGACGGTGGACCGTCCCGCCTGAGCTACTGCTTGCCCCTAGTAGACTCTACAGCTGGTGTTCCTAGACCCAGAGATCATCCGGGAACCAGAAGAAAATGACGGACAACACGCGATAATGACTTTCATCTTCTGCTACAAGGGGGGGGGGGGGGGGGGGGGGGACGTACTCCCTGAGGTGCAAGTCTCCGTATCAGCGTGGTAGGCATCGAACCGTCTTTCTTGTGAGATGCTTGAAATGAATGAGCCAAAACTCGAAGTTGTACAGATCAAATCAAAATTTTGTACTTGTGATCTCTACCATCTGTTCACACAGTTAAAAACCCTCATTCACACGGATTAACGATGCGAGTAATCTTGGAGCTGTCATTGACAGTAAGCTCATCTCAAATTACATGTTCGTAAGTTGTGTCAATCTGGTTGGTATGGCATCTATCAGATCAGGAGAACTAGGAAATATCTCGACCAAGCCACTAGCTGAGAAATGGCCCATCATCGGTCTCTTCTCAGCCCACACTTCCTGCAATAGGTTACTTTCAGGCCTTCCACTCAAATGCAGCTGCCAGGATCGTCACTAAGACCCCCCAAAGACAACATATCAGCCCTGTTCTGTCCGAACTTCATTTGACGTTCCTGTCACAGGCTCGTATTTCATTCAAGATTCTCTTTACCATTGTACAAGTATTGCTCCTGAATACCTTATGACCCTACCACACCATACGGTCCTTCTCATACACTACCACTGTTTCACAAAATCTAACACTGTTAAAAAAGACAAAACACCAGCACTTAAGGTGAAGAGAGTTTCTGGATAGGTCCTTCTCTGTGGAATGGCTTACCTGACAAAAGGGCTTGAAAACACGGGGCGGAGTTGCAAATTGGCCCCCGGAACGCTGATGAAAAGTGCAACCGAAATCGCCAGTACGGGGGCGAATAAACAAAAATGAAAATTGAGCTAATTTCGAACCGTAAAATTCCCCCCATGTTCCAGCTAGATGTGCCAAGGTGCAGTGTGGGGGGAAAATATGTCACCAAATTTCCGCTGGAAAAACCTGCTAAAACGCGACTTCAAAATTCTTAAAAACAGTCCGGATATGCGCCATACTTTCCTCTGTGAACAGCCAAGAATACAACGGCAATATAATCCCGTTGTCTGGATAGGTTGGAACGACCGGCAGGTCCGTTATGGCATGATCACTATCAGTATCAGTAAATTACTACCAAGGTTCGATCGTAACATAGCCATTATTGCAAAACCTGAAAGCAACATAAACTGAAACAATCACTGCTCAAAATTGGCTAAATACAAAATGATGAATTCACTTGACATATCGTGCATACTGGAACGATGTTGTAATTCGCTACAAGTATTTCCACACATAGCCCCCCTCTCCCTTTCCGATAATAGAATTCTAATCATGAACACACCATTTACTGCATACACTACAAGTAGCCTACATGAGCCAATGCTGCCACGTAACTATTGCCTCAATTTAGCCTAATACTGAAGCAAAGCGCAGCCTCAAAGTTGTTGTAAATGTGATAAAAAATCATTGTGGAAGCTGTTATTTATAATTGTTTCTTCCATTATTCAGTGAATTGACCATATTCTTGCACATGGCTCAGAAATGGTAGCCAAACCACACAATGTAGCCTATGTGAAATTATCATTAGGCTACATGTCTAGTCTGTAGCGATCTAATGAAATGGGATAATAATTTGATTTGGTTTGATGTTTTTAGGTTGGGCTCTGCAAATTATGTGATAAAATATGTTCTGATAGACTAATCTTTCAGGTGTTAGGGTTATTATTAGTCTGACATTGTTCCAGGATTATTACAATGAATTTATTCACGATGAAACTTTCGAACAAAATCTGGAAATTTTCCAGCTGAAAAGCTGCATCTAGGCTATGCTTAGTTTAATCGTCAATTACATGATGACAATCTGTTTTTATACTGAAACTGTATCCAACGCTGGTATATGCATTAATGAATTGGTGGATTGCCATGCACATGAAAATCATTGTTTTTTTTTGGCTTAACATTCAATACAGGGAATAATCGACGGGCATATTGAACAATTTTAAAACACATGCAATGCAATTTGCACTGTTACACTGCAAGAGTCCAAGCAATGGAGCTCACATATTCATGTGCCAACTGCTGCATAGCTTACTGACCTACAGGTTCTAGCTGTGCAGGCCATGTGTAGAATTTGAATGGGGGGGGGCCCTGTACAACACGGCAGATAGAAGCTGATGCAAGCAGCGATCCGCGCAGCTTGCAGGCTGCAAGGTACGAGACATTGCATCCAGTCAGTGTTGTACACGACTACACGCACATGGCCACCAACATCTTACAATGTCACAAAAACGATTGAATCATGAAATGATGGGATGGGAATGTACCGAAATAATGTTCAAAGGGGAATATATTTCACTGAATATTTTTTCACAAGCGATGAGGAAGAGATGTCCTGGTTGCTGACAAAAACAGTATTTCAGTGGACAATGTCATGTCAAAATCTGGTTGTACAAAGGGAATTTGGGTCTTTCAATAAAGTGGCCACCATGACCTCTTCTTTTGTGACAGGCTTGTAGCAACACACAACTGAAGAGAAAACAACCACACAATGAATTGTTGAAGGTTAATTTTGAGCCAGATCTTGGAACAAATAAACTGCAATGAATTATTGGAAGATGATGAATATTCGTTACAGTTGTTTTATGTTGTATTCTGCACAAAACGAACAGCCCTACTACACATACCAACCCACTACACACACATGCAAAAACTTAGGTAAGCCCTAATTCATGTTCAATTCCGTCTGTTCCTTGGCAGCTGTTGTTCAAGGGTGGACTACTGTGAAGTGTGAAGAGTATCATATGGTTGTTTGAGAGTGCAGTTGAGTTAATATGAATATGCTCATTAATGAGGCCAAATTATCATGATTTTAGCTTTTAACTGAAAAATGGAGGAGCACTCAAAAATCCAAAAGTAGCACCCGAAATCTGATTTACAGGTGCTCTTTTTTGGGGGGAAGTAGCAAATGAGAAAAGTAGTTTAAGGCTGTCATGGATCAATATTTGCACGAAATTTAGTATCCCGTTTTGTCCGATCATCTGGCTGCGTAAGTTGTTATTTAGTGTACACGAGCAACTGAATAGAAGATATACCAATATGACCCCAAATTCACTGATTATTTTGATGATTGATCTGATAGTAATCGTGTAAAGATCTCTTGAAGTTCTCTATTATTGTTTTATAGAATCTTCAGGGCACCTAACAACTCGATAAAATACAGAAAAGTTGAATTTTTCAAGAATAGTGAGCTAAACTTTACAGAATTAGCAGCGCAGCTGCAGGCTTGCGCAAGAGAGGTACCACATTAACGTTCGGAAAAATTGAAGGCTTAAAATTGGAAATAAAGGTACAGGAATTATTTCAATTAAGTTCATATTTGGTTGGATGCTCACTAATTAGCTTTAGAACATATCTGTGAATTGATTTCCTGGTAGGCGTCGGGATTGGCCTTAATTCCCGGAAAGAAGAAACTTCTCGATTGCGCCAATTTTTAACGTTCGTATTTGGCAGAGAAATCATAACCTTCGTGGTATTCGAGTAAATATATCATTTCAGTGTGTTGATTAGTGTGCTCCCCTATATGATCTATGGACTCTGGCTTACAGGGGTCAACTGAAGTTCACGTTATCAGTACCTGCGTTACTTTAGATATTGACCTGACGACCCTGAGCCTGACGACTTTTGGGAAGCCGCAAGCACAGATTCCAAAGGCACAAACACCTCGATAATCTATCTTTCGGATTTCCCTTCTCTTTTGTGGAGCACTTTGAGGCTTTGCATAAAGCGCTATATAACACCTCTTTATTATTATTATTATAAGTCTTTATCATGGATAATTTGAACTGCCTCACAGGTAGGCACACAGTGGGCGTTAAGGCTGGTTGGTAAAGGTCCAGTCACAACATGTTCCTCAGAAGCCAAAATGAGCAATCCTCATTTCTGGTGTTTCAGCTACAATGATAACGCACTTGATTTGCTAATCGTGAAATCAGTCCGATGTGGAATAGCCCTTATCAGCTGAGCACTAGTTGAAAAGAGAATGCACATGATTATGGGCTAATCCGTGAACAATATGGCAAGGGGCCCTTGATCAGCCTCCTGTTTGCTATGTATGTTGCCTCCTCTCTATCGCTAGAATCTCCTGATAACAGTCGCATTCCAGGCAAAGATATAAAAAAATAATCACCTCTTCCATTCTACCTCTACCTTTTCATTGATATTCAAAGAAGGGCACTTTCTAATACATGCTACCAAAATTGCAAATAACTCAATGACTTTCTCTCGTTGATTCGGTAAAACACAATTTTGTTGTAGAAACCCATTCTTTAGAAAAACAAATTAGCGACAGATCCAAGTGTGCAAATTGGTTTTGTTCCCCCCAAATTACTGATCTGATATCTTTCTGAAATTGTGTCAATTTTCACAGGATAGCACTTGATTATATATAATTTTGAAGAGCATGAGATGATGATTCTGATTATTTTCTATCCTACAGCTCTGTAATGCTTGTTCTACTAGGAAGGGCGCCCTCTGGGTGAAGTCTGAGCAGGAGTGGGTGTGCACCGTGGACGGAAGCCGACCTCAAACATACAGATCATGATCACATTGATCGTGACGTCCCTGCTCAGTACTGTTGTGGATCTAGTCGCTGCCGCGGCTACTCTAGTCTACAATGTTAGCAGATATAACGTAAGTATTCATGTAAGTATCAACTCTCTTCTCTTCTTCCCTTCTTTCTGCTCCATATCACCCCACCTCCACCACAGCTGCTCGTCTCGTACTTGCATTTTACAACTTCCACAGGGTGACACACATATGCTGATTGGTTGTTACATATCTGATTAGGTAATCTGAGCTGATAAAGCTGAGAACAGATTTGCTTAGTTGACAGAAATCAGTGGCTGTATTCAAGAACGGAACTTGACCAAGTCTGCTTCTTGCATTATGATGTGTGTCTTATAGGGAGTGGTATTTACCAAACAATTTGCAGTGTCATTTTTGTCTCACCAAACGAACAAAAGGAACAAAATTCAGGGAGAGATGTACTGAGTGATCACTTCTTTAAGTGTGTGTGTGTTTATATGTTTATTCAGAAGGATTACAGACAAACTGTAAGAGCTATGGTGAGTTAGTTTGGCTTTATAGGTACAAGATAGTACTTACGTGAGCTAACGTGAGCTGATCACATTTTTCTGCTTAATTAATAGTCTAATTTGCATAATTTATTTTGTCCTATTTTCATGAATATTTGTGTTTGTGGTGTACCTTTTGTCCTGAGGAATTTAAGCATAGAATTGAGGTTATTGGTTTGCATGATTTTTGAAAGATTGTTGGATTTCCATGACACTTATAGTCGTGAGAGGAGGGGTGGCTGGAGGTCAATTATTGTCTAATTTGCCCAATTCAGCAAATATTTTCATATTACCTTTTCACCCAATTAGTAGAAAGGGGCAAAACAGTCTAAAGTTGTGGCAGTGGGAATAGTCACTGATTAGTGCTGTTTATATGTGAAGAATTTAGAGGCTGGCAAACTATGGTCACCTTTATGATGCTTTTTTTTTTGTCGTGAAATATCTTCCTCAGGTGAGCCCTTCAGAGTTTTCTTACACACTGGGCTGTTCATCTGTATTTCGTGGCATTTCAAGAAATGTAGGTGTTAGCACACTATTAACTCATATCTTTGTTCCTTGCCAGATCTCTGAAGATTTCACAGTGGAGGTATCTAGCGCCCTCATCCAGTGCCTTACTACGGAACTTAATGAAGAAGCAAGTAAGTTCTGTGTTAGCTTTTTCGCCTACGAAATTGAATGGAATTGGGAGTACATAGTTTGTTCCCATACGTACAAAACAGGACTGATTGACATACTGCTACCATCCGAATGAAGTATTTTTCATTGTATGGCGGCTGGCAGATTGTGGAATTAATACCAGTTCACAGTTATATATGTACGATACCAATAATATGATGTGTCAGTATACGCAGTGATACGCACAGATGGAACAGTGCACAACAAATTCTTTTGAGCTCAATCGAACAAAAACAAAATTGCATAATTTGCTAGCCCAAAGTCAATCTAGGACAAAACAATCAAGGAATGGAGCCGATTGCTTCGGTTGTCACAGAGACTTGATTGACAGCTTGAGCGAAACCAGCAACAGTAATTGCTATTTAGCGATCAACTTGCCTATACGTGGGGACCAACAAATGTACAGTTTGGAAGACCAAAAAGGCTATGCACCTAAAAAAAAAATGGCACACTCCTATACAAAAACCAGAAAGCCAAATGCTTAATGATGTCTTGCTACCACAAGATCATTCGGACCTCAGAAATATGAAAAGTTTAGAGCAAATTCAATCCTGATCTTCAGGTTGATTATATTTACAAGAACTTCGGACCTTAACCTCTCCTGGCTACCTCTGATCCAGTGTGGGAGGACTCGGTACAGTCTAGACTAGGGACGATTCGTCGACGTGGACTCGGGTCTCGGACTCGGCTCATGCTGGGATTCGGGGACTCCGTTTTCCCGAGTCCATGTTCAAGACCGCCCCCAAAAAGACCTCAGAAAATCCTGAAAAATTATGAGGACGGATTAAGCAAAATTCTACATTGATGATCAAAAATATGAGGAACTACTGTGCTGTCTTTTTTGTCAATGTCCGAATTCACTCTTACCAAATTTGAAGTTAGCCACTAGTATAGTAGACTAATTGTGGAGGACATTGCTGCACGCGCCTCACGGTCTGCAAAGGTAGTGGGAATCATGATTTTCTTGATATGCAATGAATGAGAAAATACTTGACATATTGCCTCAATGCTTGCTGGAAAATTATTATGCTCCACATACTAGGTCGGCACGAAGGAGAGTCGACATAGGGTTATAGGATGTTCAGGTCATTATTTCGTTAGTTCGGCATGGTTTCATGCAATTACATGGCCCTTGCTAGAAACTCTCTTGATGAGGAATGTGTGGAAACTTCCTTATGAATTTGCATTGGGCTACATTTCTGGGGATGCAACATCTAACTTGTATAACTTGATATTTGAATCCAATTAGGCCATCTGATTCTGCTAAATGCCAAGTTTCCCCAATAGGGACTTCAGACCAGAAGGAATGGATCTTTATTGACCTTGCCCTTGAACAGTAGAGGTCATGTATTATTTATAGGGACGGTCATACAAAGTATTCCCTACATATGCACGATGCCGGGTTATAGATGGATATGATAAAAATCAAATTTTGTGCAAGTACCTATGTTTCACCTAGAAGGACCCATGGGTTGATCCATAGAAACAAATTTATCCCCCCCCCCCCTATCCTAAGGAAGCTGCAAACCATATTTCAATTGAAGGACAACCATCATGAGCCTTTCAAGTTCTCCTGACTTTGCCCTCAGCTAACCCCAGATGACCTTGACCTGGTAGCAGTATGAGATTTTCCAAGCCAGACCTGGTCAAGCACTTTGTTGAGCCAGCAATTGGTCTACAGAAACTCTATTTCACTACTCAACTTAACACATATTGCAATGTGCAACCCCACCCCGCGCCATTGAACAGGCGGCAACTTTTACAGTAGTCCGGCGCTCAACCCTATCTTCCTTTTTAGTTTGCCAGTTGAACGTTTAGTTATGAGCATTTGGTTAAGAATTTCATCGATTTTTCAAAGCCGAAAATCACCCATCTGCGTTCAATCGACATTCAGAATCTTGATAGGAGCATTTTTTCGTCCGACTTCGTCTATCAGGGATATGTTTATACTTAGCGGTTTGCATGATGTTGGTTTGGATTCATTCTCCCGCTCGATCCGCCGTTTTGCGTACGTCCATCTTTGTCTAGCTCTCCTAGCACAATAGGGCTTTGCATGGCTTCCCCCGTAGCCTAACAACGCGGGGGTGTGGTAGCTCCTCATATTGTGTTAGGTTCAGTGGGGCGGGACTTTTGTCCGGTCTTTCCCTAGTGAGCCCCCCCCCTCCCTCCCCCTCCCTCCCCTCCTCTCCCTTCCCTTCCTTGGGGTTTTTTTTTCCCCCCTTCCCTCCCTTCCCCCTTTCTCTCTTCCCGGGGGTGTTGGTCTCTCCGCGCGCGGCGCTCGGGAATTTATTCAAGAGGGGTGAGAGCGGGGGGAATGTGGTACTTTTTCGTTAACTGGCTTGGAGTCCTAAGTTAACTTCTCTTATATCGGTGAGTTCGTTACCGGCCGATTACTTGTATTTTGTATGTCTTAATACTGCCATACACTACGGTTATGACATTTGGCATATCATGTCGGAAGTGATTTCCTTCTTGTGATATTCTAATTGTATACGTCGTTATCGCTGATGGTTTGTATTTGTATATTCTCATCTGCAATACCTCGTATACTATTAATTTCCGCTTATCATGTCGGGAATTGATTCCTGTTGTGATATTTTGCCGGCCGATATTTGTATTTCGTATAGTCATTATACCGCAATACCTATTATTATTACCTAGCGCCTATCTCCCCCCAAAAGGGTCGGAAATGAATTCCGATCTGTGATTCACGTATGGTAATACCGTTCGTTATCGGTGATTTATGTATTTTGTATAATCTTATCCTGCAATACACCGTATTATGAACATATCACATTTCATGTCGGGAGTGCTTCCTATTTGGATATTGTTATTGTAATCGTTCGGGAGAGGTATACTCCTGTAATGATATTTTTTTTTTTTTCCGTAGCGGGACTTTCCTCAATACAAGTAAAGTGTGTCGGCTACCGGACCTTCCGGCCATATCGCTACCTGGGACAGAGGAACGCTGTGAGGCGGCCGCCTTGTCCTACGAAGACCTACTACCACGGCAGAGAAGCCCCAGTGATATGGCGCGCTCGAAGAAGAGAGACGGTCCCCGACTTGGCCCCTTCCGGGTCCCGTGGCCGGTGCTCGTTAGCACCGTGAGTCCACAGGCATAGAGCTCTTAGTCAGAGCTAGGAGGACCCCCGTGCACCCCCCTCCCCCCCAGACTCTCCGTGATTGGTATCATTTTGTCCGGGGGACCCGTCTGAAAAATATTTTACAATGTTACCATCGAAAAATGTTGGATGAACCTGCCACCGCCCATTTTTCCAAAATGGCAGCCGTTTGGGACTGGTTTCCTTCATTCGCACCACCCATATCATGTCATACAAGAGTTATATGGTTTATTCTAGTCGTATAAATAAAAAACAACCCATATTTTTCTCTGTCTGGGTCCATGGCGCCCAGTCAGAGCACAAAATTACCACTGTGCTGCGGCGGCCCATTTTGAAATTCCAAAATGGCACCAAACTATGGCTCCCAAAGTGAGGAAATCACAAAAATTGCAGGAAACAAAGGAAATATGCCACATTGGGTATTTAGTTAGTTTGGGATTCTGGTTTCCCAGTAACCATTAAGACTAATTTGCAATTTGTGTTGCTGTAAACCACTTTGAAAAATCCAAATGTGGCCATGGCCGCCAAAATGGCCACAAAATCGCCGCAGACGAATAAAATTACATAGTATGGTCGGAAATACACACAAAATATCACAATTGGGCAACAATCAATGTGATTTTTTTCCTAGTTATTATAAGAAGTTAATTCCCAACAAGTTAGCACGTTAACATTTTCAAAAATCCAGATGGCGGCATCTTGGATTTTTCAAAAGGTTAACAGTGTCAACCTGTTGGGATAACTTCTAATAATCACACTAGGATCAAAAACCACATTGATTGTTGCCCACTTGTCTATTTGTTTGGTTGTTTTGGGGTATTTTGGTTTCATATTATGTAATTTCATACATCTGGCGGCCATTTTGGTGCCATTTTAGCCGCCATTTTGGTTTTGAAAATGTTAACAGTGCGAACTGTTGGGAATAACTCCTAATAATCACTATGAATAAAAAAAAAATCACTTGACTGTTGCCCAATTGTGCATATTTTTTTGTGTATTTCCCGCATACTACTATGTACTTTTAATTTTATATATATTTATTATTTATATATATTCGTTCTGGGCGGCCATTTGGTGACTGTTTTGGCCGCCATCTGGGATTTTCAAAAATGTACCAGTGTCACCTGTTTTGGTAAATAACTTCTAATAAATCAGTACTAGAATCGAAAACCCCATTGATTGTTGCCCAATTGGGTGCATATTTTGTATGTATTTCCTGCATTTTGTAATTTCATACATTCTGGCAGCCATTTTGGCCATTTTAGCTGCCACTTGGATTTTTTGAAAATGTTAACAGTGCTAACCTGTTCAAATAACTTCTAATAATCACTAGGAATAAAAACAACCACATTGATTGTTGCCCAATTTGCATATTTTGGTGTGTATTCCTGCATAACTAGGTAATTTTATGCGTTCTGGCGGCCATTTGGGTGGCCATTTTGGCAGCCCTTTTGGTTTTTCCTTTCAAAGTGTTTCCAGCAGCACAATTGCAAATTGTCTTGATGTTAACGGGCACCAGACATCAACGAACTATGACCCAATTTGGCAGAATGTCCTTTATGTTTCCTGCCTATTTTGTGATTTATCCTCCCCTCACTTTGGCGGCCATTTTGGCGCCATTTTGAATTTCAAAAATGGCCGGCCGCAAGCACAGTGGTAAGTTTGTTGTTCTGACGGGATCCCTTGACCCAGAAATATGAGTATAACGCCCAGAATACTAACCATAGAACCTTTATGACCTGATATGGAAAACAGTCCCAAACGGCGGCCATTTTGGAAAATGGCGGCTGTGCAGAGTTCATCCCAAACATTTTCGATGGTAACATGTAAAATAATGTTCAGACTGTCCCCGGACAAAATGTACCACTCACGGAGAGTCTGGGGGGGGGGTGCCAACTGTGGGTCCTCCTAGCAATCATAGACTAAGAATCTGGGGCAGCATGACCCTAAGGCCGGGGGGCGGGCGAGGTGGCTCGTCTCCGCACGTCGAGGAGGACCGGTTCTCTGCTGTCCTAATTTCCCTCGTGCAGGGACCCAACGTGGTGTCGTTACAGGGGCCTCAGACGGTCCGGCGGTCCCGACAGTGAGGGTCGGGGCGACCCAGGCGGGGGCGAGGGGCCGAGGTGGCTCGACTTTGCCTGGTCCAGGCCGCACTGGTAAGTCGGCCGCCGGCCCTGCCGGGTCGAACGGGGGTGTTTTTTACACCTCGGGACTGCCCGGTGGTCCGACAGGAAGGTCGGGGCCCGGCCCAGCCTGGCGGCCCGAAACGGGGTGTCGTTCAACCTAAGCCGGCCCATAGTCCCGACATGGATAGGTCGGGGCCCGGCCCAAGCCGGGTCCGAACTGGGTGTCTTTACACCTCGGGACGGCCCGGAGGTCCCGACAGGATAGGTCGGGGCCGGCCCACCGGTTCGAACGGGGTGTGGTTACACCTCGACGACCCGGGTTCCCCCGACAATCTAGTCGGGGCCGGCCCAGCCGGTCCTAACTGGTGGGTTACACCTCGAACGGCCAGGTCCCCCGACGAGTGCAATTCGGGACCGTATCCCCCCAGCGCCGCGATCCGGCGGGCCGGTACGTCTCAGGCATCAGAACCAGCGCCAGGGGACCAGGGATCCCGGGGACCAGGGATCGATCCAAGCCCTACATGCACAGCCTAACAATCGTCAACATCTCCCCCAGGAAGGGTCTCTGCTCGGATTCGGATAGCTGCTTAGGCAGAGAAGTTTACATTGGAAAGCCAAGCCGCGAGCCCTTCGGGGCGATTTTCGACCAGTTTCGCGGGTTTTTCAGACAGTTTAGTGCGGCCGACGTTCCGGGGTCCCGTCCGGCTTGACGCTCCTTTGACTCTCCCGGCCTCCTGCCGTAGGGGAGGTTAGGCCGCGTCGGCCCCTCAGGAACATCATCTTTTTGGGTTCCGGGCAAGAGGGAAGGACGATGGGACAAGACGCTCCCCGATACCGAATCTCTCGGGAGGTCTCCGGGAATACGAGGCAGTCCGTTCGCAACGCTGTAAGCGCCGGAGTCTCTCTTGTCAGGCACTGCGACTCAAGTGAGCAGTGTGTTCTAACATCCAGGACCGGCGAGCTATTACCCGCCGGTAGTTCTCGGGGGTCAGATGGACAGCATCTTTGTGAGTGTGCCGTTGATCCCCGATCAACCTAGGGCCAAACTTTTATCGCTGGCGTCTTTTTTTGTTTTTTCTTGCGAGTGACGTTGTAAGGTCCCCGCTCGCCAAGACTGTTCTCGTTCCTCTCCGACATAGTTACTCAGTTCGGACAAGACGTCGCTACGGCTGTCGCTAAATAACAATTGACTCTCTATCGCGTTCTTTGGTCCGGTGGCCCTCCTCCTCATCCATGGCCAGTCTGTCAGACTAGAGCACGGGTGACTGAAGGCGCACGGACAGCGCACATGGCCTGGTGACCAGCCCGTTCGGTAACAGTTGCCTTCAGTCAGCCATCCATCGCGGGTCGGGGCCTCCTCGCGGGATAATTTCAAGAGTGCGCAGCTACGGACTGAATAAATTAATCCGCTGAAGGCGCCACTTGGAAGGAGTCTTCCACCTCAGGTCTACGTCAGACTACTGTATCGCCCTCCTCACCTAGACTAGGGCGCCGCTCGGGTCAGCGGCGGGGTTTGCTGCGGCGCCCAGGAAGCGCCACCCCTGCCAAGAGTCGATCTCTTCAAAGAGAAATCCGCGGGCTCGCGGAGGCCACTGATGCTGGAAGCACTAACTATGTCCATGCGAATGGACTCCCTAATCTATCCTGCCCCCCCCCCGGGCGAGAGCACTGGGGCGGAGTTGCAGGCTCCACTATCTGGCAACAGTACAGCCGTTGCCATCTAGGACCAGGGCCGTTATTCCGGCCAGGGGCGGGCTTCCACGCTTACGGCTTCCGTGGGAGAGGCTAGCAGTTTGCTATCTTCCCTCGGTTTCTTACCAGGCCCCTCCGCTCACCTCCGTAGCCGAGCCTCTAGAGGGCTCGCCTCCATAGACAGCTTACTGAAGAGTATCGGGGGCTCAACGACAGGAAACGCCCGGCATATGACTGCGGAGTTTTGTCTGGCGGACTACTCTCGCCTTTGTTAGTCTACTTGACCTAGTGCTCGTTCCCTCTCTCGGCCGACGTCCTCGTTCTCTGCGAGAGTTAGATCTCGGCCGCTCTTCTTCCGTGTACCCAATCTTCTTTGGCGCAGTTTATCACAACCTTCACGTCGCACGCGCTTTCTGAGGGAACAAGACCATACAGCCCGTTACGGAGCAACCGTCTCCCCGCCGAGTAGCCGTGCTCTCGTGCAGCCGTCGCTGCCGTCTACTCCGTGACCCAAGGGCTCACATTCTGACGCAGTCCTCACCTTCACGTCGGACGCGCTTTCCTCCGAAGCCAACACGTTCGCTCGATCGACCACTCCTGTCCGCTGAAGACAAAAAAAAAAAAAAAAAAGAACCACGGCCATTTACGGAGTCATTTGGGCCTCCACCCCGTGTAGCCGTGCTCTCTGCAGACCTCCTGCCGTCTACATCCGGGACCCCATGGCTTACTTCATTACTTCAACGCAGTGCATCACCCTTCACCATCGGACGCCGTTTTTCCTGAAGTCCCACACTTCGCGCGAACCCGGCCCGCCACCGTTCGCTGAGAGACAGAACCGTCCTTCCCATTTACGGAGCAACCACCGGCTTACCTCCGGGTAGCGTCTCCTACAGATGGCCCTGTTACAGACCGGGCCTATGCCGGACCCCTCTGACAGCGGAGTGCCACGGGTGGTGGGCGTTCCGTGTTCCCAGCTGGGACTTTGCCTCACTAGGAACTCCATGCGGGCCTGCCCTTCAGATCCGTGAACCGTCTCTTCGCCTTCCCGAACCGGTCTCTGCCCTCCGGATCCGTGGGTAGGCTCTCACCTGACCGGCTCTGTCGGCCTTCTCGACCGTTGGTCGACCTCTTTCCGACCCTCCGGGCCTGTTGTCGGGACTTCCCCCCCCCCCCCCCCCCCCCCCCCCCCCCCACCCCCCCCCCCCCCCCCCCCCCCCCCCCCCGTCTTCGGCCCTCCTGATTTAGATGGGCTCTCCCGAGCCTATGGGCACCTTCCCGTTTTCCAGTTCCGTCCGTGTCTGACTCTATCAGATCAGCCTCCTGGGCCAGACGGGCTCTCCCTCCCGGGCCGAGGGTAGCCTACCGACCCCTCCGGAGCCTTCATTCATCCCCCTTTTCTCCACTCTCCTGCGGCCAGACTTCAAACCTCCGGCCGCGGTTCGACTTTCCTTCTCTCTGGAGCCCGGACCGACTCTTCATGCCATCCGAAGCCAGCTCCCCCGCGCAGTGGTTCGCTCATACCGGTCTTGCCATACCGGAGCCCGATCTTCCTGCCCTCGTGGGTGAGATCAGCTCTACGGAGCTGAGGATCGGACCTGCCGCCTCACCAGAGCAGTGGTCAGTCTCTTCCTGCCCTGCCCTCTTGGGTGAGATCAGCTCTACCGACCGAGGATCGAGCCGGCCGACTCTCCAGAGCAATGGTCCCACGCTCCGGCGGCTCCTTGTTCATCGTCCCCTGGTATTGGTTCATCCCGAGCTTCATAAGCGTAGTCCCGACTCTCCCTGACCCTCCTGTGTGAGTCGGCCCTACCGAGCAGTGGATCGGGCCTGCCGACTCTTTCTGCCCTCCTGAGGCCCGATCGACTCTCCCGAGCCGTGGGTGGGCTCACCCGTGCTCCGACTCTTAAGGCCCTTCCGGGCCAGATTGGTACTCCAGCCGCGGTCTCAGAGCCGCGCCCCTACTCTTTCGACATCCGACCAGGGTCAGAGCCTCTTCGAGGCTGTGGGGTCGAACCCCACGGCGGTCCCCCGTGGGTCGGGTTCACACCTCGAAGACTTAACTCTGCACCGTCAGAATTCTATCCACGTTGGAGGCGTCAGGTGTGGGTGTTCCAAGTTGCGGGTCACGGCACTGGTACTGGGTGCAAAGAAGTTCGGCGTCAACACCCTCAAACCTCGTTCTTCCTATCTTGATGTAGTCCCGAGGCTGGCACCCTCTGAGGCCCGAGGTCGGCTCAGTCTTTTCACCTGTACACTGTGAGATTGGGTGGCCTCAGGGAAAAAACGAGGCCGAGGCCTGGGACGAGGCCGGAAAATCGGCCTCGAGGCCGCCTCGTCTACAACACTATGCTTCCTATGTAGTCAGCTTTTCACTCCGGCATCGAAGGCTTTCCCATTCCGTGTGATAGAGAGCCTCGCAAGGCCGCATATCTCTGAGCAAGGTTTTGCTCGGAGTTCACAATGTGCAACTACCACCCTACCCAACCTCGTTGCACCGCGAGCCTGGAGAGTCGGCCCTGCCTCTTTCTCCTCCCGAGCTACGCTTCTTCGAGAGACGGTATGCGAGCGTCGATGGGGTTTACCACACGACGTTCGTTCCATCAATTCAGCTCCTCCAACCATTCTCGGCCTAGCCGGCATGGGGGCTGCTCTGCATCTACAAACCCGACCAACAACCCCTGTCGTGACGGCACGGATCCGCCTCCAGTGGCCCTTGCTAGTCTGGTGCAAAGTTCAATATGGGGTAAGTGAGTAAGTGAATAGCTTTTCGGCACAAAACTTACTGAGTTGTGAATCTGTGAACTAACGAATACTTACCCATATTGGACTAACCCCCCTACCGTCCCCACTCTTCCTCCGGGCCATCACGGGCGTCCTCCTTCGTCGTATCGCGGGCCTTCGCCCCTCAATCCCCTTGGACGCCTCTGCCTAGAAAGACAATAGAAGGACGATAGGGTTGCCAGCCCGGACGACTGTAAAAACGTTGCTCTATAGATGTTCAATAGCGCGGTGTGGGGTGGGCAAAGTGCAATATGGGTAAGTATCGTATTTCACAGATTCACCAACCAGTAAGTTTTTGTGAATCAATATAACCAATTTGATAGCACCTAAGGCACGAAAAAAAAGGAATTCAATAAGGAGCACTAAGTCGCCAATGTTTCTTCTTGGTTTTGTTTCTTTTCTTGCTTATCGCCAATGAAACTTTTCATTAATTATCAACATGAAGAACAAGTTGAATTCTAACTTGTGAAAAAGCAAATAAACACAATTTTCAGTGCCAAGAAATTGAAGATTGGTATTTATCCAATCCTGAATTACTTCTTGCACATGTCAACTCTTGGCATTCATATTTGTAACGTTGTACTGGCTGTTATTTCTTGTATTCGCTACATCCTACCATTTTTTGGTGCTGGGTGGAGACTGTAATTCTCTTGGTTGCTCCAGGTAATAACAATAACATAAAGTACTTTTTTTTAACATTATTCAGGTCCACTGCAGTCATCCACCCTGTCTAATTTGCATAATTTATGCATAATTTTCAAGTTGCTAGATTTTCATGAAACATGTTGGGTATGGTTTATACCTTAGCCCCAACCTTTTTAACATAGATTTGGAGGTCACTGGAGGTCCTTCAGTGTTCTACTTTGCATAGTTTTATTCCCCACAAAAGTTTTTTTATTTTTTTTTTTTCCCACAAAGGAAACTTGATGGGTAGGGTCTACCCCTAGCCCCCACAATTTTCATAGATTCAATCACTGGGGGTTGGTTATTGAATTGGTACGTATATTTGCTTAATTTATGTTCAATTTTCAAGTATTTTGGATTTCCAGGAAACATATAAGTGCCATCCACCGTTGGTCATGAGATTGGAGAATGGATCACTGGAGGTCAAGTATTGGGTCTAATCTGCATAATTTAGGCAATTTTAGTCACAATTTTCCACAAACGTAGTACCTGTGTGGTATAGACATGGCCATAGAGGCATGGTCAACAATCCGTCCCTATGAATTGAAATTGTCCACTGATTAGTATGGGCATTTTAATGCTATACCAATATCTGAAGGCACACATGTAATGCCTTGTAATTGTTTGCCTTGTGACTGATAAAAGAACCCACTGATCGCGCACAGGCGAGAATACGGGGGGCAATCGCCTCATTTGGTTTCTGAAGACTTTTTTTTAGTCTTTCTGACTCTCACTAAAACTTAAAACTAATGATTTTTCATTTAAGAAAATCTGATATAGGTTGTTACAAATTGAAGAAGTTTTATATACTTTTTGGAAGATCAATTCTAATTAACTGTAAGCTGCGTTCTTCTTCGTCCAGCCTATCGGTGGCCTTCAAGCCCCCATGGCATGGCCCACGTTTCGGTCGAGGTGCAGGCCTGAATGAGATAGGGTGTCGACAACTGCAAGGTATATCACCTCTGTCTCCGAGCGGTGCACCCGAGATCTGTAAGAACTGAGAGGTCATGGCAGCTTCTGAGTATCCGTAGGATGGAATTGAACTTGTGATGATGGTGCATTGACCTAACCTTACCCCCTGAAAACTGCCATTCTTCCAAGGGGAAATGCTTTCGGGTTATGCACATACACAGTAGACTATTTTTGGGTCCTAGTGTTGACAATATAATTGCACACATAACACAGACAAGCCAGTAGGCTAACATAATGTGTACTGTTTAAATATGTCACAATCATATACCTATAGTCAATATTCCATGAATGTTGGGCTTAAATGGTCCAAGATCTTTCCTCCTGAATTTCACTGATGGTGTAAATGCTCCGTTTGTGGTGGTCAACTATGGTAAAACATGACCACTCTTAACATCACCCGCAGGGGCATATTACACAATTTTTTCATGGGTGGGGGGGGGGGGGGGGGGTGGTGAAAAGACTTCTTGAGACTGACATACTTGTTTTTGTATATTCCTGATCTTTTTGTTTTTTCTTGGGCACCGGGAAAAGAGGTGGGGGAGGGGAGTTGTAGCCCGAGGTGCAGTTTTGTCCGCCGTCACCACATGGATGTTCTTCAAACAGTTTCTCTTCTTTCTTCTCCCGTTTTCTAACATTGGACACCTCCCTACTCATGTTGTCTGACTATATATGGGCGCTCACTGCCGCTCAGAGACTGACTCTTGCTGTTCAGAGATTGGCTTATTGTGGCTGGAGGGGTGTCACACCCCTCTATTTATGCCTGCCATGTCCATGGCTTATTGTTGGCTGGAGGGGTGTCACACCCACCTATTTATGCCTGCCATGTCCGTGGCTTATTGTTGGCTGAGGGGTGTCACACCCACCTATTTATGCCTGCCATGTCCATGGCTTATTGTTGGCTAGAGGGGTGTCACACCCCTCTATTTATGCCTGCCATGTCCATGGCTTATTGTTGGCTGGAGGGGTGTCACACCCACCTATTTATGCCTGCCATGTCCATGGCTTATTGTTGGCTGGAGGGGTGTCACACCCCTCTATTTATGCCTGCCATGTCCATGGCTTATTGTTGGCTAGAGGGGTGTCACACCCACTCTATTTATGCCTGCCATGTCCATGGCTTATTGTTGGCTGGAAGGGTGTCACACCCACTCTATTTATTCCTGCCATGTCCATGGCTTATTGTTGGCTGGAGGGGTGTCACACCCACTCTATTTATGCTGCCATGTCCATGGCTTATTGTTGGCTGAGGGGTGTCACACCCACGCTATTTATGCCTGCCATGCTCCATAGTAGTGCTTCCATTACTGATTCGAATCTAAATCATGCATTAATGCATTATTAGAGTTTTGACCAATTCAAACAACTACCATCAATATTGAATGTTTTGAAAAGGAGACTCACAAATTATTGATGGATTTACTCTGCCCCCATGCTGTAGAATAAACTCACCATATCCCACTGTTCCTAAATGATCTGTATGGATTCTTGAACCACAGTTGTGGAACGTACAAAATAGTTACCACTGATAAATAAGGTGCAATATTATTACAGACTATGCAGGGGACAACATTCTTTCTTCTTTGAGATTTCGCTATATTCCTTCAATTATGTATTAGTTTCATGCAAAAGTATTTTTTGTTTTGCTTTATTTGCTCACATTGTTCAAATTATACTAAAGCTGACTTTGGGAGAGCGTGTGTCATTCATCAAATTGTATTTTGCAAAGTAGATATTTTAATCAAGATGTGATATATTTTAACCTTAATTGGTGTATCGTAGCTTCCACATTAATTGGTGTATCGTAGCTTCCACATGCCTAAACTCATATAGCAGTGTTCATGCGTCAACCCTGAAATTTTATTTAATAAACTCAGCCTCCAATTTAAGCATAAAACACAAAGATGTGTTTCAATGCTTATGGCATTTGCAGAAGAAAGATCTGTATAAGCCATATGCATGTATGCTAAAGGAGTCTTTAGGCTAACAGACATATAGCAGTATGGCCATACCTCAAGCTGTTGTCCTAAACCCCCGAACTATTTCATTCTAAAGTGTACAAAACTGTCTGAAAGCTCATGCAAGGAAAAATTCTGAACAGATTTATGGTGATAGAAAGAGACTGGACTTCATCTTCATAGGAAATATTATGGTGATTTTGTTATCAAGGTTCCCGAACATTGTAATATCTGATATAATTTACGAATAGATGGAGACAAACACCAGATTCTGAACTAGGCACTCAACAACAACTCAATATAAATAAAACTGGGCCTTCGTCCAAGTTCAATCAGACTGGCTATATATCACCATGAACTGATGGAAGAGTATGTCATTCACACATTGTGCCTGTGGAGGCTAAATTACCAAGCTGCATTTAGAATATTTGGAAGGTTATGAAAGCTATCTAGTAAGCTTTGGTCTATTTACTCCTGTATATGCTTCCATAGGTTTGCATAATTATATTCTACTTTTTATTACTGAAACTATTTAAGAATTAAAAAAAATATTGATAACTTCGCATATTACTTTACTCTTACTAATTTATCTGAATTATTTTGAAAGCCTAATTTATGTTAAGTGGTGCTGTGATTTTGTCTTTTAAAGTGCCTCTCTTTATTCTTTTCCTGGGAGAACATCTTGAGAAAAGACATTGATATGAACGTTACTGTCTTCTTCAAAAATATTTAATTCCTATAGAAACAGAGAAAGCTAAAGAATTAACATGTCCATGCCCCATGCCTGTCGGTAATTTTGTACAGTCTCTCTTGTGTCCATCACAACACCTAATGAAAACCTAATATTTTCCTGGGAGAACATTTTGAGAAAGACTATGACATGGACTCTATGGTCCCCTTCATGAAAAATATATTCCAATGCAAAAAAAAAAAAAAAATTGAGTTAATTTCAAATAGGATATTTTGAATGAAATATGTTTATATAACACACAATAACAGCTTGGAGCAGATTAACTGGTTTAGCTTGCCCATACCTTTCAGAAGTCTAGTACAGCCCATCTTTGTGATGTGATCACGCTGACTCCTGATTTTTCATTACTATGAATGGAGACTGCTACAAGCCTCATTGGTTTTGAGGAAAATTTGCCATTGGAATTCCCTCCCTCACTCCATACAGTTATGAGATCAGTGATGCAACTATCCACACGGAGCGTTGCCCAGTACTGTGCTCAAGGTTCGAAATTAGATAATCCCATTCGTTGCTGTTTCATAGTAAACTAGGATCGCATTCCCTTAACGACAAGGTAATTAGAAGATCTTGTGTCAGAGAATTTCATTGGAGGTGTAATCAAAGTATGTACAATTTGGAGAGTGATCGAGTACATGCTGTACTTACTATAGTAGACGGATACAAGCATGTGCGTTTATTAGAGGAAGTGATTCGCAGAACTAGTACCTGTATCTAACGACACAAATGCCATCATGGTGCCTCGTACCAGCAAAATGAACTGGAGCAGGAATGAATCTATGCAAGCATGTAGAAGGGACATTACATTCAATGAAATGAGGGTGCAACAGTCATGATCATCAATTAGGACCAGAATTCTTTCTCTTCAAGTTTGCTAATTTCTAGAACACAATAAGTCACAACAAATTCAAGAAAAACACTGGTGTCTCTAACTTAGCTGGGCTTCTATTAGAATGAATACACTACTTAGTATATGATTAATACCTTCTTTCAATATTCTTCTATTTAGAACACGTTGGACAAACAGATCTCCTGAATTCTTCATCTTGAATGCTTTGTAGGCTTTCTCTTATTACATGCTGTGTCTCTGTTCATTAGAGTTACTCCAGTGTTCCCCATTTTCTGGTTAGCTATGAACTAGACTCTTGAATGCTTTTGGATCAGCATGATATCATCATGAAAACCAAACCTGTATAGTCTTGTCTTGTCCTTGGAAAGGTTTTCTGTGAACTAACATGTTTTTGGGGAGATATTGGGCGAAATTTCATTACCAAGCGAGATAACATTGTAAGACACATGTATGTAAGAATATGTAGTTGTTCGTTAGAACCTAAAAACAGCTTTTAACCCAGTAGGGCTATGTATTTCAATTGAAGGGTATTTGATTACTACAATTCAAGTGAATATCATGATTTCTGAATTGTTTTAAAACACTCCTTTTGGTATGGGTGCTTCATGCTCTGTAATCTAGGTGTTTCCACCACGGTCTCATCTTACTAAACACAGGCCTATAATAGGCACAATGTTGAATCATCTCCCCCTTTTTTTTTGAACTTGAATGGTTCCCTGTAAAAGCCTATTGTCTGATTCATGGGCTATGCAAGGGGGTGGGGGTCAGAAACCATCCCCAATGACCCATGTGACTAATAGGTTGTTAACACAAAACAATTTTTTCACTGTTCAGTAAGACGTTTCAAACACAACACCTGTTGTCTTAACAGCAAATATTGCAGCACATGTGTCTATGGTGCCCATAAATTGCCTTATTTGCCAATAGGGGGTGAGGCTATGAATGACGGCGCACTTCCCGTGGGTCCCGACCTCACTCCCCCTCCCTCCAAGACTAAGACCTCCCATTCTCGGATATTACCATGCACTCTATGATATGTATGTTGCTGCATCATCTCAGTTCTACTAGCTCTACAGTTGGTTCCAGTCTGTACCTGGCTGTGTAGACTGTGAAGATCTCTTTGCAATGCGCAAATGTCGTTCTTAGAGTTGATGGCTTTGTACAAGAGACGATCATCGGCAAAGAGGGGTGCTCTACACGCTAGGCTGTTGGCAGGTCATTAAAAAAAAAAAAAAAAGCAGAGGGGACCAAGCACAGTACCCTGTGGAACAGTTCTGTTGATGTAGCACCATCAACACGCACTTGCTCATTATGACTACTCAAGGAGCATTTAATCCATCGGATATGGAGCCAGTGAATCCATAAAGATGAGGCGCTGATGAGGTCATTGAGAAAGGAGAAGCTGTTAATGCCCAAGCTGATACTGGGATTGATGACGGTGTTGGTATTTGAACTTCGAGTTACTCAAGCGGAGGAGGAAATATACGAATAATAAAATCAATATGAAAGTTTCTTAGCAAATCGTTCCTTTGGACACTGCCCACTTAGTTGCTTGAAGAAAACCTACCAACACTTGGATCCTAGCGCCCTGAAGAGTTATCTTCCTGTAGCTAAATATATCTTTCTCATCCAAATGATAGAAAAATATGTGAAATTCAAAGTAGTTACGGCCAGTGGATGGCAATGGTCTTGAAGAGCAGTTTCTATCTGCCTATAACGAGAACACAGTACCGAGACTGCCTTACTATGGGCAAAATAAATATACAATATTTTTCAATCAATATACTGGCCAAGGCTGTTCTTATGCCTATTAATGGCAGTCAGCAGCTTCATACTGTGGATCACAACATCATTATAACAGCGACTTGAAAGACAGTTTTAGCTAGGTGGTGCAGTCAGCGTGGTTTAGACGTATCTGAGAAGTCGATCTCTAAAATGCGTCTCGAGGGTGGCACCGACTGACATACTCTCCGAGCTCCATCATGGTCCCCAGAGTTTCACCCTATACACATCCCCTCATATGTGGAGAAAACATTCGTGAGTTTATTAAAAAACACATTCACGTTATATGAGGGAAATACAGCTATAGGTCGAGTTTTAACCAGAATTAAGGGGTGCGCGCTATACGGTAGCATTACGAAGACATCAAAGGGTGGGATGGTGGAAAATATTGACCCTTACTAAATCAAGAAAAAAATGATGTTAATGTTTCTACAAACAAAAGTTCTTGCCAACTCTTTATGGAGTTTGGAAGTTGCAATGTGTGTGTTAACCACTTTCCTGTAGAGAAAAAACCTGGGTGTTATTCTGGATGCTTCCCCGAACATGTCTAATCAGGTCAATTGAACATGTTTAAAAAATAGTGAAATTCCATTTGGAGATGTTTGTGCGCGCATCTGTCCCTTCATCATCACAAGGAGCTTGTATCATTGCTACCAGCGGGTTGTCGATCCCGCCTAGAGTCTACTCTCTTTTTCTACTCGATGCGGTGAGCTGACTTGAAAAGTATCCAGCGCCCCCAAAAGGAGGCTGCACGTTTTGGTGTTTTTTTTCGATTGTGTGAATGGGCCGGCATTCTAGCGGCCTCGGCAATAAGCTACACGGGCCCGCCAGTTAATATAAAGTTGTTTCAACGTATTTAAATGTTTTCAATTCTTCTAAGTATTTGGGGACTATCACGTTGCGAGAAGTGATGGGATCCTATTGACCACAGGCGCTCTTCCTCTGACTGACCCGGTTCGCATCCCCCGTTCTTAGATGAGGGCTGGCTCCGCTTCCAGAGAGGCGAGTCGGTCCCTTGTAGTCACGAGTCCTCCTATACCTGTATACGTAGACCACTAACGTGTTGTCTTTGTTTACTCGCTCCGGTTTCGGCTTAGAGCGCCGTTCAAGTGCTCGAATAATACTAAAAACAATAATAAAGAAAGAGAAAAAGTGAGAAAAATACAAGGACCTGCGGGCCTGCGGATGTGAGGATCAAGAGGATGTGGGCACCAGAGTCCGGGAAGGACTCAGAGTCGTTGAGGGACAGGACATTAAAAGAACGAACCAAGGAGGACGGTTGTGGAAGAACAACGATAATAATAATAATAATAATAATAATAATAATAATAATAATAATAATAATAATATAATAATAATAGTGTTAGTTATAGTTGTTAACCGATGCACTCTGATGGTTTTTTTTTTCTTGTCTGGTATTATACAAACACCAACTAGTGGGTATGCAGTTCATAGTCGGGGAAACCGAAGATGAACCATTTTCGTCGGCATCTGACAGCTAGCAACCTGGATTTGCCTTGTTTAGATAGCTCGAAAGTGTAACGGACTACGGTTCCTAATCTGGACTGTTTTGATTCTTGACCAGAAAGTGCAATTTGAATGCGTTTGTCGCATATAGTGTATACAGGGACTAGGGAGTCGCACCCCCTTCGACTATTTGATGGTAGATTTGTGCCCACTCACCCAGGAAAATGCGCTCCTTAACTTGTCCCTACACTCCAATAGTTATAAAAAGAACTTCATTTAAGCATAACGAGTCATGTTGCGCATGCGAATTCGAAGAATCTAGAAAAAATATCGCGCTACGCGCGAATAAGACGTTTTTTTTTTTTTGTCTGCAGTGTCTGCAGTATTCATACCTGCGCAAAGGATGGAACTGTTCAAAATTTCGATATATTATCATAATCCAGGACCCACATATTCAAACATTGTATCATGAGTTGTATATGTTTGCGGAATGGAGTACACTGAGTGCAGTTGGCGTTGAATTTGTTGGGGGAGTGATTCCAATGACTGTGGTTATACCGCCAATCCCATGGTTTATTAAAGACCAAGGAGTAGGGTCTGTTAGGCAGGCAGGCCACGAAGGCAAACACGGAGAGTTTCTGTTCTGAGGAAGGAAGACTGAAATCCGAGTAAAATATAGTCCAACGAATGGGCACAAAACTGGACAAGTCGAATAGGGAAAAGACTTGAATCGCCGGAATTTTCGCCCAAATATCTAAATTTGACAACCAATAGCCTGATAGTTTTGCGCGCTTTGTGCGCAGTGGCTTCTTCCTTTCGCATCAACTGCGGGCAAAGCTCCAAGCCTGGGGGTAATGGGCTGGTCTCATACGTCTATAAGGATATAACATGAACATGCTCCAGCGCAACTAACCAGCGCAATTAACCTTCACAACAGTCATGTCCGAGGTAAAGAGAGCCACTGTTTTTTCACTTACTGCCATAACATGTATGGGCGGTAGCCAACACGGTGATACCCATGACGAGAATTAGGGAGAGGTCTTCCCTCCGGATTAAAATTCACCGGAACATGATAATATGGAACCCTCAAATGGCTCATGAAGTGCCATTCCCTGGTATCTAGAGGACTCTCAGGCTCCCAAAATTCTCTATTACGCTCGGCGCTAAACGATCGTGGCGCTCCGCGTATATAGTCAGTCGCAGCCCCATCAGCAAAATTATTGGCCCCCTTCCCAACCACTGGCGGAAATTAAAATGGGTACAATCACCATTATGAACCCCTCCGCTACTTTTTCCGATTTGGTGCCCACTAGTGAACTGCCCCCTTAATTCAGTGCTGATCTGAATTCGCCCTAGTTTGTACGAACGCTGGTCCCGGACGCTGGTCTGTAACTAGAACCATTTACTATAATGATCTGAATTGGCGATTGTTCCGCTAAACAAAGTCTGATACTACAAGTTTGTGAAACACGCCTTCTCTTTTGCAGAGTAGGTAACCAAGCGAAATAGAATGACCATAGAATGACCAATGAATAGAATGATCTATTCAATGGAGTTGTGATTAAAGCACATGGCAGCATAGCTATACGTTATGCCTGGAGCATGCAGTCAAACAGTTCATATCCGGAGATTAGCTCTGCGAGTACAGCTCCAGTCTTAAGATCGAACAAGAGTTCGAAACACCGTCATCGAAAGTTCGTGGAGCACAGTTTAGGGGTTAGTTGTTTTGTCTAATATGGGTTAAGACAAAGAATGATACACTAGTCGGGTAGATTGGAAAATCGGTAACTAATTCCTTACAATTTCGATCAATATGTTGTAAAGGTTTTCAATGACATATCTGAAGAAAAAAAAATCACCTCAACTCCCATAGGAGGACGCGTGGCAACCTCTGGAAGTAGGAGTACCTAAAACACTAATAGTAACTGGAATTCTCAACTGAAATCGTTACATTCAGCCTTTATTTCATGTCCTCCTTTTCTAACCACGAAGCTACCCACAATGTGGTAATCTATTGTATTTACTGATACAAGAGTTACCATTGAAAAATTTTGTTGAAACGATAGCATTAAGTCAATTCGTAATTTCGTGAACACGTCTCTGTTGCAAAACATATACATTTGTTGCAGCCGGCCTTCTTTTTTTTTTTCAAATCACGGACTGATAATAATTTTCTCCGGGAACAGAAATGATTGAGTGCTGTAAATTTGACTGAAGTTCTTCTTGTAGATGAGGTAATCGAACGATAGCATTCATTTCAATATTATTTATGCTCATTTTTCTTCAAATATTCATCTTCCTCAGTCGACTCGTCGAAGAGTCAAACCAGGGGATTTCTCTAACACTGAATCAATTGCAAAAGCTAGTTTGGACAACGATCTTACTCCTTGACAAAATTAAACTGGTCAAATCGCTGTGTCCACCTATGTCAGCCTGTGTGTAGGTTTGGGTACCATATATTATTAGGTGAATATCAATAGAGGTATCCGTATATCAGTTCTCTAGAGCACATGTTTGAAATTGCTTCACCATAGTGATTGCATTAGTCTTCTCAGGAGTCTAACTCCTTCAATGAAGTTCGTGCATCGAATGCCCCATTTGTGATGCCTCAGAATTCCCGCAGGCTGTGGAGAAGCCGTGAGGTCCCTGAAGTCATGGCATGGCGCACTAATAGGAAAAACGTGTGGCTGAATCGAGTCAACGATCCAGCAGCGGAAGAATCCCTTGGAAGTCGGTGTATGCGGCTGCGTAGGCGGGAGGGAAGGCTGATCATGATGTCGGATCGAACGTGTCCTCTCGATGTGCCAGCGCAAGACCCGGACGGGGGACCGGCCGCTTGTCTTCGGGGGATAAAATCTCCTGAGGTGACGGTGAGCGCAACCGACTGGTTCTTCGCTAAGAAAGCCGGGTCTAGAAGGAGGCGTATCCCGTCGGGACCGTGCCGACGATAACCCGGTTGTAGTGAGAGCAGTTAGTTTACGGCCACAACTCTTGCAGCCCGGAGGTACGTCGCGGGCAAGAAAGAAAAGAACGGTTTTATGAGAAAGGACGCTCCAGTGTTGCCTGTGCCTGGGCTTGTACGACGACCCAGCCGGTGTGCCGAGGACGTCAGTGAGAGACCACGCTGCAGCCAAGCGAGGCGTCGTGGGACGCTCGTTGAACATCCTCCGCAAGAGCTGTCGTATGGTGTCATTGTCACCAAGAGACGACCCATCCGAAAACCGCGATGATGCCGACACAATGACGAAAACAGTATTCCAGATCGACACCTGCTTCCCCTCATAATCAATGAGATCACAACCGTGATCGGTGGCGCACGCACGGACTGCCTGCGGAATGATGTTGCATCGTTTGCAATCAGTCCAGAATCACCGCTTGCTCGGCAGCGCTGTTGTATAGTCTCCTCGCAAAGAGACACAGGGCGCGCGTGACGTAGTACCGAAGCTTATCCGTCTTCTGTCTGAGTGAGCGAAGGGGGTCGGGAGGCCGGAGCGGGAGGGTCGATCAGCAAATCGCGGGTCTGGTGGAACTACGACTGGGTCGGCTATCAGGGGTCAACTAACTGACTGGTGGCGTCGCCATCCAGGAGCCTCGCGGGAACCTGACTGACGAAGCACAGGGTAGCACGCGGGGAGACCGTCCCTTCGAGAGGAGAGGGCATCGACCTTCCACGCCGCCGAGTAAAAACGCCTGGCGCCGACGGTCGGGAGCCGCGCATTGCTAGCCGTCGCAAAGAGATTGACGAGCGGGCTACCGACGCATCTGTCGTCACTGTCACCCTGGTGTGAGAGTCGCGAAAGGGGCGGGAACCTATGCGGCTCTGTCCACCAGCACTGGAACCACAGGGACTCGGACGTCGCAGCCGCCGTGACGTCGGTTGCACGCCCCAGTGAGGGGAGGCGCGACCTGCCCCAAGATCGAGGACGGTGCTGGGGTACTGGATGGACTGAGATGGTCTGAGCGAGAATTTCTCGTCGTTGATCAACTGACCAATCGCCATTGTACGCACAGACCGTGATGCCCTCCCGCCGAAGGAAAGCGAGAATGGGCCTGCAAACCCTCGTGAGACCTCCCGGGGCGTCGACAGGCCCAATGGGAGTGACTGAAAATGGCTTGCCACCAGTAGCGAGAGGCAGGAAACCGACAGTGAATGGGCACGTGCAAAAACGCGTCCTTCAAGTCTATCGTCGGAATCGGAATGATGGTGGAGAGGGACTCCATCCGGAATATCCTCGGGCAGACGGATCTTTGTTGAACGGGCGCTGATTCAGGATGAGGCAGCACAGGTGCCTTTTTTGCGACCAGGGAGACCCGCGATCAGAAGAAGGGGTAAGCGTGGTCACTAGGCAGCGGTTCGGTGACCCGGTTTCGTAGCGAGGCGTCGAACTTGTCCTCCACCGCGCGGCGTTGATGTGGGTCTGTAGGCACCTGGGTTTCGAGGGGGAGGTCGAACTGGGGCGATCGGATGTGAACTTGAATCGACACCCCGGTATCACCCCGAACCCATGCCCTCGGTTCGATTTCTCCCCAGGCTGTTGCGAACCCGCGGACCCCACTCCTCCCCCTCTATCTGCCGGCGGGAGATAGCCTGCAGGGTGACCGTTCAGACGGACGATCACCGCGCCCCGCTCGTGGTAATAACAAAACACTCGATAATCAGACGAAAAGTCTGGGGAAAAGAGAGGAGCGACGGGGTTGCCAACCGGTACTATGTAATATGCAAGACTCTCGGTTGCATATTGGGGTGGTGCATGGACGATAAGGGATAAGTAGAGCATGGGAAATAGATTCATTAGGGTCCAACGACATGCTCTGCAACAGAATCCAGTCACGTATTTGAGATGAGCACGAAGAGAATGTTGTGCAGCTGCAGCCTCTGCTGGTGGTAGCGTCTCTGTTTGATCAGTTCAGCAGCCAGCCACCTTATGTGAAAACATGTAGTACCGAGTTGTCTTAGAGTGGTATCTGGAGCGTGATAAATAAACTGGAGAATCGCAATACTAACCGCAATTACCTCTTCCTTGGTAGCCTGCACATCAAGAAAGATGTCCAAATGTTCATCAATATACTCTGCACAAACGTCAAAACATGTCAAACAGTAGTTTTGCCGTGACCCGCTATGGCTGAAAAAAAGCCGGTGAAGACGTGAGTGGAGAGCAAGTAACGCCTCTGTCTCTCAGTCAGAGAACGTATGCACCAATAGATATATTCACGAAAATTGGATAGTTTGTGCCCCTGTACCAGCTTTACCATCACATTCAGCATCTTCTGCTAAAACCTAAAAAAACGCGATGAAGCAATGATACAGTGGGGCATATATGCGATCCATTTCTGCCGGATGCTGTTTTAGGCACCTCAGATGTTAGCAGTGAGCGTGCTGTCACGGTTGTCTTAAAGTGAGGTGAACTTTTTTATATAATGCTACCCTCCATTGACACATTGGAGGAGAACACTTTTGGTAAGTAATTTATTCCGAGATTAGCTAAATTTCGGCTATATTCCCTGACACACGGTATAACATTGTTATGACGCAGCCCACCCAACATGCCCAGGAAAGGAAAAAGAGGGTGGGATCGTGCGGATGAGGACTTGAAGGCATTCGACAATGACAGTAAGGAGGTAGTAGATAGTTGTCAGTGGGAAAATGATATCACCGCTCCGTCATGAAAATGAGAACAACTGGCGTGGAATAGAAATGATGTATGGTCCAAATCTGGTCCATAATGTTTTTCCCCAGAGTGAAGAATACAATAATAGCTTCATTAGCTGAACAGTATTATATTTGATCAGTATTGAGTACAGATGTTACACGTATTCATAACTTTCTGATACAATAACTTGTTATAATGTAACATTTTTGAAATAAGTTCCGAAATAAATAACGTTCAAGTTGAATATCCTTTCCTGTTTGCCTATTAGTCATTAATTTAGAAATCATTCATAATTCAATAGATATGTTATATTTGAAGCAGCTATTTTCCATTTGTTTATACTAACATCTGAATTCAATAAAATAACGATTACCTGTTGGCTGTTGTCTCACCTTGTCTTCACCTGACTCAAACAGTTAAATTAGAATGTAAACAACAGCAGTTCTTGAAAACACCGAAATCTATATAGGTTGATTCAGACTTAATATTACGAACGAATATCTATATCTATCTATCTATCTGTCTGTCTGTCTAAGTATTAAGTAATATATATATATATATTATATATATATATATATATAATATATATATATATATTATATATATATATATATAATATATATTATATATATATATATATATATATATATATCTATATATATATATATCTATATATATATATATATAATATATATATATCTATATATATATATATATATAGACAGACAGACAAACATATGTATGTATGTATGTATGTCTGTATGTATGTATGTATGTATGTATGTATGTATGTATGTATGTATGTATGTATGTCTGTATGTATGTATGTATGTATGTATGTATGTATGTATGTATGTATGTATATTACACCAACCCACTGAATGAGTTAAGCCAAGAAGACTATTTGCGAGTACCCGACCACACATAGCTGCTGCTGAAAGATTGGCAGTCTAGTACTTATCTGGCTGAGTACTGCGTTCAGTTATAACATAGGATTCAGCTCATCTACCCAGACATAGTTGCCAGAATTCTCATAGTTGTGGAATGGTCTGTGTCCAGAACTCCCGTCTCAAACTCTCCGATTATACCGATGACTTTCATAAGGATGGCTACTCCAGTTGTGTGCGTGTTGCATCATAATGGAAGCTGTAAAAACGTAATTGTCGCTGGGTAAACCTGACCGCGCAGGTAATTCTTGAACGAGGCATCTCATCATGTGCGACAATTGGCTCCTGTCATTCAACTCTGCTTTCCTCTTCCATCTCTCGTCCTAAAGGTGGCTCTGCAAATGTCCTTAAATGGGGAATCCAGACTGGGTGGCTGGGTGCCTGCAAGCTTATATTCATTATTTTACAGTTATTACGTGTATCGTGTAGTTACTCCTTCAGTTGCAGATGAGATACTGCAAGGTATTTTCTTGTGTTCATCAAGCAGCGGTCAATCCGTTCTTCACACATCAATCTTGAAGGCTTCTTTGCTGGTTCCACGAGCCAAGTTGTCGTCATACTGCTTCATCGAACTCTCCTTAAGCTGGTCCAGTCTCGCAAAGCCGTCACCCTGAGCATTCAAACTTTCCAGATTGATTACAGGTATCAAATGTTTTGCGGCAGTTCCCGTCTCATTTGCGATTTTATCGGAAAGTTCGTTACACAGTGAGAGAGATTTCCCGTAGTTACAACAACTAGTTGTACTTCGGGAGCTCTGGTCAAATCGTCTAGGATTTGTTCATTGTCCTTGACAGCCAATTCTTCGAAACCTTTCAGTCTTTCCTTGAACCACTTCTTCGTTTCTTCCACTGCATGCCGATGCTTTTTTGCCAGCACTGCGTCCTCCACAGGTCCCTCCTCTGCTATATCAGCTGTTTTCTTGTGGTACATGTTAATCGCCATCGTTAGAGCCTCGTTCGAGATTACTTTCTTCAGACGAATAATGTCCCGCTCCATTTCTTTCTTTGCTCTCATTCTGACATGCACTTTGGTAGGTCCCATTGCATTTCGTCGAGTACTTGAGATGTTTTCTTTTATTTCTTCAAATTTGGCGGTGATGTTCATGTTATCTGCAAGATCCATCTCAGTAATTCTCTTGTACAATTTTCTAGAATCCTTGAGTACATTTGCTACTGCTCTCTGTTAGCATTACTCCCCCCACATCGATGGTGCGCTAGTGTGTTGTTCACCTGCAGGAAATGCTGTTTCTTCTCTTCCAGCTTCTGAAGTAGCATTAATGTGTTCTGCTCCAGCTTAGCGAGATTGATACCTTGGCATCGACTGTGAAATTCGTCTTTAACCTCTTCATCCGCAAGTTTGAATTTTTCCGCAATGACTCCCACATCCAATGGTCCTTCGTTGACGATGTTGATTAGTACATCTCGGTGCGACTCGAGAGCATCTCTGAACGCGAAATCAGCTACTGGGATTTCACTCAGATCCAAATTTCTATCGATCTCCTCGCGGACTTTTTCTCTGACCGTTTCTTTGGTTGGACCTCTCGCTTTCTCGTCGTACTCCCGCAAGATTTTCCCTTTAGCCTGTTGGTATTCCGCAAACCTACAGCTCCCCAAATCTACAGGGTCGAGATATTTCTCCTTCAGTTCATTGAACAACTTTCACAGGGATCAGAAGTGTTGCAGTTATTCTTAACTGGAGTAAGAGATTAGCCTGAGATTTCCTATTATCCGATGGGGCTATCAAGGGCTTTGCATGAGGATTGTCGTCTTGACCTGGGTAACCTCCTTGGAATACCTGTCCATTGGAATCACGCTGCCTAATTTTCTCTGGGTCGCTGCGCGATTTGTTAGTAATATCGCTCGGCGTAGTGATTTCTGCTGCCCATTCTGGGACGCTAGGAACTGGGTTCGACGCCAGAGGAATCACCACGGTTGCTATCCATTGGAGTCTTCCTCGGGCCGTAATTTCCTAACGACGGCTTTTTGGGACGGATGGGGTATTTTATCTTTGGTGGAATAGGGGGTGGTTTGGAAGTGGCAGACAAGCGTGGCGGAGGATCCCTGTTCATTGGACTCATCTCTGCAGGCCCTCCCGAGAGGCTATTGCCTGCTGTGAGAACTGACCTGCTTGTAGGAACCGGTGGCCCTGCTTCCGGAGCAGAATCTGCAAGCAAATATATTATAGAGGAAAATGTAATCATTGGAGTCAATCATGCACCAACAGTACTAGCCAAACCACAGTTAGCTACAACTACACATGCACAGAGTGAAAATTTACATTGAGTATGAAAAAGTATATGCTCATTGCGCTACAGTTGTTGTCCTCCTGTTTTCAGCAAAAAAGAAAACAGTTGTGAAATCGACAAGGAAAACCGATCCGACAAACAAAAAGTGCGGTATACGAACTACATAGTACATCAAATACACGGAAACTACAGAGCGAAGAGCAACGAAGGTAAAGAGAGGCAGCAGAACAGTATTTTATCAGTAAACTTACATGCCTCTGTCGAAGGGTGTTCAATTGATCTTTGGAAGGATGGACCAGAGGAATCCATCACAAACCCGAGGGCGGGGGGGTTGGGGGGGGGGGGGGGTTGGGTTGGGTTTGGGGGGCGGGCTAATATTTGCAAAACTGACATTGAATGTCTCAGAATGTAAAGAAAACATGTATGTGGATTAAAACGGCACGTATCCTTAGTTACGGCACAAAAATACAATAGAATTTTGATTTTTCACGTTTGCAATCTTGTGAACATACATGAAGGTAATGGATAAAGCGCGACTGTTCTACAGATATTGTTCTTTGAGAGTACCAAGGGCCTTGCTGGATTGGTCCGCTAGCACTAATTCATGAAAATAGTGATCAGACAGGGGTCGATTTTGATTAAAAGGTTTGATGAGCAGTGAGTTACTCCGCATATTTACAACGGCTGCTGTATTAGATGTTTCGATTTGAAAAAAAAGCCAGATGGCTTAAGGATTCCTTGACTGGTTCTGACTTGATCAAGCTGAGCATTGTCAACTTCTCATGCTCACAAAATTCACAATGGGGATCATGTAGAACTCGAATTGGAGCACTCACATGCTAGAATGAACTTCATCAATCGAGGTGAGGTTTTGTTATCAAGCAATATCAATTTTTCACAATATCCCCCTTTTCTTTTCCAAACTGGACCCGGTCTACACTAAAATCATGTACTCCCCATAAGAAAGCTGCATACCAAATTTCAACCTGATCAAACCTGGTATTCTGGACTCATCGTGTTAACAAGATTTCCAGCCTGACCTCTTCCAACCTCAGATGACTTTAGATCTGACCCCAAAAAACGATGGGAGTATGTATCACTAGGGGAGACCAATATCAAGTATGAGCTTCCTCCATTCAGGTGGGGTCGAGGAATCGTGTTAACAAGCTAAAATTTGGTTCTTGTACTCCCCATAAGAAAGCTGCAAACCAATTTGCAACTTGAACAAACCAGGCATCCTGGACTCATTGTGTTAACAAGATTTTCAGACTTTGACCTCTTTTAACCCCAGTGACCTCTGACCTGTTCTCGAAACAATAGGGATCATGTACTCATGATGGGGGAACCCACATACCTAGGATGAGCTTCATCCATCCAGGTGGACCGTGTTACTGTGTTAACAAGCTAAAGTTTGCCAACTTTCAAGTTCTCACAATTTTCATTTTTTCCCGAAACTGACCCCAGTCTTCCCCCCATAAAAGAGTTAATTTTCTCGATGAAATGCGAAAGTTTATTGTATACTGTTGCCCGTATGTTACACACTTACCTTTTAGGATTCCGGTAGTTTTCTTTGCTCTCACCCAGGTATCCAGTTTTGCCCTTGATTTTAGGTTCTAGGTTTGAAGTTCATTCACAGAACGAGTTATTGCAAGTGAACCAAAACTGAAGGCTATTTTTGGGCCACTTTTCGACTCTCGCGCCATACATAGCTGAATTGCATTTAAATTACAAATACAAAACATACTTTCATAATGTACAAATTACATCATAGGGTTTCCGCTACGCGTACCAACTGTCTTCAAATCTAATTTGGGAGAATACCAAGTAGGAACTCCGTGAACGAATGGTAATGCGTTCGAGCAATTACATGTCCTTCAATGACAAATCACCGCCCCTAGCCCGAATGCAGTTCTCAAACACAGCTAGCAGGGCTAGGGAGATTCCAGCCTCACCCCAGCTCCTAAATTGAAAAGTACACCAGTAATCTGCAGTCTCGGAATGACCAAAGTTTCCACGGCTCCGCGCCAGCCCGTAGTAGCGCTCCACTGCATCATTTTTCTTCTTCAAACAACATATTGCCTCCATGCAGAACCCGCGCTTGGCCAACATTTGTCAGCTAAATTCTCGAGTTTCTCCAATGAAAAATTAATAAGGCCTTTCATGGAGCCGGAGGTGGCCTTCATGCGATCTGATATACACTATTTTCAAAATGGTCACGTACGCTACGCGCCAGCTGATAGTGATGCTACGCTCAGATATTTTTAGTAGGTATTTCCATACGGTAAACCATCATTATGTTCGGACACTCCTATACTTTTTTACTCAGTTGGAATTTTGTTTTTCACTACCTAATCTTTTCACAAAAGTACTATGTTATCCTCGTTTGCAACAGGTCACTAGCTCGATGTGTGACAGTTGCACGGCTTTTGTTTTGTCGGAGGGCGTATACTGAATTGTTCCCCTATTCCAATGCTTACTGTGACTCCACATCAAACATTGAACAGAGTCACTCATAACGAGCTACGCCTCAATTCCATCAATTTGTTACCTCGCTTCAGGCATGCTTCCTCTTCTTCTAACTTGCTGATGAGTCCCTCGTACCACTCGAATGGCGTAACGACTGTTAGAGGGCATCAAACGCCCTCTTCCCCCTAGTCTGCAGGTGAAGACCAGAGTTCTAACTTTCTCCTCTCTTGTTCGGCGCCCCTCTAATTTCTCTACATCCCTCTCGAGCAAAACTTCCTCGGCAATAAGGTAGGGCACAACATCGTTTGGGTCCAAGTCACGTGTTAACTCTACCATGCTCTTGAATCTGGCGCTGCTTCTGGTTAGCCATCCATGATAACTGTGAACAAAATACGATTACTGATTGGTTCATTATACTATACGAACAGTGCTGTCATTGCATTCTAACTTCCAACAAGAATTATAAATTGAAGCTTGTGTATAATGGACAAGTTGACTATTGCCTGAATCTCACCGGCATCCCTGAAAACTTAGTCATTCCGATCTCCAAAGATTTTGAAAATATCATTGCATAATGAAACAAGAACGCAACACTGTTCAGTGATTCCTTGCCATATTGGCTGCTACGAATCTCCACATATATGACCCCTGGGTAGGTATTGATTGATAGGCTATTTCAGACATCGATCGCACTCTGTTGGAACCTCAAATAAGCTTTGACCTGACCGCACAGCAACAGGGGGGGGGGGGGGCGGGGGTAGAGGCAACAAGCAGAGGAGTCGGCAGTTTCAAGTATAGCCAGTTATACCAGTATTGGTACTGATAAGTAGTCTTCCACGAAACAACGTATTCCTTTTTTCGATAGGGCTAGGTAAACGGGCCGTTCGTCGTTGCCAGATGTTAAAAGATATCTGTTCTCTTGTCTAATTAACGTTGAAATATTATTAATATTACTATTTTTTTTAAACAGAACGGTTTTGGAGACATCTAAAATGCTAAAGATGCTGAAGATTTTCATCTACTGTTGTAAGCCCAACTCAGCTCAAACTCAATGTGTGCGTAGACTGTGCTGGGTTTCGTCAAAGTTTGTCTTAGGCCAATTATGTAAAAGAAAACATTGTATTCTGACACAAGCATCTCATTTGCTGAGTGGCAGGTGGCCACATGAAATATAAGTTCAAGACTCCCATGCAATAGCTAACTACATGCAGTTCGCCTAGAGAACAAAACTTCCCATTACAACATCCCTTCAAAATGTTTTGTTGCCAATATGGCAAGATCAAACGCGACTTTAACACATTCCATTGTTTAGGCTTTTTTGACCATTCACACATTTGCGTTCTTGAGTTAGCTCGTGATAGGAGTGTTGTATTACATTCACTTCATTCACGTTTTGGTTTGTCTCAACAAGACGAATCTGGTCATCACAAAAATTAGCGAGGTCATTGTCACGAGGTCAAAAGGTCAAACGAGGTCAAAAGGTCAAATGAGGTCAAAGTAGTCGCCAGCATGTAGTTCGCCCATCGAACAAAACTTGTTCATACGACCCCAATTCCCTCCAAAATGGTTTGTTACAATTTGATACCTTTGCCACACACAGCACCGCACACACACACGCACGGAGCGTGACCGCATAAATTCATTTTGCCTTCGGCAGGAATAACAAACTCCGAACTATTCATTTCGATCAAAACACTGTAATAAGCTTATAGGCATGCTAATCCATGCCTCTGCAAATAACTGGATGCTTTATTATTATCACATTCAAACATTTTTGACTTTATGGAATACCACGTGAATAAGGTGCGATAGAGTTGTCATAGCCTTCTGGACTGTCTTGTCAATTTTTTTTTTTTTTTGATTTTCCTCTTCGCGGATTATCACTGAGGGGTAGCACCTTCGACTCGACCCCAGAATTTACGGCCGCCATTTGTTCTCCTATTGTTCTATCGTCATAACCATATTGGGGGTTTAGCCTCCTATGCTGGATTGATTCTGCCCTTACTTTAAAATATGCGATACGCATTCGACTCTGTTACTTCTGTATACATTTTGTACGGATTTGGCTGTACTTTCACATTCTTGTCTCGAGCATTCCCTGTCCGTTGGTGGAATGGGATTTCCTCTCTGACAATATGTTAGAAAAATGTCTGTCAACTTCCAGCCGCGTTGCATCTCAAAAATGCACTGGTCAGAGTATGGTAAATTCGGGATGCCATGATCGGTGGGTGGTGTATATACCTGGTGAAAACTTTACCTGGGCTCAAGAGGAAGGTGAAATAGGCCGGTCGAGTGTGTGGGCAAAGTAATAGCAGTGTGTCACATCAATGTAGGGGTCCCGTATCTCCGTAAAGACCGGACTGGAATAGAATTATCTGGTATAAATGATGTGTTTATATGAGCGGATTTCGATTGTTCTCCACTGTTTGATTTCAATTTCCTGCTCAAAGTGTAATATTTCGGTCGGAAAATGGGGCAATTAGGTCCCGAGAGTGGCCTATATCAGGCATTTCAAAACAGTCTTCTCTCCACACTGAAAGATTTTTGTTTTCGAAAATGATTGGTTTTGAGCGGAATATAGTCATATATGAACCGAAACTAGCCAAATATTTGACTCGATTGAATCTGTTCGGGTTCCCTTTGATAAGTATTCCTCTCCGATTTGACTAGACTATTTTTTTTAGAGTGAGAGTATTCATTTTGACTAGGCCTATAGGCGAAGTAATGTTGAAGTTTCAACTGTCACTGCTAGCCTAAATGGTAGCTACCTATAGTCTAGGTAATGGTTTGATTGATGTATGCTTCCCCACTGCCAGCTGTGCAATGTTCACACCCGCTTAGAAGTTTCCACTCCTAGGTTTGCCTTGCTCCGATTTGAATAATGTGGCGACCAATGAGAAATACGTTGCTGGATTCTTGCCACTACACCCCTTAAAACAAACAAAAAACTACCACCCCCTTCATGGCCATTTTCCAGCCAGTGCAGTTTTAGGATATGAAATGAAATGAGAGTTGTGTCTTTACCCGAATCCATACTTCATAATGTAATTTTAGGGGGAAAAATCAGGTTAAACCAGTGTTTCGAGACTTTTTGCCTGTCACAATTTAACACTACAGAATTTAGCCGTTTCCTCCCTAAATTCACCAATTTAGGTAATGTTTGCCGAAGTGCAAGGAGACGGTTTGTAATTTGTTACCTTTTGTCTTGTTAGAAAAATTCAATTAATCGGGTATTGTTTTGTTAATCACCACAATTATCACATCTTGGAGAACGGGGAAAAATCGTGAAATGATGTTTTCTCCCGGAATGGCCAATTCCCCAAAACCGAATTCCACAAATTTGTAGAAAAACAAATAGTTCGATTCCGATGGAAAAACGTGGTTTGTCACTATGTGATGCGTGTGCAAAATTTCAGCTTCTTCGAAGCGGAGGTATTTGCGGACAAAACAATCACGAAACCTCAAACGCGAACACACACACACGCACAAACTGAACACTTATTCTTGTGTGCTCACCTAGCGCACTCTCACAAACGGACACTTATGCTTGTGTATACCTCATTGCAGGATCACCCTCTCTTGTGAAAGTATTGGGGGAATTAGAGTTCACTGATTGGTCCTTTAGAGGAGAACGTGGAAATGGCGGTCCCGCAAGCAGGTTGGGCTGGGTACACCCCTGCCTCTCTATTATCTGAGCACTAGTCGAAAAGATGAAGCAAGTTATCGCTGATGCTGCTCTACCACGTTCAGTATGGCCAGGGTTCCATAATGAGCCTTACATGGCTCAACCACGTTCAGTACGGCCAGGGTTCGAATGAAGCATTACCATGGCTCCCTGAACCAGTAGGAGTCAAATAGAATAAAGTGAGGCGTTTTGAATTCATGTTTGCAGCTAAGGTGTAACGACCCATGCATATTTAGGATTGGCCCTGTAAAACGAACTATTTGTATGAGTAGATTACAGACATACCTTGAACAAGTCAATCCTGAAGAAAGGGTCCTGCGATTCCAACACAGCCATCAGCTATAGGATAGATAAAAAAAAAAAAAAAAAAAAAAAAAATACGTATCAGAGTAGATGTTCTTAATATACTGTCGATAAATGCACGGCACCAGCGTAGTTGTACCCTATGTATGTGTGGGACAGATCTGCCTGCACTCGACATGCCTCGTGTAGTATTTCAAGTGGTTGTAAAGTTCCGAAAGTAACCCATGTCATCGTTTCCGTTTTCAAAGTCCAGTTCCCGCATATTTCCCTTCCAACTACACCCTGACCTTCAATACCACACACATGATACTGCATGCAGCAGTTATGGGGGTTGATGACTATGTTCGATATAGGGACAATTGCAGACACCGCTATTGCATTGTTCAGGGAAAATATGGAGAAAAGCAAAGTTTACTGGTTACTTGGCCATGTTGGATAAAGGCAGAGAAGTTTGTGGACGGAAAGCGAGACAGATGGGAAAGAGGGAAACATGAAGAAGAGAAAGGAGGGGAGGAGAGGAAAAGAGGGATAGGAGTGAAGAAGAAAGGAAAAAAAGAAAGGATGAAAAGTGATGAGAACGAAAGAGGAACGGACGAATGTGATCAGTTAAGATGATCCAGGTACTAGAGATCAACACCATTTGTGTACAAAATACATGTGGGGCCCTCATATAGATAAAGGGGAGGGGTTTCCCAGACACTATCCGAACCCCGTTGTTGCGCCCCTCAAACTCGGAACCTCGGAATGTGTTTTTAACACTTCTTTTATTCCTTTGCCATCGGCAAGAGAAACCAGGCAGTCAAACTTGCGGCGAATTCCCAATTTTTGGATAGCCTATGTGATAAGGAAGAGGTTTGAAGACACGAACAGCTCCCGCTCCATCTGGCCCCATTTTTTTTTCTTACAGGGGTCCCAGGTTGGCTTCGATACCTGCTATGTCATCGGTGTATACGCATTGGATACCTAATGCTTGTAGGACATGATGCGCCTCATGCAGTTGTGATATTTTCATAAGAAAACGTCACGTTATCGAAGGTCAGTCAAGTCACTATGAACGAAATAACTTTCTCTTCGAAACCACAGTTTCAGCGTTGGCATCATTGAAGTTCTAGGGAAGGCCCTCTCAACTAGCGGCGCGCAGCCACTTGAGCGCGTTTAGGCTTCCGAATGGCACGCGACGGACTGGCTGACAAAATTAGAAACGTGTCAAGACAGTGAAAATATTATTTTACAATCCCTATTAACAGACTAAACCAATCTGAAATATCAAAACTCGCACTAACTGTCCCTCTTCAAACACATTACTTCTAGTGGTTAGCCACAGTTGGTAGAGCGTCCTCTTTTCCACCACCCGTAGGCCGGGTTCGAATCCCGGTCGGTCATACCAAAGCTTTAAAAATGGACCTGGTTGCCTTTCTCGCTTGGCGCTCAGCATGAGGATAGGAACAGGGCAAATATGGGGTAGCATCTGTTACTTTAGTTGCCCTGTCGGCGTGTAAGTACCCCTCCTTCACATTAGTACGCAAAAGAGGCATCGCCTTGTTCCGTGTACCACCTGGTGAGGTTTCGCGCTGACAATTCGGTGCGATATATCCGGTCCCACCCTTGCCGGGCTCGTTAGTAGGTCCATTGTCCGGCCAGTGCTGAGTAAAAAAAAAAAAAAAAAAAAAAAATGTGCGCATTGCACCTTCGTACACCCTGAACTTGAGCAGTTTCCTGCAATCTCGGGGCTCTGCCAGACGAACCTCCTTTGGCGCTCCGCTTGATTGGAACATCTTAGTTGGCACTTTTCACGAAAACATTTCGGAGGCTGTTTCTCGGACATGTGTAACATCCTGGAGAGGAATATAGTACGTATGTAATGGGGTTCTGGCGGCATTCACCCAACATCGTCCAAGGTCTCTCTAAATATTACTTAGTTTCACCCAAGGTCCCTCTGAATATAACTTATGGGGCCTCAGGTCTATATCAATAAGCACTAGTGTGAACCACCATCTCGTGTATGTACATGGTATCCAACAATTTGAATAAGCTCTCTTTGTTTATCTAGAGTGCTGTGTACGAGTTTATATTATCTGGGACAGATGTAGGTTTTTGCTTCTTCTATGACTTTCTTTCATTTCATTGAACTTGGTCTGGTCTTTGGTAATAAGTAGAAACTCTTCTTGACTGATAGCACCATCATTCCAGAGCCTGTGAAGTATATTCACAAATAGTATGTAGTTTTGACTCTGCAAAAAATGCTAATTTCATTATGTTTTTTAGTTTTAGTTGAGTTTTTTATGAAAACATTTGTTGCAACCACATAACACCACAAAGCAATAGCAACACCTTCCAGAGCAAATTCCAACAGGGTGAAGTAATACCCAACCAATGCTGCAATTCCTGAAGCGCAAGTAACATCTCCACACACCTCTGAAATGTTTTCTAGTGCAGTTATAGTATTAATAATATTTGTTATACTTTGCATTACAGGGAAAACTCATTTATCTCTTTTAGCTTCTATTAGTTTTTTGATATCATCACTTTTTTGTAGTGAAAGTACCCTCATTCTGCGGTAAATTTGGATAAATGGCGCATTTAGTATTCGTTTGATTTTTTTAAATAGTGTAGTTAATTTGTAATACATACCAGAATTATCACTAAAAGAGTGCAATAAACAATTCATACCCTCATTGGTGATACCAAAACACAGACCACACAATTATGAACATAACGTAGTACTCTGACCATTCATCGGCTTATACCATTTCAGAGAATAGTAAGGTATATTTGTGAAATCAATTCGTGTAGTAATCCATGGTTATATTGTTTTTTCTCCATATACCAAACATCATAACATTATGATCACTATTCAACTTAACCATAGGAGGTGATGAAAAATCATCCCACATAAAAGTTACCCCATGATATCATTAACAAGAATTGGTGTTACATCATTTGGTACAATTTCCCATTATAGATTTTCCATCACAATCATAATTTCATAACCCTCATTGATATGCGAAATATCATATTGCAGGTGCTAATGTATTAGAACTTCCCAAATATACCATTTATTTAACATAGGTTTATTCTAAAGTAATTATCAAGTGGGCAGCCCTTTATTATTAGTATCGTACAATCGTCTGCATCTTTAATGCTGAATTTCATTTCATTAATTATGCCATTTTCCACAGTTGTTCAATTTTAGTGGCTCCATTCTGTAGGTATGCTACTTCCGTAGTATGGGTAACGACCCCCCAATGGAATGACACCACATTTAGAGGTTTTCCGTTAAATTAGTAGTGGTGGACGAAATTCGATTCACGTGTAAATAAATAGCTTTTAATGGTGCATGTCCACTTTCCAATGTATCACACATCACACACCCAACCTGTATTAAGTGAAAGAAAAAAGTCTTGCAATATCTTCAGACAATTTAATAGCATTTTTTCTGGAACTTAAAAGTTTCAAATTCCCATTGTATCTATTGACCTTAATCGCCACCCAATATAATCACTGGTGATGATGAAATGCACCGTCGATCCACATGTATAAGGCCAGCGGGCAAATGGAATTTTTTTTGACCCCCCCCCACTTACATCATACCAAACTCTATACATAGTTTTTCACCTTTGAAATATTGTAATAACCTAATCAAAATATAGCTGATTTCCCAAAGTCATTGTTAAATTTTCCTGCCCTAGTGTCTATAGTATTTCTCCACGTCAAAACGACTTTTCAAAGGTTTGATTTCATAAGTATGATTCATTTATTTAAATATATGATGTTTTTAAAATAAAAACATGTTAACCCCGGCATTTCAAGCACAATTATTCAAAAAGATACAAAGTTAGTAGTATATATTCCACAACCAGGCATTAAAGAGCCTTGAGCAAAACAGACTTTACAAGTCAAACTATACATATTGAAAATACTGACACATTTGACATGATCTACCAGTTTATTTGCAAATTATGATTACACACGTTCAATATGATGAGGGTCTATAACGAGTTGGAACTCAAACCCGATGCAATTTGTGCCAAAAGAAAACTTCAACTTTATTTGTAATGTGGTGTAGAACCTCAGGATGTGGTGTCAGCTCTGACCACCTCCAAATACAGACAGTAGAATTGAAGATTTTATAGGTTTCGTCTATTAACTTTGTCGAAGGCTGCTAAAAGGAAATGATTTGTCCCACCACCCATGTCAAAATCATTAAAGCATGAATAATGATTATAGACATGTCAGCATAGGAGACATATGTCAGCGGTTCATGTTTCACAGAATCAAATTGGAAGCAGCACGTCAATACCCATAGTAATGGTTTAGGCACTGCTTATGCTAGGAATTCAATTGTATTAGACGGTAATCTGACACTAGTAGTTACACAATACATGAAGGGTACACAGATGCAACTGTAATGGCTTTTGGTAAAAATCAACCTCGTGCAGCTTAGATACACAGTTCTACCTTTCTCAAGTAAAGAAGTAGTAGAAGGCGCTTGGAGAGGGTGTGTCATACCACAAATCGAAGGGTCTAACAGATAATTGGCACACGAGACACTCATTGATAGCATGAGAGAACTTTTGGCTTTATTGTATTTTATGGGAACAAACTCAAACAAAAACAAGTTTTCGACACCTGGCACATCTTTAGATGCTAAACGAAAGTTTTGTCTATTTTAGAGGATTGTATTAATTCGCCAGTAGATTTACAAAGAGTTTACAATCACTATCAAAGCTCACTGCAAGATGGCTCGTAGCAAAGTAGACTTGGTAGTCGGTCATCAAAATGTTTACAGATGCCTAAGATCTAAAATTAGAGAAAGGGTACCATATGGATATAATAATGAAATTCAAAGAGACCCAGAAACAACAAACAGCAATCGGTACGAATGATTAATTGTAATACTGCGAGTGTTATGAAGCTGTTAGGAAACCTGTAAGCGAGTTCGATGATATGACTATCGATGACCCAATTGCACTCCAACTACATTTATGCTACAACTAAAAGTTTGAATCACAACTACAATAGCAACACCAGATCCACAAATATCCGAATCTGCAACTGAACATGGAAAATGACAAATGCCGTAAATCGTTGGGGTTACTGGGATTTGGAAGTATTTCATATATGCTTATGATGTAGTTAAATAATCTACTTTCAGATGTTTATTTAAGTAAATAACTACCAAAGCTACAACACCAGTAAAAAACTGCCCACAAATTTTCTGCCAGCAATCCAACCGCACCACGCAATGCATTTAATAGCCAAGATTAACAAGATAAAACACCTCCGATGATGCCTGGCGTGCATTCAGCAGTTTAGAACCTAACTTTCACAATACATTTTTTTTGTGCATGCTTTTTAGAATAGCTTTAATCTGTTGTTTAATACCACCACTCGGGGATGGACTTGGTTTGGGTGGCACAACCACTTTAACACTTGCAAGGATGCTTGTAACAATAGGGGCTAATAGCAATGCTATAGCCGTTAATATACTAACACGGTTACACCTTGTTCTCTAAATAAACTTCTTACTTTTTCGAAGGTCGTATCTGCATTTAAATTGATTGATAGTTCTTTTTTCTGTAATCTGCCCACGCAAGCTCTATCATTTATACTTGCTGAAGCTTCCAAATATACCACTTCTTTCTATTACAGTTTTATTCTGCTTTGTGATTTCTTTTCGCTGCTTCTTCCTCTCCTCTGTTTTTTTTTGGGTGTTTGCTTTGCGCTAGATTATTTTTAGGATAATAGAACATCGTCTAATTCTTTCAGTTTTGCCAAGTTATTGACAAGCTCACCACGAGATTTTGGTAGAGCTTCATTCGAGAGCTAGTAGTCTCTCATAATAAGTTCTGTTTGGGTATCAACTGTCACATTCCCTGTGCAAGCTTAACACATTCGAATAGTGCTTGGCATCTCACCTTTGTATGATTGATCAATATCATTTATTTAGCAACTTCTGGCAGTTCTTTCCATTTCAATATATTCAGTATTCAGAGGCGGATTATTATATTTTCAATAACTGTCTTTCTTGGTGTTAACTTTTTGGAGGATCTGAGTAGTCAACAACCCCATTTTATTCCGGTAGTATCACATGAATCTACTAATACTGTAGAACTTGCTTTATTTTATGAGTACTGATTCATGCCTTTACTGTAGTACTTCAGAAACACCATCCTCAAATTTAAAATATCATAATGTTTAACATTTGGGGTTAATCTATATTCTTCTAGCATCTTAGCATGGAAATCATCTATTGTGGTTCTTTTAACTGTTTGTGATCCAGACCTATTTCTCATCTAAAAACCCCTCCTTCATTATTAGTTGTTGATTCATCAAATGATCATCTATGATAAATGTTGTATCATCAGCATCATCTTCCAGGGCGGGATTTTCTTCCCGACCAAATCATCCAATGCAAAATCATCCATTTTTATTAAAATAATATTGTATTTACAATAAAATGACAACGCACTACGGCTACAAATTGAATCCTCACAGCAAATTACGAATGGCATTGGGGTGTGAAAGGTATTAGGCAATCTGCAGGCCGGATCAGAGGGGGGCGCACCCGGCGCGCCCCCCCCCCCCCCCCTCAGCCATAGAAAAAACTCGAGAGGAGGACTTTTTTGACGGCCTGGAGGCCGTTGAGTTTTTTAAAGTTGACACAAGCCCATCTGTCATCTGTCCCGCAGTCAGAGAAAACAACACGATGCGGATGGGTTGCATTGTTGAGGTATTCTTAGCTCCTCAATAGCTATCGCGTATCTAGGAACGGCAAACTCGTACTATTAGGTTTTACGGGCCGAGTGCGCTGTCCAGTGCGATAATGATATGCGACGACATTGTAATCATTCCCACGTTAGAGAGGCAACGCGCTTTGACTGTTGTGCGGCGAAAACAAATCATCTCTTGGTTTGAAGATGTGAAAGAACATTTCCGGTCGGCAGTTTGTAGCCATGGGCGTCACACAGGTGGGGGGCGGGGGGGGGGGGGGAGGACATATCTCCCCACTTTCAAAAAGTGGGGGATATCATATTTCGTTTGACCCCTCCCCCAACTTTTCCGGACGTAATAAAAAATAAATAGGCACATGCCCGATTTTGTATCACTCTAAACTGATTCAATTTGTCACCAAAACAAAAACGGCTGGAAAGGTCTTAAATCACTATTCCAGGTGCGGAGACCCCATGTTTTCATACTGAACTCGAATTTGGAAATCGAATAGCCAAAAAGTGCATAATTGTTTCGGGCGGCAATGTTTTTTATCCAGACGTTGTCTCCCCCCCCCCCCATTTTCTGAGATGAAAAATTCGTGGAAAGTTGAAGGAAACAAGCCCAACAGTGAAAAATGCGTTCATTTTTGCCAAAAGGGTGGGGGGAAAAGGGGGGGGGGGGGGGGGGGGGAAACTTCCTTTTTTCCGATAAATGCCCGGAAAACATGCATATTTTTTTCGCGCTTCGCGCGCCCGCCGGCGTTTCCCCGATGACGACTTGTCAAATTTGCGGAGTACAAACTGTTATGCTCCCGAAATGGAATGGTCCCGTACGACTATGGCTTTTCCCTCGATCCACCAGAAATGTTCGGTGGACCCTGAATCCACCGAAACAAAGCAAGAGTAGAAAAGGTAATGAAAAAAACCATGTGTGATATCGGTAAAATCATCTTAGTAGCACAATGACAACTTTTGAGTTGTCTTTGACTCAATCACACATGTGATGATGTGCATTGAGCCTGGCAAGGCCCGTTTCCGTCGATCCTGGAGGGTATGAGAAATCTGAAATTTTCGCGGTACGCTTCGCGCCAACCATGGTGGCGTTTCGCTCAGATGGTCATTTGGCATTGGCCCACACTTTCAAAACGGATCGACGGCCCCTGTTGTAGCTACAATGTTATGCCGTCACGCGTGGGTTAAAGTCCCACGAGGATCCTTCGGTCGTAGATAGCTACTGTGGGAAGGACGGTTAATTTATTTACGGTTTATCTGGCAAGTTCTCAACGGATTTAACGGTTACATGCACGCACATAGGGATGGTCTGTCTGATACTCGATTTCACATTCCCGAAAAAATTCACCCCACTCCTCTTGGAAACAAATCTGTATCCATGCCTGGTCAAAGTAGTGTGCTATAAGGAGCCACAGTCACTTTTACTTACCATGGGGATGGAGAGACAACGTACATGGCATTTAAACATACACCAAAATTGACACTTTCCTTTTCATAATTTTCTCTAAGAATAGTCCCCCATTTAAATATAGGATTCCTGTCCACTCAGTAGGGAAAGGTTTCAGCTTGACAGGCGTTTCGGGGCAAGCTCAGGGCTAATCCGCTGTTGGCGAGAAATACATCTCACAATCTTCTCAAAATGACCCATATTTACGCACACAAAACATATAGTCTTGTACCCCTCCCCCCCCCCCCCTCTCAGAAAGCTCGAATGTCAAATTTAGCCTTGATCTGGGCAATTGATGCTTTGCTCGTTGTGTGCAAGTAGGTAGGGCCTCTCGTGATCCAGTTCCACCTCCAATTTCATCCAAAAACATTGTGCATTTTTCCTCATTGCACGATTGCGATTAATGGAAAGAGTCGAATTCCAGACGCGACGTGGAACATCTTTGTGAAGATGTCCATCAACGGCACCAAAAATGTGTATATTTGGGATCATTACTTGCAAAATTGTCGTTGTGTACGAACGTTGCAGTGTGTTAAATCCAGGAGCAATCTTAATGGACCACAAGGTGTTCCTCCAAATCCATGAAACATCATTTCATAATTTTTTGGTTTTGGTTTTTATGCTTCTTTCAACAAAATACACGAGATGCGTTTCGGCCATGTGGGCGGTCTGCTCCAGACCAGAAATTTTTGTAAGGTGGGCTCTGCGCCACCCCCTGTGGCGCTCCGCTAGATGGTCAACATGTGAGGAATCTCATAGCCTTGGCCCCACACACTCCCAGACACGGCACCCCATGGACCCCTTCTAAAAAATCTCTGGAGCTATACGCCCCTGATCAGATATGTGCGTTCAAATCAAATTAAAAAGTTCAGTATTTAGGGGAAATCAGCGCACCCCCCCCCCGATTGGGGGCTTCGCGCTCCTGCGCCTCCATATCTTCTCGAATAGATTAGGTGTAATTTTTGGCCGCCCCCTCTAACCGAAAAATCATCCGGAGCCGCCCCTGCCCTGATTGTTGAGATCACGAACAACCCCAGCACAATAGATCAAACCCAAATGTTAACGGTTTAGAGTTCAAATTTTAGGTGAGATGTGTATAGGACCGGTACAACAGACTAGCTTTACAATCGACTAATATCTGAAGATATGCAAACAGAACGGATTGTTCACCAATCTTAGTAGAGCAATTGTAAAAAAAAAGAAAAGTGTTAAAATAGAAGGCAATGAATAATTATTGCCCTGACGATGAAGATGTTTGTATCAACTGCGTATAGCGATTTATGGTTACCGAGAAGGCCACTCAAAAATATGGCGTCGTATCGAAGGCATTTGTAATGAAAATACATTGAAATTGAGAGTTGAAGCCGCAAATAAGTGGCGAAGCACAAACGAGTGGTAAAGATAAAGCACTTGCCGATGCCTAGGGAGGAAACGATTTTACATTCCTCTGGAATTTGAGTGCGGACAAATCATAGGCCCTCTTATAGGCTGGCCTCAATGACCCCGTCTGGGTTTATGAATTATTAAATTTAATGATTATGGTCGTGTGAGTTTAAAAAGCACAGACACAGGCACTAGTTATAAAATAAGTGCAATCAGTTTAGAATACGAAGTGCTTACTAATGCAGAGCTTGCTAGAATTATTAGAAACCAGTATCAAAACAAACTGACGGGCTGTACTTTATGACAGAGTATGAGACACAGAACATTACATTAAAACAAAAGAGATACAACTTGGAATATTAATATTGAACACACCAGCAAAAAGCATGAAGGGTTATACTCATGGTATTGAGTACACCTATGAAAGTGGCCTCAAATTATGCTTGAGACACGAGTAAATTTTCAATCCAAAAATTATAAAAGTAACCAGCAAATCGAAGGATTCCGAATCAGTGGTGGGTGAGCGCAAGGCAGCAAAGATATCAACATTGGGATGAAATTGTAAAACATTGTGCAGGCATAGCATTGTTAAAGAACTGAACCTTTGTGATGTAACTCTGTCGGATTATTTGAAAGATAAATACGCTCTTTGGTTAGACATCGAGCATGGATGATAATTAAAAATCACGGTAGTGGTAGGAAGAATAGAAAATGGTTCTGAAGGATTACAATTCAACTGGAAAAAAGAGCAGAAGCAGAGCGAAATTCTGCTACTGTTACATTTATGTTGTCATGGAGCACAGCTCAATATTAAGAATTGTAGATTTAGTTCAGCACCATTTTAAAATTAAAATGAAATATATATTAAAGTGTTCCCAAAGTATCCTCATTCGGCACTCATATGCGGTCAAAAAACAGTGTGTGGAAAACAGGGTTCGTGTAAATTAATTTAGAAAAATGAATACAAAACAATATTTGAACACATCGTTATAATTGTCCCACGCTAGCATGGACTAAAAAGCTTATGAAAACAGAGAATGGGTATGGCAAGATTCTGAAGTTATGTCTTGTTCTACCAGATTACATGACTCTATCAAGAGATGTTACGAACGTTTCAAGGTTGATGAAAACGATAATCCACAGATGATGTTGCCTGCAAACGAAGAATTGTCATATGAAAAATAAAGATCTAATGCATGATCAGCGAATAGAGTTTTAGTGGTAGACATGCCTTCAAAGTTGTGGATTTGGTTTTTTTTTTTTTTTTTTTTTTTTTTTATCCCAAAAATATAATCGTGTTAGTATGAAAGATTTAGAGAACAGACTCAAAATGAGGTGTTATTTTATTGCAAAGATCGTGTTCATACGAAAATTGCTGAAAGAAAATGATGTCATTACGATAAAACAACTAGGAGCAAAATGAATGAATTTTTAAAGGCAAAAAAAACATTCAAAACTTAATACTTAAAACAGATCAACCTACACGTTACAAGATGTGGAGTTGTTAAGAACTTACAAGTTATTGTCATAAGAAGTTACAAGTTATGTAATAAGAAAACTACAAGGTATTGTAATAAGACGTTACAAGTTATTTTAATAAGGAAGTTACAAGTGATTGTAATAAGAACTTACAAGTTATGTTAATAAGAACTTACAAGTGATAGAAAAGATTAACAAATCTCATAACAAAATTAAATGATTCTTAAAAAAAATGGTTTCAAAGAAAAGAAAGTTGTAGAATAACAAAAAATGGCAACTCTAAGAAGAAAAAACTTATATTTATAAGATGTGGCGAAATTGATAAAGATAGATTTTCAGTTTACCCACCCAGTGTACGAAAACAAAATCTGGTAAAGTGGATCCAGTATAGTGAAACTATTGATAAGATGATGATGGTAATTATGCAAAACTTATTTGGCACTACCAAAACAATTTTCAATTGGTATTCAAGGTCATGGCTTGAGATTCTGCAATAATGAAAGTAAAAAAAACTGAAAGAGAAAATGATGGGCTTGCAAAACATGTGTGATAGGACATATAATGATACAATTGAAAAGCCACTCAAGATGAAATGTATGTGACCCCCTTCGCCCCCCCCGAAGATGTTTTTTTTTTCCCCCCCTTTAAAACTTAAAAAGTATTGAAAGAAGAATGTTAAATAATCAAATATTTATAAGCCACCATCAGGTACTATTTAAATAGTTTTGAAGCGGAAATAAAGAAAAAAAATGACTCATGTTTGAAACAACATTTTATGCAGGCTATGAAATGAAAATGCGCACACGTGTAAAAGATACTAGTAAACCATTGCGAACATATTCAAAATTATTAACAAGGTAAAGTTTACTATGAACTGCTAAATCGTGTATTATTGATGACACTACCCAAATACAATAGATGCAAAACAGGTGACAAAATTATTGGTTGATCGTAGAAGTATATTGAATGTAGGTAAAATGAATGTTTATTGGGGTCTTCACATGGTGGAGACATCACATGGTTTGCAAGTATTAACACTAACTAGTGTTAATACTGCCCGAGTTTTCCTGAAGTAGAACTTCAATATAATTCTTGCGAGGAACGACATCAGAAGGAATATGAAACAGCAGTTGAAAAATGATTATCTAGAACTGATAAAATATATTTATGTAAATTGTTAAAAATACAATTAATTATATTTAAAAAAAAAACACAAAAAAAAAAAAAAAAACTTAATAAAGTAATAATTAATCATATTCATAAAAGTACATACTTCAAAAACTGATACTTAAAACATAAATTACTCCTCCCTGGGAGGGTGAGTTCAAATTTGTAAACAGATTTGAAAGAGGGGAATTCCAAGCAAACGAGGGGATTCAAGAAGGGGAATTCCAAGCAAGAGGAAGGGAAATTCCAGAGGGAATTCCAAGTAAGAGGGGATAATATAGAAGGTATACACAAACACAATTCATTACGGCGGTGATTATGTACCGTTGGGTATAATCTGCAGCTCCGCTCGACGAGTGCCTATATTGGACCATTGCTAGGTAATACACGGTTGGCTGTCCTTTGGGAGAGCATAGTGGTCGATTCCAAGTTTAATCGACAAGATGGTTACGTTGCTCTCTTTCGAGAATCTGTTAAGCTTCAACTGGGCATACAAGTCCTAGCTTTCACACCATCAGGTAATTTTCTCTCTTTTCATAATGGTTGTAGCCGAATTTGTTCGACAGATTTTTTCTTTATTGATCAATAGGTTTCAGCGATATGAATCCTAGTTTTCATGATTTATGCTGAGATCATTGCGGGAATTCTTCTACCCAGGAGGCTCTGTATCTTTCTACCTTCTAGGTCATTTCTTGCGCATATTGCGGTGAAAAATAATCTCTCTGCTAGGTTCTGTTAAATCGTTCTAAAATACCTTGCGCTCTGACGTCTCCTCTTTGGATTGTAACACCTTTCTCCGCCTGAGTGATATCGCCATCAGAATTCTTGGTTCCAGGATATCTACTTGATGGGCTTAGGATAAGTCAAGGGCTTTTATAGATTCTTTCGAGGGCACTCGTTACTGGGGGTGCAGTTTTGTCCGTTAGTGGTTCTGCTTCTTTGTATCTACTGGTACGTCGACTCCGGTCAAAGCATACTTATAAGTTTACTACCAATTGTCTCATGTGGTAAAAAATAAAGATCGGCTGAGGCATATCATTGGAATTGCATGAAACTGTTTAACACTGTTTGGTAGGGAATATTTTGGTGGTGCTTTGTCAATTTGCCAATTGCCTGCTTGGATGCATGCGGCTGTTGTTCTTGGGAACTTTTGTGGCTTATGCTAATTTTGTTACTGCACCTTCAACTTTCCAATAATTCTAGACGAGTAGATACAGTTTTTAACTTTATTTCAGTTCTTTATCCCTTTTGCAAATCTGGTTTTTACTTTTTAAGGAATTCCTAATTGCATGCCGACAGCACCATGCCCAATTTATAAAGCGAACAAATTTCACTGTTTTTTTTTACTTTCACTGGGTGTATAAAAATCACCTTAGCAGCGGGCAGCTTAAAATTCGGTAAATCATAATTACCTGCTCATGAGGTAGTATTATGCATAGCTCGATCGATGTTCGAAAAAAACGTTGCTTTGAGTGACCTTCTCTTCGCATAGTTAATTAATTAAATCCCAGATGGCGATTATTTCTGCGGCCATTTTTGTTTCTCTATACTGGTTGTTCTAAAGCTAATTCATGCCTTTTTCTTACTTCTTGAGCCTCTGCACCATCTTTTAGATTAGAAAATAAGAAATTGTACCACTGAAAGCTCCGGCATTTATAATCGCACCACCTACCAGAATAGTATGTTCGCCATTTTATTATTTAAGTTGGTGGCTTTATAATTTTATATGGTTCGATACCTGATTCACCAACCATCCTGTGTTGACTCGTCACTGGCTAACAGTAGCACGTCAATGAAACCATACCTTGACGTTCAGTTTACCAAGGTCGGCGGGTTTAATTTTTAGCATTTACCACAACGCGATATATACAATACTTACCCCAACCATTGCGCCGTTTCTACAGTGTGACGATATTATAGTACTGATGACATTTTGGTTATATTCTTTTTTTTAAATTGATAATTCGAGATGGAAAGGGTCAACTGCTTCAGACACTACATTGACTGAGGTTTCCACTTAGGAGTTTATAACTTTGATTAAATAAATAAACCGCCAACTACAACTGCAAATGCAGTTAACCCTATGTGAGGCAAGTAAATCAACTTTAAACCCTCATCTGTAGAGTTGTGGTTCGTTCAGTATGTTTCCTTTTGTTTCTATGTACTCTGCAAAGGTTTTTCCGCAGCAACTCTACCTGGGTTTTTTCTTTTTGTAACCTTAAGACTTGTTTTTGTTTCACTTGTGAGGGTTCCTTCTCCTCCACTTGGTTCACTCGTGATTCCACTTGGTTCACTTGTGAGTCCACTGGTTCAGTATATTAGTATTCACTCTGATTTTTACATGAAACATGTCTTGCAGTGATAAGTGCACGCAGCAGTGGAGCTACGATTATTCCAAATTTATAATGAGATCACACAAAAAATGTGATGGAAGCATTTGAGACTAGTGGAACATTCTCTAATTCTTTAGTAAAGCTTCAAATCAGCAATTTCTGCATTAATCCTGCGAATCCATAACCAAGAGCATGAACAAAAATTGTATGGTAGTCGAATCTAAGACGTGTCATCTCATGGACCAAATTTGCTGCGTATCTAAATGTATTTTTTTAAGTTATTTAATTCGAATGTCCGAGACTTTCAAGGGTATAATGTTTTCCAAACTATTGACGAATACCACCACTAATGAGGTGCTGATGCTTATCAACACAGGCTTTGGTCTTCTACCATCTTCGTGTATATTTGTGTAAACCAATGGTTTACTTTAATAGGGGATACATTTAAATAGAATAAGATTGATTGTTCTGTTGAATATAAGCGACTCCTGAAATAAAAGTATGCTCAAGATGATAATTGTGGTAAACATTAGTACTTATTACAATATCTTGTAAGTTCTTAAAACAACTGCAACACTTGTAACTTGTAGGTTGAAGATGCTCACACTGTAATACAAAAGAGAGGTTTTCAAAGGCTGGACAACACTGGCTATACGTGTGAAAAAAAAACCCTCTCACAATGTATACAAAGAGAGTTTAAAGCTGATACATGGCCCTAACGGGTGAAAAAAAAAACCTCTCACATTGAAAAAAAAAATGGTTTAAATACATGAAAGGTCTATAATAATGCATTTCATCTGTAAAGGATTCAAAATAGATGGAACACCATGTAAAAGAGAGTATGTGAAGTATTGCACCTGCATAAACCTTAAAGATTACAGTGGTGTTAAAAATACATGTTCATGGAATGTAGTGGGACATAGTGATAAAAAAATGTCTCGATATTGCAGGGGTAGTACTGCCACAGACACAATAGAAGCCATTCAGTGCGCTAAAGAGCCCCAGCCTTGAAAAGTGTGGACTGGAGTTGTAACAAAAGTGAACAGTCAATTATGTAACAAATGTCTGGGAGTAATAATGCAATGAATTAAATTTATTATCACGAGGAAAAACAATCATAAAAAACAATACGGAAAACCAAATGAGTAATAAAAGACTCTTTTGGAAAATATCTAGGGGGTAATAGTTTTACACGTAAAACGTGATAAAAAAGGTTTTAAACAAATGGCAAAAGTATATAATAAAAGATGCTTATCTTAGAAAATGTCAAGCTTTTACTTAGATTGAAGTGCAGATGATTTGCAATAATATGTTGAACACATAATAGCTACCTGAGACAACATATGGGAAGAGAGGATTCATAAAAAAGATTACCTCAGATCCATAGTGCCCACATTAAATCTATCAGGAAAGCAGTTTCAGAAAAATGGAAATCTGCAGATCTGAAACATATGTTTGAAAACCACAATATATTGCTTTACCAGAGCCACCATCTGGGAAGAGAGGATCCATTAAAAAAGATTAACCAGAAAGCCATAAGAGGCTCGAACGACAAGAACTATATTGATAAAAAGGCAGATAGTGGGTGGGTGGCGGGACTGGGTAATGGATGTGCCAAAAAACCATCCACTAAGAGTAAATCCAAAAAGTTTTGACCAGCATAAAGTACAGTAAAAACGAAACTGATTTAAGAATATGATAAATTAGGAGGTTTCAAGTTTCAACAAAATTTTGAAATAAAATTAAAAAAAGATAAAACCAGATGGAACTATTGGTGTTGATGTAGGTGTATTTTCGAAATGCCCAAAAGTGATTTAAACCAGGATGATGATGAATGGATGCTAAAGTACACACAGCAGAATCTGAAATACTCGAAATGATTGAAAAATGGACAAATCAAGGTTGGGGTTTATAGTCGAAAAAGAGTCACAAATTGACTGGAACATTGGTTAAATAGCAACCATTGAAAGGGGGTCTACCATTGTTTACCTCCAAATTGAAAAATAAAAAAAGCTATTATTAATTGTGAAAACTAAAGATGATGACTGGTTAAGGTGGGCCTTAAGAAGTGCTCTATTTCCGGTATGTAAAGACTCAGAAGAGGACCAAGCAGTTATCCAATAGATGAGGATTTTAAATTTGATGATATAATGTGCTCAAACTCCTCTTCACAACTACCAAAGTAGAAAGACAAACGATTTATCTATTACTGGATTTGGTGTGGGAAGGTGGTGCGGTGTGCCATACCATATTTCCAATCATCCGAGACAAAAGAGGATGGATGTAATGCTCAGAGCAAGATAATAAATATTCATCACACAGGAATAAAAAGTCTCAGTCGTTTATTCTACGATCAAAGCAAACACAGAGCAAATGTTATCCTTGTCCGAAAATGTCTACACCTTTTTTCGGGGAGGTCTTAGGGGCCCAAGGAAGACTGTACTGGAAGGAGACAGAGCACAAAAATTGTAATGGCTAAGAATGGCGCGAAATAAAATTAAAGACTTGAGGAAGAAAAATAGGGTGCGTGGAACCATGATTAAATTTAAAAATCAAGCTAGAGGATGAAGGTTCCAGTATGGATTGATGCGATTTGGAATGGAATCTAACGAGATTTCGGGGGTGTTGATATCCCGATGAATCCTACGCAGAATACTCACAACATGATGTTTCTAGTTATTGTTACTTCATTGTAAGTGTGCTGGAAAAGTGGTAGCCAAAGGTATAAAGAGGACAAATGTGCTGAAAATTTTTCAAAATTCCCTCGAACAAAATTCTACTGAAAAAAATGAATAGAGTATTTGAAAACCCGTAACCTATTGTTATGAAATCGGACGAGAAAGTGCGAATGAAAGTGAACACATTGTATATCTGTAAAAAGAATTTTAAATAAAATATGGGAAAGTGTAAAAGACCATCGTACCGCACGGAAGAAATAGAGGAGCAGCTCACGATTACTGTAATCTAAAATTAAAAATCCAACCGGATAAAACTGTATTCCCATCATTTTCACAATCTTAGAGGTTAGGAAGCCCATCTTATCATGAAAGCTGTTAGTACTTCAAGTGGGAAATTGGTTGTATTCCAATCATATGGAAAATATTTACAATTGGGCAATTAGGATTATAGGACTCCCTTGAATTCCTCAATTCGTATTAGATATTTGGTTTAGAACACCGATAAAAATAATTGGAATAAACTAGGAAGAGGTTCTCAAAAAAATAAAATGTGACTTGGTAACTAAAAAGGGTTGTAATCCAATAAGCAATGAATAGTTGGGAAAGATTGAGGAAAAATTATTTACAACCTAAAGAAGATTTACAGTTCGTTGATGATACAACCATCAACGATGATGATAGCACATGCACAAAATGTGTGGAATACTTTTAAATGTGAAAACTCGGGTGAATATCACGATATGATAACTGAATGTTGGTATTGGCGGATGTTTTTTGTGAATTTTCGAAATAAACGTGAAACTACAGCTTAGATCTGCTCATTACTTTACTCTCCCCGGTTTTAGTTGGGAGGGCTCGACTCACACATTCTGACATAGCATTAGAGTTGATCACTGATATCGACAACATTGTTTGTAGCGAAAGGGTTTATTTGGATTTGTTTGGTGGATTTAAATGGTTAGTAGAGGTATGCAAAAGCTACTACTCAATAATACCCGAATATAATCCTGATGAACCCTAACAGTTTTCAATATATAGATGCGAATAATCTTTATGGTTTGGCTATGAGTCAATACTTACAGCAAAAATTCAAATGGACTGCTGTGACGAGACAAATTGGAATGAATATAAAACACGAAACCAGATTCTGATGTGGGATATATTCGAAGTTGATTTGGAGTATACAAAAGAGTTGAATAAATCACATAACATACTGCTACCCTTTGGCCCAGAAAATTTGATTCCCCAAAAGAAGTGGTTCTCAGATTCAACTAGAATGTGGGTGACTCACTGCTCCAAATAGGAAAAAAGTACCTCAAATCTAATGAACAACGAAAATATTGTACTGCATATAGAACCTAGCAATATACCTAAGCAGTGGGTCAAGTTGCAAAACTCTATAGGATACTGACAATTGTCCCCAATATCCTGATGAAGTCATACATAGATTTAAATACAAATTACGCAAAGGGAGCTAAGGAGTTGCTTTCGAGAAGACATGTTCAAATCTCTGACCAATGCTGTGTTTGGAAAAAAAACTATGGAGAAAAGTTAGAACAAAGAGACTGTGTGAGTTGGTTAAAATCGCATGAAGAATCTAAAATACGCAAGCTAATAGCCAAACCAACTTATGCTAGTATTAATATTTACGATGGATCTAGGTGGTGTGCACATGCATAAAACAAGCACTTTTTTGAATAAACCAATAACGGTAGGCATGGCTATTTTGGACTTTAGCAACAGTGGCTTAAGGTTATGATTTTATTACCAAAACTGGAAACAAAAATACAATGCACAATGTTAATTTATATATAAGCTACAGATTAGTTCTTCCTTTTAGAAATGAAAACAGAAAGATAATACTTGAATGGCGAAAGATTGTAAATGTACGGATACTAGAACTACCCCACAAACCAAATTCCGTTCAGCGAAATTAATAAAAAAGGTTGTGGACAATGAAAGAGGAGTGTGCAGGTACTAATATGAGTATATCGGTCAAAGGACCAAATGATTCGATATTAGTTTGAATGCTGCTTCATAATGCAAGAGGCAAAGGGTGTGAAAGGATCGGTCACTAAAAAATATATAACACATTACAAATACACATAAGCACCTCTTTGATAAGAATACTTTCGTGCACGGTATGAAACTTATATTAGAATTGAAAGTCATTTAATCTTTAGGCAACATGTGAACAAGTATCCCTCTCCCCCTTGGCTACCAAGATGTTTACATACACGAGGGAGGGTGTTCACACGAGTCTTATGGATTTAGGACCTGAGGCCTCCCATAATTATTCAAGAGAGATCTTGGGTGAAACTAAGTTATAATTAGAGAGACCTTGGACGACTTTTCGGTGAATGCGCCAAACCCACATTTACATACTACTATATTGTCACGAAACATCATTTCAATAATTGTCATTCAGGTCACTTTTAGTTATGGGCATGGAACTGGCAGATCATTTCGTTGTTGCCAGCCCTTTCGGACGTAGTTTAAATATTAGAAGAGGTGGAATATACTAAAGGCTGTTCAAGGACAAGGTGTACAGAGTTTAGTATATTATAACCGTTTTGCAAGAAATCTCCAGGAACCTACGTGTTCTTGATTAACAGGTAGCAAAGCCGAAAATGGTGAATGAGTACCGCTTCGTATGCGTGAGGCTCTGCGTGAACAACTCACTCACTAACTGCAAACTCACTCTGACACTCAATCCCCATTACTCCCCTAACCCATCAATCACTCATGGCGAACACATGTCGGAAGGCCACCTAGCCGATCCACCGCCGCCTTCAATCTCCCAGCCCCCCATGGCAAGTGATCATTGCCTGGGCATGACCCACCGACCCCTACCCCCTCCTCCACTCCCGGTTGCCCCGTGGAGATGCGCAACCAAAGCTAATGAAAAGGCGTCTCCGCTAAACGTCTCGCTATGCAAAACTGCACGGTTGCCATATTTACAGCGGCGACGGAAATTTGGGTAGAGGATAGCACAGAAAAGCTTCCCTTACCCTTCAATGTGAAGAGCTCCTTAGAATAGAATGATACCATCAAAGTCAAATATTGAATCGGTGGGGCGAGCGTTTGCAATACGCGCAGTCGTTGTGTAACTCTGGTGAAAGCAGGGCTCTTCATGCATTTGGAAGGGATGCACAATTCATTTAGGACGTTGTATGCTGTGAAAAGAGATCTGTATGTGTAACGAGCTGATTCCTGATAGAAAATATGTATAGTGGCGCCGCGTCAGCGCTCTATCAATCCTACAATATCGTCTTGTAGAAACTGGCAGAGGCGACTACGACTTCTGCGTGACATCACCGCTGAAAACCGCCCAACTATAATGAATCACTACATATCATTCTTGATGCACCGTGGGACGTTTTGTAGTCGTGACTTCATACGACGTCGACGCAGACACATGCTCGATGAATACAGTAGCCTACTGGAACTACCGCCGATGGTCGTCGTGTGTGAAGCTTTGGCCAGGGCAGTATTATAAGAAATTCGCTAAAAATAGGGTTTACTATTTTGTATAACAACCAATGTCATCGAAATACGAAATTCGCAGAAGGTCTCATAGGGGACGAGTATAGTATTAATCAATTGGTTGAAATACGGTGCAATGCGACTTAAAAAGAAAAGTAGGCATTGGAAACGTGACAAAAAAAAAATTACAAAAGTATTCACACCAATTGTAGGGTAAAGATGTCTACACATGAAATTTATTAACTTTCATTATAATCAAACCTTTCAGAAAATTCGTTAGCTTATTTAGAATGAGGTGCTCAGGACAGCACATTCGTCCCGTATTTCGCCCCCGCCGTTGGTGAAATGTTTTGTTTTTTCGGCGGGTGGGGGGTGGGGGGGGGCGTTCTTGCTCATAGACATATTTCCGCTGTGCGTGAGAGAGATAATTTGAAGAGAAACGGTCTGCTTATTTAGGTAGAAGTTTGGGTGGGCTTGTCGAATTTCCCAAGAATGACTTAAATATGATTTAATTTTACTCTATTTAAACAATGTATTCACCTTGCAGCCGAAGCTGAAGTGTGGAAATATTACGACCTAAAAAAACATGAAAAAAATGGAAAGGCCTATAGACATAAGTATAAATTAATAAATGTACAATAGTAATATTTACAGATATAAAAAGCGAAAAACTTCAGGCAAGATCATGGGTAAAACTACGATCAGGGTAAGGGGAATGAACTCGGATATTAAAATCGTGGGCAGCATTAGGAGGCGTGTCTTAATGACAAGGGTCTTCGAGTAAGCACAACAGGGATGAAAAAAATGGAGGTCACTGAGTATTTATTTATCTTCCTTCAGCAGTGGCTCTGGGTGTGAGAGTCGGAGGTTGAGAATGCAGCTTTGAATGGGCATACGCGTGGCAAGGTCATGAGGTCACTGGCTTTTGGCGTTCATGTAGTTCTGCAGAGACCCGGGTGATAGCACGTTGCTGTGCTTCAAAATAAAATGTCAGTTATTAGCGAGACATGGACACTCCCTATAGGACTAGACGAATATTTCATTCATCCATGATGACCTTACTCCGTTTTATTATTGGTAACGTCTAGCAGAAACGTGGTTCTTATGTTAGGGCGTCCGTTAAGGGTCGCTTACCTGAGTTGTGTTTTTAGTATTTGACGCACCTCGAGTAGGAGTTTCTGTCCACGTCAGAACCGTGACGTCGGGTTTACTATGGGGAGTTGGGACAGTCCCAGGCCCCAATGCTGTCCGAAGAAGGCCCGATGAGTGGAAGTGGCGGTTGATGAGGCTAGGTACTGGTGCCTCCATCATGTGCATGATGTGGGTTTGTGAATATGGGGTGAGGAGTGATTGAGTGAGTTAGGTGAATGAGTGAGTGGTAGATGACGGAGTGAGGTGCGTAGGTGAATGCAGTGAGTTAGGGAATGAGTGAGTGAAAGCAGGTGAAGAGTGATTGGGTAGGTGAATAGAGTGAGTGTGTAGGTGAAGGAGTGAGGTCACATCATTAGAAATGCCTTAATGGTCAATGTTGTTACTTTCCCCTTTACTCGATTGAATTCTAGCAATAATACTTGAAATACGCCTTTCGTTGAGTTCATTCACGCATTCGTTGATTCTTTACTCCTGGCGTTATTAATATGATGTTAGCGTGTACACATGTAGCTTAGCTTACCCTTCATCCTTTATCAGAAGAAAATCTTGCCTGATAGGCACTTGACAGGGTCCTTATCAGCTAAGCGTGGTAGTCGAGCAGGAGAGGTTAAGCCACCCCAAATCCCGACTTTCTTCACTTAAACATAGCTCTCAGTTACGTGACGGAAATCAATTACGTACCAAATACCAGCCACGCTTGCAAGACCAGTCCTTTACTCGACGACAAACTTTTTTAACCCGTAAAGAAACGATTCACCGGCCATGACAATGGGCACTTGATAGACTTTCCAATGAGCGGTTATCGAGCGTGGAAGCCGCACCGGGGGGGAGACCCTAATTCTGACTTCTACACTGTGAATATGAGTCTCAGTATCGAAATCAATCAGCGTCAATCAGCAGCTCAAGACCAGTCTGGATCTGGACGGCCTAGACCAGAGCTTATATATTGAGTATCTCTACCATTTATTCCTGGCTATTCCTTATATAGTTAACAATCTTCTGTTTTATATTGTTTCAGGCGGGTGCTTGGCTGTCTCCCCCATTAAAACCCCCCCCTTTTTTACCCCATAAAACCCCTAGTCAAAGCTATATTTCTTCAATGAAGTTGAGTTCTACTATTCACAATACCGAAAACATTCGCTTGTTGATTCTATGGCGTTTCCTAGAATTTATGCAGTCATGACAGTATGTGGTTGTGTGTTTGTGTGTGTGGTGTGTTGACGTGTGTGTGTGTGTGTGTGTGTGTATGCGTGTGTGTGTGGCGCGTGGACACGATAACAACTCGACCCCACCTGGATGGATTCAGCCCATACTTGATATTATTTCCCCATAATGAGTACATGATCTCTCTCGTTTTGGGTCAGGTCTCCAATCTCTCTTAGGTCAGCAGAGGTCACTTCAGAAAAGAAAGTCCAGAAAGCTTTTGGTCTGATCAAGTTGACATTTGGCATATTGCTCTCTCGGGTGGTAATATACAAGAACCCTATGTGGTTTAGTGTGGAGCGGGGGTTCAGTATTTTTGGTAACACAATGAAAATTGTGAGAAAAAAACACTTTCTGGCAAATTTTTACATGTGGACTTACTAATTCGACTCCGCCTGGATGGATCAAGCTCATACCTGGTATGTAGGTTCCACATGATAAGTACGGATCCCCATTGTTGTATGGTCCAGGTCAAATTCATCTCGGTCATCAGAGGCCGGAGTCTGAAAAACCTTGTGACACGTAAGTCCAGGACACATCCCATTATCCCATTTGTTCTTGAATTTGGTTATGATTTCTTAGAAATGAGTCCAGAATTCACTAGAACATTTACCTTGCTGGTCCTGGATATAAATTCCTTATCAAATATGAATGGGACCTTAGAAATTCCATTTTTTGTGTGCGCCCCGTATATCAGCGGTTCAGCGGGCCTTTTGATCTCGCGTATTATTCAATCTGTCAGCCTGGATCAGAGCCAGGATCTTTGTATATCATATTCAGATAGAGAGCATGGTAGCTGTTTCATTTCTGGATAATTTCACGAGAAACTCAGACAAGTATTGTTATGGAAAAAAAAAAAAAAAACACGATGTCAGCTCCGGTAGGTCAGCTCTCTGTTCGAATGTATGATCTTATTGATAGGGTCGTTTCAGCACTGGAGATAACCTGCTGACAAGGGTTGAAAGGAACTGGTACTGATCTGGTACAAAATCGGCACTGCGAGGGCTTAGAGAGGGTGCCCTCGTGCTAATTATACGTCGTTCACACTGCGGGCGAGGCAAAAAAAAAAAGAAAAAAAAAGAAGAAGAGCGAGAATGCACTTCGTATTTCGAACTTCGATGAAGTGACGTTTGTTTGACCAACACTCTCGCATTCCTGGAACCGACGAGAGTTGCCTTACTCCTTGATGTTGGTCGCACTCTTAGTGAGAATGAAAAATACATACCTTGAATTAAAAACAATTCTATCGATATTTGGCGAAGCACCACGCGACCCATTCTCTCGCTCCGAACCATTACGCGTAAGTGGCTCTATTATTCGTAGGGTTGGTAACGGGTTGCCCCATAGTGCAGTATAGCAGTTTGGGTAATTGACGAATCATTTTTTTTTCAGGCCGAATTAATTGAAAGGCAATCTCTGTTCCCGAGACTGAACATTCCATGATTAACTTAAACGGTCAACGAAAAATACAATCCGTTGCACAAGAGGACAGTACTGGAAAAAGTTTCCGCTAATAATACATACAAATCCCTTTCGTCTTCATAGCCAAAACAAACATTGGTATATCCACCCCAGTGAAGACCACTAAAATATAATCGATGCATGCAACGAAATATCATCTCTTTGAATCCATTCGACGTGGATCCTCCTATATCTGCGGGTCTTCGGCAGCGATTTACTCGGTCGTGGCCCAACTAGTCCTATGGAACTCTTCTCTCTCGAGGGTCATTCTTCCGAGCCAGGACACACAGAGATGTTGCCCGTTATTGAACTTTAACGACGTCATCACTGGCTTTCGTTTCGTTGTTTCGAAGATGCTGTTAGCGTGAAATTCTTTTCTCGCGGTGTATTCCTGAGATCTAAATACAGCTGCGTCGGCCATCCAATCATCAGTCTGTGACTCTGGCATCCTCATTGTGTGGAAATTGGCGTTGTAAAAAATCTGCCAAATCGGCCAATCTCCGCATCGCCCCCCGAAAGGGAGAAAAAATAAAAAAAAATCGACATGCTTTTTTTCTATTTGGTGCCTGATATAAACATAATTTAAACTTGATTGTATCCGGAGAGACTTGTGGTGGATGGGAATTCCCTTCATATTCTTGGGTTTGGAAAGTAGCTGAATACATGCCTGATTTCGAGGCCAGTACAGACGATCGAGTATTACGTTTTGCTGGGCCTGTTTAAGCCATCACCCAATCAAAAAGATAAATATGCTGATAACCATCATGGCTTTTGACGTGTTTTCCGCTGACTTTGAGTCTTTACATCGTACAGACAGACACCCATAATGGCATTATCTCGTCGGTCTCGTATTGAGAGCCGGTGAGACCTTGTAAGCGATTTCGCGGCCAATAGACACTTGTTGTGGGGGTATAGAACGGACCGTTTGTAGAAAAAGTTTAAGTATGTGACCAGCTCCTTGGGGGGGAGAGGGTACAGGGACAGGTCACACTAACGATATCGTGTAGCGAACGATCGATAGTATTGGGTCAGGCGATCGATTAATAACGGGCCTTTAATATGGACGCTGGAACACCCTGGCCACATGGATGGAGGACTTGATCGCTATTTGCCAAAACCATTCCACGTGTGGACAAAGGCCTTACCGGCGTTTTCGTTTTTTAATCATATATTTCCTATTATCTGTGAGCTCAACGATTTATCGTACGGCTTTACCAGTTTTCGATTATGACGTCATTTAGGATGAGTTTTTTTCGAAAACTTTGATCTTGAGAAGGTATCGTGATAAAGTACTAGTATTCATGACAATTGTTCCAAAACACCACAGACCTTCTCCTTGCTGGTTCAGCCTGAAATCTAAAAAATCGTTGTAGCAGAACGATTAGAAAAGTCGTTATAGTGTGGACCGGCCTTTACCGGTACCTTATGGGAGGGTGGATTATTTAGGCGAGGATATGCGAAGATTGGATGTTCTAATGTGTTCAATTTTTTGACAAAGCAAAAGTCACCAAAACACACGTTTCCAATTTATTCGGTATGGAAATGAGAGGATTTCTGATCATTATCCACTATTCACACCCCCAAGCTATCCGTTATTGCGAATACAGGTTCTCTGATTGGGTAATCCCAATCAGAGTGACCCCCCCCAATCTTTTTGAAATTAACAGTCAGATGGGCAGGTTTAACACAAAAAATCGAAAAACCCCCCATTGTCGATTTGCTAGTCTCAAGTAACGCAAGTCTTTTTTAAACGGGATTAAAGTTGCGTGAGCCTTTGGAGGAGGTTCAGTTGCACACGCACAAATCCGGGCTTCCAGTATAGGCGCGCTTCAGAGGGCGTACTGCTTAAACGGAATACAAACGGGGGCAAAACGGCGAGTCGCTCGTTGAATTGGAGAAACGCCATGTTCATACGCGCAGAAACCTCCGGTTCGGCCAAGCAGCCGGACATGCTTTGTACTGAAAGCCAGCATATGCTGGAAGTGAAGTCAGCGCGTAACGTTTTGATTATCACTTTACAGCCGCCCCTCTTACGACGGTAGTGTTATGGCGCCTTGTGAAATTACAAACAGTTGGCATTTGCTATGACAAACTTTTACTTACAACTGCGAAAGTAGTGTGTCTGCTCAGGGAATATAACACAGCCCCTGCGAACGATTTATATACTGGAGGTGCTGAGCTTACCTGACAAAAGACACCTCACCCCACCCCCTACAGGAAAACCTACATTTAGTATTTTTCATTTTTCAGACTTTTCATGTTGCATTTTATACTTTTTTTTTAGTTAGTTTCAAAGTGATCGCGTGAGTTCCGATAGGACGTACAGTTACACTTGATGTACCCAGCGCGTAAAAAGGTACGAGCAATAGGCAAGGACGAGCCATGAGCAAAGCGAAAAATAACAGTGAACAAGCAGGCGTATGCCAGGTTTCTGGTTTGTCAAGAGAAAAGTTTAACTCGGGTCCCAATGTAGGACAGCCGTCCGTGAGGGTAAATAAGGGAAGGGAGTGTCCTGCTTTTCATATTATCGCTTGATAATAATACTTTCACGTCTTACTTTCAATGTCACTGTCTTGGTAATGATCAGGGGCAACGATCTGTGTTGAATATGGTGGGGACATATGAGGTCAGCACAATCTAAGCGGAAGCGCCACCATGGGTTGGCGCGTAGCGAACAAGCGGGCATTTGCAGTTTTACAGACCCCCAGACTTGCAGGAGGAGAAACGGCAAACTTCTGGGGTAATAAGGCATAAGCATGTGACCAACCCCTAAAATCATCAATGAATTCACGAATTTTTTAATTTCAAGAAAACATTCTTGAAAGAAATGATCAATGCTCATCTGTACAATTAGGGCCACCGTCGGTGGTGGACGCGTGATAGGGTACAATATTTTTAACGAGAATAGGTCCCGGGGCGCCTGACAGAGTCGCAAGTCTCAACAACCGACCAAGGGACAACATTGTTTACTCCCTGCGTGTTGTCCGTCATAAAAAGCGGCATAGATATGCCATGACACAGCTACGTAATTAGCGAGGGAAAGGGCAGATTTTTTTTGAGGTGACCTTTTGCCTACATAAAGTACGAGCTTCATCCATCCAGGTTTCCAGGTGGCGAGTTGAAGCCAGGTGTCACATAACACCACACTCTGACACACTGCATAAATTCTCTGACTCTGTCAAGGAAATAAAACATTTCTCTCATGATAACACCCACGGGACCACAGGCAGACCAGTTGCGCATAGTCTGCAATTGGCAATGAAACTTGTCGTCCTAATATGTACAGAAAGGACAGCTACCACTTTAATGAACCACAATGCAGGCAATGGCAATATGTAGTCATGTTTTTTTTTTTCTGACAGAGTGTTTCCTAAATGAACTGACAAAGCTACACGGCATTCACATTAAAACCCTGGTTTTTCAAATTTCAGTGAATCAACAGTGCCTGCGGACTTTTCATCGGCAATCCGTGCACAAAAATGTTTCAAATTAAGCCACGCAGGGTGTTGTTATCTAGGAAACACTAGAGATAGCGGCAGAACTGCATGAGGACCTCTTGCACATGTTTTCAGTCTTGGTGACAATCAAACCCAGGGTGTCTGTACTGCTCTGGATTATCATCTCCAATGTGAATGAGGTGTGCTAATGGACAGCAAACAGCGAATAATGTGGTCAGCATCAGGAAGCGCAATAAATTAATGACAGCAAGGCTACTGGCATTTACCAGAAAATCTATACAGGGCCAACACTATAGCTCTATATAAGATTAACTATGGAGATAGCAAAGACTATGTTTGTACATCTTAGTTTTGGCACTACAGGTGTAATAAATATTATCCTTGAATGTAGGTAATGACTAACTTAATCAGAGATTAATACGCGTGATTCAAACACCCCCTGCCCGCCCCCCCAAAAAAAAGATAATACTCTTTCTACTGAATAGAGTTTCCAATGGTAATCATTCTAAATGAAAATAAATCCAATTTTGGGACAGTAATGTTTTCTGTATTAGAATATATTTTTATTATATTATTTATATTCAGAATATATTTTCAGGATGGTATATTTACACATGCACCAATCAACATCGCAAGAATTTATGTGTTTTCCAAATTGGCACAGAATCCAAGCCCAATAACGCTAACATCATAACTATAACATTTAAAATTGAGCAGGTCACAACTATAGCCATAAATGCCCCGCAATAAAGCAGCATGGAGATGGAATAGGACTGTTATGTGGCATGAAAACAATTGTTATTCATTGCTCAAGTTCAGTGGAAAGTTAAAATCTAAAAATACAACCCACACTTTTTTGTTATGGTTCCTGGTGGTTGGTATTACGGTGTGAGTGTAGCATGAGCATGTGTTTATGTTAACGTTACAGGTGACCGCGGCCGTCATCACAGAGAGGTTTTCACAGGCAGGATTGCACCAGGAGGCTGCGTAACCCAATTTCTCTGTCTGGGGGGGGGGGGGGAGTAATTTGAAGAGGGTATTGAATAGACTACAGGAAAATTATACAAAAACTACGCCCTTAACATTATAAACATAGATCCGATACGGTCTGGTATATTAGATAGATGGACAACACTTCTCAGAATTGGAATCCAAAATGTCACTCCCTGTTGGATATTTATCCAATAAATTACCATTTTTGTTTCAAATATGGGCAGCTTTGTACTCCTTTAGGTGTAATATACGGTTTTGTGCCACGACTCGCTACCCTGATTACCGGATGCCCCCTTACGGATGATAATGTGACTTGCTTTAGCCATAATCCGTCAAGCACGTACAAGGAGTAGGCAGACCGACCGCAGATAAAGGGAGCACAATCGCACATGCTCACCAGCACATGGTGAGGCAAGCTAAACGTAAAATGTAATTGTGAAATATGATTGTAGCTATAACTAGTTTTTGATGACACTTTTACAGAATGTGATTGATTGCCAGGCTGTGGTTGCGTCACTAGGGTCAGTGTTTACTGGAGTGTGGCTGCCGTGATGGAGCGGACATCTTCTGTGGCGATTTGGAGACTGAGATGTGGCGATTTGACTGAGCCATGGCGTCACCTTACAGAGGCAGTTTTTATTAATCCACGCTCTCCAAGGAGGAAGCACAAGAAAGTGGGCTAAACCCCAGTGGCAACAGCCGTCACGAAGGAGGCTTCCTTCCGTCTTCTCGGAAATTGTGGTTTTCCTGAATCGTGGTCAAGTTCCTGAAGTTTGAAGTTAGAAAATCGAATCTCATCAATATTTCTGCAAATTTCATTTTGAGAAGATAACAAGAACAATATATCAAGATGTGTGGCAATTACACCACCAATATGAATTTTCTGGCTTCCTCCATTGACTGCCTAACACGAAGTGCGCCCACAAAAGGAAGTTCCCACGTTGCCTATATACGATCAGGGGGTACAGCGCATTCTCAGCCAGGGGTAGTTGAAGATTCATATTACCGGCAGGGTAAACGCTCAATTTCTCCAGTGAGGTAGTTAAGTCACTCCCACTTACAGTTGACTCTGCCTCTTATCCACCTCAGGGTAGCCTGATCCGTCAACCAAGTTGGTGACGGAATAGATCAGGGGTTACGCGCGCCTTTCAGCTCAGGGTAGGATAGTTGAAATTTATATTATGAAAAGGGGTTAAAGTCGATTTCTCCGCTGGAGTGGTGAAGTCACTCTCCATAGGTATCAACGCGGCTTTGTGTAAGTCTCTGTAAGGTAGCGGCGCTATATCGATGAGCAGTCCCAAGAACATATAATATCTACCCTCAGCTGGCGCTACAGTAAGCTGTAACAGTACCAATGGTCCCTATACCCTGGTCGCCAATTCAATGGGTACCTTGATGTACTAAATTATTGTTTGGAGGATCTAGAACTAGGGGTGGGGTTAGGGGTAATCCCCCCCCCCAACCTTCGGACTTGCGACTGAGGTAGTATTCCGTTCACATTTCATACAGTGGTCATGTAGGGGACTGGAATACACAGTCGCGACCCATCAAGCGGATAGGTTAGGGTCAGATGTTATCCCAAAATCTTACTAATACCAACACTAAAACTAACTGTAACACCCAACTAGCGCTAATTTAGAATCAGTCCCGGAAGTGACATACCATTCTACCCTCATTGTTACATTCTACACAGTGACAGGTTATCATCACAACAAACGTTAGGGTCAGTGGACACTTGGTATTTCCAGGCAATTGAGCTAGTCAGTAGAGTAGTCTTTTCAAAATTTGTTTCTGTCCAATTTCTGTCCAAAAAAACAAGTATGAGGTTCATTCAACTAAGACCTGATCGAGTTATCGTGTTACAAGCTAAAATTGGACAACAATCAGTTTTTACTGATATCCAATTTTGCCCAAAAATGCCCCTTAGCTCTACCAAAAAACAATAGGGTTCTGTACGCCTCCTAAGGAAAGCTGTGTAATCAAAATTTCAGCGTGATTGGACCCAAGCATTCTCTGTACTCATCATGTTTACACGGATTTTCAGACTTGACTCTGCTGACCTCTGACCCGTCCTAAAATTATTCACAGGGAGAAATTCCAAACATGCTCTAAAGGCTAACAGTATACGACAACTCGGTCGTTGGGCCTGGAAAGGCTAGCTTACAGCGTTTGAATACTTGCATAATCATGGTGGCCCACGTAAACACCGTAGACATAGCCACAACTCGAGTTTGTCAATGAATAATTATCAATGTTGTATTGTCTGTGTGGTTTATCCCTTCATTCTTACTCGGGATTAATCAAATATCTTATCAATGCTTGATCATGGCGATAGATTTTCTATTTGCTCGATGGTGAGGAAAAAGTAACCATACGATTTTCACGACATTGCTATCCGTTTTTGTTTTGTCTCATGGGAATTGTGCAAGTCTAGAGTGTGCGTTGGTTCGTTGTGCAGTGTACCGTACGGAAGGCCTAGGCTATGAACTTACAGGCCGAATTAATTACACTCACGAGGAATGTCGTCCCAATTCAGCCTCCGGTATCCTCAGTCTTGTTGTTACAGCCGACAGCAGCACACTTAAGAGGCATATTGGTTGTGGCCTAACATCAAGAACCTGGGTGACGTTATTTATACGCTCAGTCTTAGTCTTTCATGCGTTGGGAGTTTGGCTGTCGCATAGCTACCAGCTCGGCACTATAACATATCATAAAAATTGACACAGACGGACGTACGTAATCTTAGCTGAATTACATACATGCGAATAACGCACGCGGTGGTTTCGGTATTAATGGGTGTATCTCATGAACAGAGCAAACATTCACTAAGGTTGTTTCGATAATTGCACTATTACATCTCATGCTGATTGCTATGAAGCAACGAAGAAATTTTCGGGGGTCTCTGGCGAGAAATTTGCAAATAGAGAGTAAACCAAACGGAATGTGTTTCACGATGTTACACACCAATAGGGCGCCTCCTGGATACGGGTTGTGTTCTCTGACGAAAATTTGAACAGGGCACATAATACGCACTCTGATGTCCTCTCCGTTAATATAATATCTCCATGGGTTGCGGCCCGCGGTTTGGTTTGTATTGATTGCGGTCTCCGTGGAAGTACCACAGCACGCAACTGCCACAAATCCTTTGTGTATGGACGCAATGCAATTTACTAATTTACTTTCGAATGAACTACGAACTAACGCACAATAGATAGTTAACCTTAACCAACACAACCACGCATAACCCAAACCCTAGCTGCTTATTTACGTTTAGAGATACACACGATTAGATCTAGAGATATAGAATCTCCCATCTACCTAATCGTTTTGGGTGGTGGGGTTTTGGTGTGCGTTTTGGTGGTGGTAATTCTTAATTTGCGTTTTTGTGGCGGGTTGTAAATAGGAATAAACTACAAGCAGGTGTGATCTTTTAAACTGGTTTCATAAACAGAGTCTCGACTCTGAATTTAGCCTAATAACCGAACTCGGCTGCGCCTCGTCCGTTATTCACCTAAATTCAGATTCTCGACTGTTTATTAACCAGTAAAGGTCTCCCGTTGCAGTTTATTCCTTAGTTCATGTTACATATCTTCGCACGCAACCGGTTCCTTCCATCCTGAGAACAGGTATCAGGGGCTGTGTGTTGTTTAAGGTCCCAACCTCCCCAATGAACACAGGGGAACCACCTGTCCGACACACTGATGCATTGATTGGTTGATCAATCGATGAAATCGATCAGACTACCGGAGGCTGTTCTATTGAATGAATTATCCAAATAAAATAGCACACAAGATGCCTATGGCAGGGACGTTGCAGATCTGCACGCACAAGATCCCGACTAAGGAAAACGCAAATTCCAACTGAGCAGGAGCATCTGGGCCAGAAAAACGCCTTGCCAGTGGCGTGACCAGACTTTTCATTCTGGGGGGGGGGGGGGCATGACATTTTAACAGAGTCGGGACCAGAATTTATGTAAGCGAGCGCCATCGCGGTTGGTGTGGAGTGTCTGATATTTTTTGGTTGTGCAAAACCCATCAGATGACCGGAAATTCCATTCTCTGACGTTTTTAGGCTGCAGTATACCAGCTACGACTGGTATTTATGACACAGATATGTAATCGTAGACCTATATATCATGGAAAATTATTTTCGGGTAATTTCCCTAATAAAAAATCAGCTAACTGACACCCTGCCTGTTATTGATTCTGTTAATGGCTTTAAACTACGGGCGTTACTCTTCAAACAATAACAAGTTTACTCTTCAAACAAACTTCAACTGCTATCTACCTATTGGGGCATACGGCCGGCCTTTGGTTGGACACTTTCAAAAATGGAAAACGCCCTGCTGGCGATATCATTCCTACGTGTTTCATGGAGGATGACAGGTTGGGCGGGTTTGAATAACTGGGGTAATGGGTTTAATCGCAAAATATCAATCAGAGGAAATGCTATTGCTTCATAGATACATTTTTGACATGTCAGGATTTTAAACTATACTCTTTTCCAAAGGTAACTAACCCTGATCTTTGGCTCCTTCCTCTTGGGCTCGGAAGTCTACTCTAGGTCCATCCTAGTCAAGCTGAGGAAACCTGCCATTCTTGTTCACAGCTTGCACGGGACAAAGTCCCGGACCACCTTGGGTCGAATAGTACGGTATAAAAAATAATAAATAAACGTCGGTTGCGTATAGCTATATGCAGGTCTACCCTGAAGTACTTTAGCAAAGGTAACTTTAATACTGACTCCAGATACTGACCTGAGGCGAGATTGCAATCGATAAATTTAAGCGTATCCAGGACCACTAGAACCCGAGGAGTCTATCCAGGCAAAACGATTTTATTTGATTTCTACCCAGAGGTCTACCGTGTTTCTGTGGAGGGGAGGTCGATGACTAGAGGAAAAACTGATTTGTTTCATTACAGAGGCGTGCCCCCCCCGCGGCAGTTCAAGGAACTAAAACAAATTGACAGATGGGTATTATGCCTCTATATGCGTATCGGAGAAATTTGTCCCCGTGCGAGGCTACACTGGATAACCAGCAATTGCATTCGTATACTAGAATCGTATCGCAACATACAGTTCGTGTTACTCTAACTTTGGGATGCAGGGAAGCGGGCGGAGACAACCCGGGATGTGAAAGCCTGTAGCGTACATGTAGTATAGACACAAGGAGCGGCAAATCGCCTTCCAACAGGGTAGGGCGGACTTTTGGGCTTCAGGCTAGAGGTAGGGAGGACTGATCCAAAAGTTCGGTTGTACACGCATGGAAACGTAGATAAAGCAAAATGAACAAAACATGGCATGTCGCTAGTTTCTCCGATCCATATTCTGCATAAACAGCGGTCTCCATCCAGTGTAGGCGCGTTTCTCTGGATTGCGAGCTAGGGTTAGAGATCTTGCCGTGTGTCTGTAGACAGGGCACTTCATTTCTCTTGACTCTCTCCACTCAAGCGCTCATTTGGGTCCTGTGAGTTGTGGCTAACAGATCCCCACGACACGGCAGGAACGACAGTGCAGAAGGGGAGCGTGGCTACGTTCATTCAAACGGGTAGCCCAGAGGTGTTTCAGGAGTTGTGTATTAAATTCGGACCTCTCAGAGCGAAGAAGCCGGATAACAAGTCCAGACGAGCAATTCCGCCACAAGTACGTCTATCGAGGGGTTGCCAACCTGTGGTACGAGTACCACCAGTGGTACATTTGGACTTCCACGTAGTGTATGCGGGGTGGTACACAGTGTGCTCCGAATGATGCTAACTTGCACCAATTACATATTAGTGTAACTGAAATATTAAAACAAGGCGCCCCCCCTTGTGTCATCTGGTTGGCGATCAGTAGTTTTTTTTCCTATCGTCACCTGCAACATTACAGTTGTGTCCCATGCGTTGCTTCCAGATTGTGGTATTAACAACTAACAGCTTACTAATCGATGACCAATTTCACAATTTCACGGAACTGGTTGTCTACCATAGGAGTTTTGTGGCAATGGTGAATAAAATTGGCTAAATTCTGCTATTAAAAACACTGCTTCGCCTTCCATTCCAATGACCCCTTTTCTAATTGAATATCTCAGGAAACCCAGGGTGGTCCGCACTTAATGCATTTCATGAAAATCCTACCAATTTAAAAAATTGTATGAACAAGCACTTATACAACATTGAATAACCCCTACTGAGTCAAATCTCTGTCACATTTGTTTGGGGAGATTACAGGTAAACCGTACCCATCACGCTTCATAAAAATCGAACAAACTTCGAATTTGAAATACTTATGCAAACTTCATAAAATTACGCATGAATCATGCAAATTAGAAACGTGAATGACCTCCAGTGATATTACGATAGAAGATATATAAGATATAAGGAATAAGTAATAGATATAATTAATATATATAACGATATATAAATATAAGACTTTTATTGACCATAAAAGGAATTAATCTTTACTTCATCTCATACATACAACAGTTGGAATAAGAATAATACAATTTATAAGACAATAAAATACAAAATTACCAACGAGGACTAATACCCATTCCAACGTTCTGGCACATGCACATACTATTTCCTACAAAACTCATTGGCAAGATTTAGAATAGGACCCTGGGAAGAAAGACCGTCATACCTCTCGGTTCGGCATTTACTAGAACGGTCTACCTGTTCGACTGCTGTATTAACCTGACTGCTTAAGGGGTGTTCAGACGACGAGATTGATTGTCATAGTACGAAGTGACCTGTACCCCAGTGGGGGCCCCAGTGACCTGATATCCAAGTAAAAAAAAAAAAACAACAATGTTAAAACTGCAAGACCCCGAATCGTTCGTAGAAAAAAGTTTCGGGGACGGAGTGCCATATTTGCCAAGTTCGTGAAAATCCGAAACACTTCGCAAATAAGCGATCTATTAGCATATGTTACACTGAAAATCTGAACAATTAATCTACCTCGTATCCTGTATCTATGTGCTAAACCACGTCACCATATCACCTACGATTCGTTCGTAATTATCTAAAAGAGTCTTAAACGATTATTTACATAACATAGGCTATTTATTTTTTACTCATTTTTAGTGATTTTTGTTTCACCTAACCCCGCCGATATAATATACATAACAAAAGTTCATCAGAATCAGTCCTACCGTTTCAGAGAAAGAAATCTGTAAGAGGGAAGCGGGACACGCACTCACACACACACACAACACACACACACAACACACAAACGCGCGCGCGCGCGAACGCACACACACACAATTACAAACATCACATACACGTCACTAATTATCTGTTGGCAGAAACATTCACTGAATCATTGCTGTGAGTGAGGACAGGAGCAGGCAGACAGACAGACAGGAAAGACAGACAGGTAGATAAATAATTCCAAGCCTATACACAGTATCATAAGAGGTACAGGGGAAAAGGTTGAAAAGCAGCTCAAATAGTGAACGAAAACGACTAAGAAAACAAAATACAAACAGGAAAAAACTCAGCAATAAAACGAAGGAATCCAGACAATGAATGAAATAATGAAAGGCTGTAGCAATATGAAAAATTGACTGCTGCTGGAGGTAAAAAAAAACAACCAATATCAAAAAATCTAGGGAACGGCGTGTCCCACTGCAACGCTTGCAAGCCTGCGGAGAGTAAATTCCGCGCAGGTGTGAGGCCGGCTTCAGACTGTTAGAGTCCCGCCGTTGTGTATGCATTGTAGGCAGGGCACTTCATCTCGCTCGGCTATCTCCATAAGGCACTCATTGGGGACCTGTGAGTTGTGGCTAATGTTATTCGCACACCCACTTCGTGTGAGCAATGAACTTAAAATGATCAGAGGTGATATTGTGAAGAGCCTTTGAGGTAATGCTCTCCGGCATAAGAACTATCTCAATGGCACATATTGTCAAATATTCTAATGTCGTTTTGAAGATTCAACGCTGCTAACATTAGTATTGAAAACTGTTGTGTTAGCAAGCAGCCCGGAGAGGAAATCTGTTGAATAAATCATCCTTGGAAGCGATAGTGAGCCAGTTCAAACATCCGCCATGTTTCCAGTTGTGAACGGCGGGTTGACACATCGTTGAATGTAAAGGGGTTATAGTAGGCCTACTTCGCAAAGCTCACGACGGAAAAACGAAGATTATAGAAAGATAAGCAGGGGGATGTTAGTCCACTTTCGAGACCGAGACGCCATACTAAAGTTTATAGACTCAAGATGTGATGCTGGTTCAGTCTCGGGCCTATCGGCCCGATACACCTGAAGATACGGTTTCCGTATCCAGCTGTGGATGTAATAGTGTGCCATGTACACTCTAAGCGGGGTTTCCCTACTGGTGTGCATGAACCCCCAGGGGGTGCGTGGGCCCTTCCAGGAGGTTCGTGGATGGAAACATTCTGAAATTTGGAATTGTTAGGAGCATGTTGCAAATAATATATCAATTCTCTTGTCGCTATTCGATTACAATCAGTTTTATTAAGCATTATTGATTCACTTGACTTGAGGGATTAGCCGGTTAGATGTTGCAAACGTCATCTTAGGTACTACACCGAGGGTGCGTGGTTATCCGGGGCAAAGTTATGAACCGCGTCTCCAGCTGGAAAGAGAATATAAAGTTTCCTGCGTGAGAAAGGCAATTCATTGCGAGGCTTGCGGAAATCAGCGACATTTTTGGGCACCTTAATGCTGCTCAACGTATCAAAAAACGCCTCGTGGAAGAAAGACAGGGAACACCGTTTCATCAGGTGTGTCTTGACAATTGATTGTGTGAATGCTGTGATTCAATCTTGTTTCCCATACAATGTTTGTTTCAACTGTATCTCTTGCTTTTCATTACAAATCACAGTAATTGTTCTATGCCATGGGGACTTGATCTCTTACAAGGCACGTTGAGCGTATTTTATTTACACTCAGATATGTCTTGAAAATGGGGGTTCGTGGACAAATAAGGCCTCCACAGGGGGTTCGTGGGGGATAAAAATTTGGGAACCCCTGCTCTAAGAAATGTGGGTGTGTGAAATTACTTACCTGAAATCCCCGGAGTCTATCCAGTGGGTTTCTGCAATTCCGAAAATTTCCCATTTGAAGTTTTTCATTTAGTTCAAAAGTTAATTCAATGTTGTCTGCTGATTGAGGTTCGTAATTCCAGGTGTGCCAATGCCAATTAGTATGGTTTCAGGTGATTAGTAGTGGCCCTTACCGCCTTCCGGTGTCTCAGCTTCAGCCCGCCCAGCTGGGTTCACAACTGCTGCGTCTCACTGCTCACTCCAGGTTAGGCCCTTCGGCAGGAGTGGACGGTTTAGCAATATTCTGGGGCTTAACCCTGGTGAATGTGGTAGGTTCTCATCATGAAACAGCTTCGCTCGGAAAGAAGCTAGGCGGTTGAGACTGTCCTTCGTTTCACGGGGTAGGCTCAAGACTGCACGTAGCTTGCTGTGTGCGTAATGTTTTCGCGGATGCCCGGCAGTAATGTTAGCCGTCATATGTGAACGTGATACCGGATTACCGGATGTGAAGTGCTTTAACGCGGTGCAAGAATTGATGTTGTACCATACTAATGGTGCGAAAGACTCCCTCCATCTTTCTGAGTAGTTATATTAGCGAATTCGTCAGGAGATACACACGATAAGTAGAGGAAAATAGGACAGGGAGAATTGAAAGAAAAAAGAAACGAAAAAAAGGGAAGAATGAAGTACAGTAGAGGTTAGAAAGAAAATGAAAAGAACAAATTCATCTCCGATATTAGGACACTTCACACGCATGGAATTCGAAATGAACATATGTTGTTGCGAAAATTCGTTATGGGGTTGAAAAAGGAAAACCACACAAAAAACATGGAATGAACGGCCTCCACGTAACAAATCGAATATTCAAATATCGAAGTGCATGGATCGGAGAGAATTTTCACCCGAAGAGGCTAGTGAAATAGGATCCATCACGCGGATCGAGGAGTCTGATATCATATGTACCCTGCAGTATAACTATCTCGAGCAACGATGCCAAACACAATTCCCGACCAACGTTGAACTAGTGTGACCTAGGGGGCACGGGACAGTAATCTCAGAACGGGCGGGGGTAATGATGGAATTGCCGTAAAATTTAGACGCGGTCACGGGGTTGACTTCTAAGGAACAGTCCAATCAACGGCCTCCAGACTAAGATGATATCATAGATCTATCAGAGGACCGGATGGGGTTGTTAAATACATTTAATTGCAAGATCTTACTGTGGTATCAGTCTTCACCCAAACTGCGGCAACAACAGACAGGAACATCCGTCATCAGGGTGACATGTGTGACAATGATTGGATGATTGCTCGTGATCTAATCTTGTTTCCCACACAATGTTTGTTTCAACTTTCTCTTGCTTTTCATTACAAATCACAGTAAATGTACTATGGCCATGGACTTGATCTTTTACAAGGCACTGTTGAGCGTATTTTATTGATATCACTCCGGATAGTCTTGAAAACTGGGGGTTCGTGGACAAATCTGGCCTCCACAGGGGGTTCGTGGGGGGATTAAGTTAGGGAAAAACCCTGCTCTAAGACATGTTGGTGTGAAAAAATACTACCTGAATTCCCGGAGTCTATCCAGTGGGTTTTCTGCCCATTCCAAAATGCCCATTTGAAGTTTTTCATTTAGTTCAAAAGTAATCAATGTTTTCATGCTGATTTGATGTTCTTAATTCCAGTGCCAATGCCAATAGTTGGTTGCAGGTGTTAGTAGTTGCCATTACCGCCTACGGTGGGTCTCAGCTTCAGCCAGCCCAGCTGGGTTCACAACTGCTGCGTCTCAACGGTCTACTCCATGTAGGCCTGGGCAGGAGTGACGGTTTTGAGCATATCTGGGGCTTTAACCCTGGTGAGCTGTGTAGGTGATCTCATCATGGCAAACAGTTTCGTCGGGAAGAAGCTAGGCGGTTGAGACTGTCTCGTTTCTACGGGTAGGCTCAAGGTGCTGCACGTAAGCTTTGCGTGTGTGTTGTGTGCGTTAATGTTTTCGCCGGATGCGGCAGTGAATGTTAGCCGTCATATGTGAACAGTGATAACCGGATTACCGGATGTGAACGTAGCTTTACACGCGGTGCAAGAATTGATGGTGGTACCCTACTAATGGTGCGAAAGACTCCCTCCATCTTTCTGAGTATGTTTATTAGCGGAATTCGTCATGAGATTACACACGAGAAGTAGAGAAAAATCGGAAGGGAGAATGAAGAAAAAAGAAACGAAAAAGGAGAATGAATCCAGTGAGGTTAGAAAGAAAATGAAAGAGAGAAAGATTCATCTCCGATTAGACACTTCACACGCACATGAATTCGAAATGCACATATGTTCGTTTCGAAAATTCGTTATGGTAAAAGGAAAACCACACAAAAAAAAAATGGATGCACGGCCTCCCGTAAACAATCGAATTATTCAAATATCGAATTGCATGGATCAGGAGAGAATTTCTCACCGAAGAGCTAGTTGAAAGTAGATCCATTCACGCGTGATCGAGGAGTCTGATATACTATCAGTACCTGCAGTAATAACATAATGACAAACGATGCCAACAATGTCCCGACAACGTTGAACTAGTGTTGACCTAGTGTCACGGGACAGTAATCTTAGAACGGCGGTACATGATTATATCCCATTGCCGTAAATTTTAGACGCGGTCACGGGGGGGACGTTCTAAAGTGAACCGTCCAATCCATACGGCCTCAGCTAAGATGAGATACTAGATCTACTCAGGACCTGGATGGGGTTTTAAAATTACATTTAATGCAATCTCTACTTGTTGTATCAGAGCTTCACAAACATGCGGCACAAAGACAGGAACATCCTTTCATCAGGTGTGACAATTAATTGTGTGATGCTCGTGATCTAATTTGTTCCCAAACAAGATTTGTTGCAAACTTTATCTCTTGCTTTTCATTACAAATCACCAGTAATTGTACATGCCATGGATTGATCTCTTACAAGGACCCTGTTGGGTTATTTATTTATATCACTCCGATATGTCGTGGAGAATGGGTGGTTCGTGGACAAATCTGCCTCCACAGGGGGTTCGTGGGGGGAATAAACAATTTGGGAACACAGCTCTAGAAATGTTGGGTGAAAATACTACTGAATTCCCCGGAGTTATCCAGAGGGTTTCTGCAATTCGAAAAATTCCCATTTGAAGTTTTATTTAGGTTCAAAGTAATTCAATGTTTTCTGATGATTTGATGTTCTTAATTCCAGGTGCCAATGCCAATAGTTGGTTCAGGTGTTAGGAAAGTGCCCTTACCGCCTCCGGGGTCTCACTTCAGCAGCCCAGATGGGTTCACAACTGCTGAGTCATCACTGCTATACTCATGTAGGCCCTGCAGGAGTGACGGTGTAGCAATATGGGGCTTTACCTGGTGATTGCTGTAGGGTCTCATCATGAAACAGTTTCGCTCGGGAAGAAGCTAGGCGGTTGAGACTGTCATCGTTTTACGGTTGTAGGCTCAAGGACTGCACGTACTTTGCTGGGGTGCGTTAATGTTTTAGCCGAGTTGCGGCAGTAATGTTAGGCCGTCATATGTGAACAGTGATAACGGATAACGGATGTAACGTTAGCTTACACGCGGTGCAAAGAATGATGTTGGACCATACTAATGGTGCGGAAAAGAATCCCTCCACTGTTCTGGAGTATGTTATATTAGCGGAAGTCGTCATGAGATACACACGATAAGTAGAGAAGAAAATAGGAGGAGGATGAAGAAAACACGAAACGAAAAAGGGAAGAATGATAGTCAGTAGAGGTTAGAAAGAAAATGAAAGAGAGAAATATTCATTCTCCCGATTAACACTTCAAACGCATGGAATTCGAAATGCAATATAGTCGTTTCGAAAACTTCGTTATGGTAAAAGGAAACCACACAAAAACATGGATGCACGGCCTCCCGTATCAAATCGAATTATTTCAATATCAGAATTGCATGGATCAGAGAGAGAATGTTGCTTCACCCGAAGAGCTAGTGGAAAGTAGATCCATTCACGCGTGATCGAGGAGTCTGATATCACTATCAGGACCTGACAAGTAATAAGATATGAGAAACGATGCCAAACAATTCCCGACCAACACGTTGACATGTGTTGACCTAGTGTCACGGGACAGTAATCTTAGAACGGCGGTACATGAATTGCCCAGTTAAAATTTTTAGACGCGGTCACGGGGACTTTCTAGGGAACCGTCCAATAATGCCATACGGCCTCCAGCTAGTTGATATCATAGATTAATCAGAAGGACCTGGATGAGGGTTATTATTTTTTTAAGGGTTAATTACATTTAATTGCAATATCTCTACTTGTTGTATCAGATCTCACAAAATGCCACACACATAGACAGAAATCGGTTTATTCGTCTGCGAACACTCGCGGATGGGTGAATGACTTTGGATTAGGAGGAAAGGAGTCTTTTGGTCTGGGGTGTACGATTTTTTCGAAATATTGGGTTTTTTTCCTAACTAAATCGGACAGAACAAGGGGAGGGACAGGTCGAGCGAGGAGAAGAAGGACGTGCAGAGGAGAGGAGGAGACAGAAATTTGAACGGACGGGCAGTGTGGCAGTTAAAAGTAAAATGTTGCTTGGTTGATAAGTGTTGGAAATTTCAGTTATTAGGGCAAAAGAAAAACATCGAGCAAACTCCCTTATTCCCCCACCCAGTGAGCGGCAATGTGTTAAGTTCGAAAACTTGATCTACTCTGGTTTGTTATCAACTATGCAGATCTTCACAAGAAGCCATTGCTATGATCGGACACCCTTCGAGTCATAGAACTATTTGATCGTAACTTCCAGTCCCTCTATTTTTTCTTTTTAGTATACTCCTCCTCTGAAGATATACGTTCGGTATAAACCTTCTGAGCCAATTATCAGCTTACATCAACCTTCCTTGTGGGCAGAAAAAAAAATGGTATTCGTTGCTTCCCTCCTGTCGAAAGTGGCTACCGATGGGGAGTATTATCCATTGTTCTAACCACAACTACTATATAATATGTGCTGACGTATCGCTAATTATCTTACACTTACTAACCCCTCTCGATGAGACATTCGGTTTGACAAACGAGGAGATGGTCGTCTTCCAAAAAGCTAGGTCTGTTCACATGCAGAGTCTGGGAGGATTCTGTATGTTACAATCACCCCTCGCCACATCCATAGCACTGCGGAATGATCAATCAAGGAAACGGTCAGTTTGGTTGTGTGTATGTAAATTTTTTAGTATTTCAGCATTTATATATTACATCGACTTACCGCGTCAATTTGCCTAGTCGAAGCAAACGGCGCCCACGGTACTTCCGCAATTCAACGATAGGCCACCAGACAGTTGATTAAACCCAGCCCCCTGGCCCGTGGGAAACTGCTTACCGGGTCACTTGATTTCACAGGCCTGGCCGCCGGGGGGGGGAATGAAGTGATGGAAATAGTATGAATAATTAGATCACTATTTGTGTTCGTATTACTACTACTACTACTACTACTACTACTACTGCTACTACTACTACTATACTACTTCTGACACCAATGGTTGTACGCGGTCTAGGGCCGGGCGGTGTTAGCACGGGGCTCGACTACAATAGATCAAAGGTTCGCGAAAGACACCGTTTTGTTCTGGGGGGCTCTAGTCCAGACGCGCGTATAGTATTCGGGTTAACAACTTAAAATGGGCTGTCCTCGTGATCAGAGCTAAATATAGTATTATATATTGTATATTCTATAACGGCGTTCCGAGAACAGAGCCAACGAGAAGGCGAGGACTGTTCGACGGGATATTTGGTCAGAAACCGTTTTTGAATTGCGATATTTTTAGGGAGAGTTTCTGGACAGTGCTGACATTATTCCTGGAAAAGAATTTTATGGAGGATTATTAGCACTCGATATGAAATGGGGTCCATCCCGGACTGATCAATCAATCGAGAAACTTAGTTCACCGAACGACCGCCATGTTGTGATCCTGTCCGGATCGTAAATTAAGTATTCTCTCAACAATTTTGAGAAACGTGAGGAAAAAATCGTTGCGAGATTCGAGAAGTAATTTTCGGCGTGCGAGAGGGACAGTAACCGAGGGAGTGGCTCGTTTTTCCGATTGTGGTGACAATTAACTGTGTCGTGCGTGGATTGGGTCACTTATTCAGAATTCTGCGGAGTTCTGGTACAGCAGTATTGCCGTATTTCAGTGGGTCCTTATACGCTCTTTTTTATATTAACATATCGGGGTTCCTGAAAGTCATGAGTTATGGGGGCAGTAGGGACTGTCTCGGCATATCTAACGGTCTTGTACAACTGGTAGCAAATACTACTATACGAATTTCAGTTCGCCTGTTAGCCAGTGGCTGGAGATCGAAAGGTTGCAAGGCCTCATTGTACAAGATGTAGATGGCACCCAAAATAATACGACACGTTCGTTTCTGTATAAGCTCCAAACTTTCGGACTGCAAAGCGGTATTTCCATCATGTAACATAGGGGTAGCACATTCGGAAGCAGGACGAACACAGGCTTTGGAAACCAGAACTAGGTTCCTTAAGGAAACCCCGATTCATACCAACCTATCTGTCATATACCCAGCAAACACAGGCACTTAAAACGTTATGAGAATGTTCCGTCTAATGTTTCATTAACATTATTTTTTAGTTTGCTAATTATGTTACATTTTCCTTTTATAAGAATGTCAATAATAAAACGTTGGAAAACTTCATCAGAAACGTCATCGAAATGATTGATAATACCACATTCCAAGTTATGAAAGCATTTCTAGAAACTATGACTACGCTCAATGACCACACTGTTGACCTGTGATTTCCCAAGTCCGGCTGATCTCCAATCCTAGTAGAATGTTCCCACCACAACATTCAACCCTTTACCATCAATCATCAGGGCATGCCCTTTGAAACGAGTTTGCTGCTATACAGTTCCATGCCAAACTTTGGAGGTTTAGCTCGTGATGAATATTATTCGCCCAGATTTTGCAATTTTTTACCATCATGACCAATCTGACTATAGGCTGAGTAGCTCGTCGATCCTGCACCAAGGCTCATATCATCAACGCACCTGAAGCAATGATTACTGGTAGTTGCTGAGTCCATATTTATTGACAATAGTAACAAATAAAAACGGCCCAAGCTTTGTTCCTTGTGGTACAGCACAGTAATAAAACGACCCCCATCCGGAAATTGCATACTGGTACTTCATTCTTTGCCGTCGAGAGGTTAGGAAATTGCTAAGGTATTGTACATAATCTTGAGAGATTGCAGTAAGGGAGAAAAATTGCTTTAATGGATCCGAAGTCTATTACAGTAAACAAATATTGTCTGTATATATTCCGTAGGTCATCACAATAAATATATGTCATCAAACAGGCTACATCGCGCGTTTTCTCGAGGGCCCGTTGTATGATAGATTCACGCACACGAAATATTCACTGTCTAACATGAAAGCTTTAGAGCCCCACTTCCCTCACAACCTAATCGGTGTCGGGTTGATGTGATGGCCTCGTTGATGATACCATTTCCTCGTTTCGATCCAAGGCCACGAAGACACGGGTCATTCATCTCTTGCATAACGACAGATAAAAAAATCTTGCTCATCCTCGTTGACGTGGGAGAAGGGCTGCTCCCGATTCACCTGTACACAACCTCTTCATGGAGGTAGAGATTGATAGTTCAATTCCGCACATCTGTTTGTTGGATACATCAGAGAGATGTCTGCTTGCACTGTAAGTTGTGTGCTCATGAGGATCAGTTGTCGTATTCCACGAGAGAAAGTGAAAAGGGTATACTCTGTTGATATCCTGCCAGTGTGAGTGCCGGTAAATAGGACGCATGACAGACACGGGCAGTCCTGGCAATGCGAACAGCCTATATGATTGAATATGACATGGGTTGGCACCATGCATAAAGTTTAGTTGCACGATGAAGTGACATAGCTAATCAGTGTGCCAGGTTCGAAATTATCGAAACAACAAGGGTTGCGCACTGTAGTAGTGGGGTTTGAAAGGCCAGGGTTAGCAATGGCCATGCAAGGGTGATGATTGTGAAGCGCTTTGAGTTCTGCATCCTACATGCAAAGCGCGATAGAAATCAGTATCATTAAATCCATTAGAAAACGTGTTTTTGTGACATTCCATCCATGTGTAAAATTTGTCAATTTCGAAATAAAGATGTCAGCGAATATAGTCATAACGAATTTGACCAACACGCAAACACACACATACACACGCAAATATACACCCGCGCAACGCGGCTAACGGACAACATTCGGGTGCACGTATTGCTGACCATCAGGCACCTGGATACAATTATATGGTACCATCATGGATACGGATCACTCAAGCGTGACGTCCCACCTCTATATGAATGACGTTTCGCGGAACCTACTTTCATGGCTGCACGAGTGAATCTACACTCTCGTCTGTCGGATGGGGACGTTAAATGGCGATCCTGGGAGAGAGAATCCTCACCCCTGCCTTGTTACTCCGGGCACTCTTCGAAAAGAGTAGTCGAGATTCGCCGGTGTACTTCCACACCCAAAAATGTAGCCTCTATCATTTCCAAATAAGGATGTCTTTAGTCAGATGAAGCACCTTCGGGACATAAAACGAGGCGTATAACTAAGTATGCCTACTCCAGCAGGGGGCACTCGTGGCCCTCTAACTGGCATTGTCTCTCTAAACACATGCCTACAGTAAAGTCTCTCCGCGTGGAGAGGGGCGCACGGGGGACGTCAGTCGCTTCTACTGAAAACAAAAACAAAAACGTTAAGGTAGTAAATGTATGTACACCCACACATATACACACAACATGTAAAGACTGCATAGATAAGTACCATAGTGAATTAGAATATAACTCCAAGAATAAATCAAACTTTTCCATGTTTCGTTGGTCTATAGACTGATTCGTTCCATCCTCTCCTGAATTGAATCCCTATCTTTATTGAGTAGTACTCTATACAGGACATCGCAGAGCTTAGAAGCCAGGTGTAAAAAATACGACTGACGCGCGCTCTTAAAGCCTAACGTCATCGCTCCCGTTTTGAGATGCTTTTAGCGAGGCAGAGTTTATTTTAACGAGGAAGTAACAAATCCCCATAAAGTAACAGTAATGACCCCATAATTTGAATTGACAGTGATTTTGCCTAACTGCTAATCCTGATACCGAATCAAAAGTGCACTGTTGTTGTATAAGAAATATAACAGATTGGATCCCGTGTTGAGATGCTTGAGCGAGTCAGAGTTTTCTTAGCCCATGAGGTGCAACTTTCATTCAAAACTGTAAGGGTGAGAGTCCCAGAATTCAAAGTTAACAGTATTGTTGTTCGAACGTGTTCCGCTGCAGAACGCGTTGTTGAATAAGTACCTTTGTGCGATCATACAATTACATGGGCTACTGCGTATGGGTCTCAGAAGACTGAATACCTACCCTCATCGTCGTCGCTACTGCTGGACCTAATCTACCACGCTCGCCCGACGTTAACCATATTTTCACAGCTCCTTCGACGAAAATAGAGATTCTCCCAATGAAGGCCAAACTAGTCCAATCTAACAAAGTTGTTGTCGGACATTACAACAATTTGTATTATTATGGCCTCCTCTACACAAACCAGATACTATTGGACAATAAGAAGTCTGTCTAATGGAATCATTGAGAACTTTTGTTCGCTAGACATGATGCTATTACTCAGCATGTTCAGGCATTGTCCTCATATATGTGGTTTAATAGATTGGCATCGTTTGATTGAGAGTGCTGATCTGAGATATTCCACCTATATTTACTGTTGCTATTCGCCATAGCAACGGTTGCTATGGTATCACTTGTGGTGGTTAGGAACCATCTGCTGAGGGGCACCCTGGGGATTGCTTTCTCGTTCTCAGATGCTGACGAAAAAAGATAGTTGTTAATAGTAACTGTCATTTGCGCGTGCGCACGAGGCTAATGGTGACCACGTACAACTGGCAATATCTGAGCAGTTTCTGTAGCCGTTCTAAGTAGAAAATGGATGACCTGCGGTAATTTGCGACTGAGGTGAATAGAAGTAATCGGAAGGGGGTGGAAAAAACGAAAAATATGGTCTTGATGGACTTTAATGAGTAGACTCTGTAGAACTAAGTGTATAGTTTATTAGTTTAGTGGGAAATGGTCAGGAAGGAACTGAATCCTCTTGACCGACCCCGAATCACAACAACCCAAGAAGAAAAACAGCAGAACTTACAACTAGTGAAAAACAAGTCGGGACTGTTTTTCAAGGCAATGACTTGCGAAGAGAAATATTTTACGAATGTCTAATCTGCAACGTTTACCACGAAACGTCACACAATAGCCCTTATTAGTGGTGACATAGGAAAATTCGAAGGAATAGTCGAAAAAAGGTTATCGGAGTCATGGAAATTTTTTGAAATTTGAATCAACTCACCACGAATTCACCTTAGCTCCTTGAAGTCAGACCAAGGCGATTTAATCTTTCCTCATAAATCCGGGCGAATCCTATTGAACCGTTCGTGAACTATACATGGAAGTAACATTATTACAATAGAAAATGGTTCGAAATATTAAATTATTCAGTCCTTCGTCACTCTCGGAGTCATTCCTACTATATAGTAACGTCAGAGTATTCCGTTGACATTTCTTCAAGTAAGTCTCACGCAAAAGTTATGTTGGGGTGCTAATAGATGGCCTAAGCTATCACTTATGATTAGAGAAGATTTTCAATGCCACAGAACCAATAGATAGCGCACTTCACTGTAGTGAACATTTGCTCTTGTTGTCGTAGAACAAGGATCTTATTAGATGCTCGGAGAAGCAAGCAATGCAGAGGTCACTGTGGTGCGTGTGTCGGTTCGAGTAATCGTCAATTTGGAATCCCCTCATCTACTTTTCATGGATTGAGGTAATAATATTTTGTGACTTCATTGAGCCGTGGTTTTGCTTTCGGGTTTTGTGGTTTTAAGGTCGAAGTAAATTCCGTCCATCCCGATACTGAAGAAATAAACTCACAGTTATTTAGGTTTAAAAAAAAAAAAAAAAAAAAAACGTTGGACGTAAAGAGGACTTTGTTCAATTCTTTCTTTTATGATCGTTGGAATGTTAGCCCTTCCTCGACGTTTCAGTTGGAGGGGAAAAAAACGGTGATAATAAGTTCACAGTCCAGGCAACAAATTTCCATCAATGTTCTTTTTGCACCGATTCATTTGCACCGATTCATTCGACCCGACACATTGGCCGTAAAAGGACTTTTTTTCAATACTTTCTCTTATGATTGTTGGAATGTTAGCCCTTCCTCGACGTTTCAGTTGAAGGAAAAAAAGCCGTGATTATATACGTTCACAGTCCAGGCAACAAATTTCCATCAATGTTCTTTTTGCACCGATTCATTTGCACCGATTCATTCGACCCGACACATTGGCCGTAAAAGGACTGTTTTTCAATACTTTCTCTTATGATTGTTGGAATGTTAGCCCTTCCTCGACGTTTCAGTTGAAGGAAAAAAAGCCGTGATATACGTTCACAGTCCAGGCAACAAATTTCCATCAATGTTCTTTTTGCAACCGATTCTTTCCTTTTCTTTATCAGGAATGACCTTAAATACTGAAATAATTCGTGAAGCGACCTGTGCAAAACACGGTCAGGGGAACCACATGGGTAGTAAATGTACTATCATTGTACTGTTCCAGTTGAAATCCCTGAACATATTTCACGCGGCAGCTTGACGTCATTCCGCATGATTCCTCAACGGCATAAATAAACCGAAGACGTAAGTCTCCGCGTGTACAGCCGCGCGATTATTCTCACATCCGCCTAATGAGAGTGGGGGGATAAACTTGGAAGCGGTACCAGCATAGCGCACTTGTATGTTTGTGTTGAGGATTATGGTGGAGGTTTTCCATCAACGAAGGGATGCTGTATGGCAACTGTATAGACGCACATTTGCATACTGTCTAATCGCTAGATTCCGGCTTATAGGCCAAACTCCGTGTTATGGATGGTGTTTATGCCATTATACTGGAGATATTTTGGGGTTTGGGGGCGGGAACGCAACCGTTTATTCCATCATAGCGACTATATTAAATCGATTTTTTGAAACAAAGAACGTTATGTAGCACGCAATCTTGGTAATTCTTTTTGTTGTAAACTTTTTTTCGAAGTTTCAGATAGTTTCTCCAACAATATATTGCCGCGTACCGAATCTCCGAACTAAGCATTCCCTCTTTCAGCGTGAAAACTGAAGAAGCATTGTGTTTATACACCATAAACATTGGTTTTTGTAAACTATACACACAACACATAGGTAGGGGATCTAGTCTACAGGTGTATGGGGTGTCCCTTCCGGGTAGAGCATGATTCTGGTACACCTGTACTTTGGACTTGAAGGTCAATAAATTCGATGGAAACCTTTGCGTGGGTCATTATTTTAGGCCGTCTTTTTGGATTCGAAACTAGTTGTTATTCATAACGATTTTCCCCGGAAATCTTACTGTAATACATGTATACAGGTAGGATTTTAGTGATGCCATTCATATTTTTAGGATGTCAACATACCATATAGACCTAATCTCATAGGTCCCCTGCATACAGCCATCTTCAGTTTTCAAAGCGGCTATGGCGGTCCTATTTAAATTGACAGAATTTGAGGTTGCTATTGGGATGTTTCGATGAATCAGGAGGTTGCGAGCTCACATATTGGCAAGCCATTAAATCAATAGCTACCCTCAACCTAGCCCTTTATACAAGCGTTAATTCCAATCATTTCGAAGACATATACAAAATAAATATTTCACATAAAACAAATAGGGTACATTAGTAACTCTGACGATACTGGGAAACCACAATGGTATCGGTTGAGATTCGCGAATAAAGCTATTGACAGCTTGTGGAACGCAAACGCCCTAACCCAATAAAAATGACTAGTTTACACACTGCCAAAAACAATACTCAACCGCACTACCACAAACAAAATAGCAACAGGTGAATTAAGACAATGAAGCTACGGACTCAAGTAGTAGTAGTTGTTCAAATTCGCTTGACGGCTGACAAGGAGAATAGTTTATTTTATCATAGTCACAGCCAGGAAAAGCTTTTCTATTCCTTTTAGTAAAAAAAAAACACTTGAAAGGGCTTTTCAACCTAACCTAGGAGCCCAGGTTATAGGTCCCAAGTTGGTTGTGGCACCAATTCAGAGAGCCAACTTATCCAATAGACGACTTCGTTGGACCTTGCAAGGCGCAAACCTCAAATTTTATTATTGCAGCGACCGAGGAAGCCATTATGTCGAAATCTAGGTTTCAGGGTTCAGATATAGGGGACTTCTAAGGGGACTTTGTCATTCAGATAATATGCTCAATAACCTGCGAACCCAGGATAGCCATAAGATTTTGTTTTCATGGTGACCATCCATTTTCAGGGGCTACCAACCACTTATGGCCCTGCATAACCGCTATTTCAATATGGTAATGTAGGAATGCCTGATTGAGGTGCTTTAAGAGTTTGGTATTGATGTTTTAGGCGAATGATCGCTCTAGACTGGAACTATTTAGTTTATGAATATAGTTTGGTAAGCGGAGTATGTATATCGTGCGTATTGTGGCTATACTCATACAACAATTTTGTCCGAAATTTCTCAGAAATCTTGAGCTGGACTTGTACAACTACGATCTTGATCTTAGGTGATAACATCCCCTCATGAAAGTCGACACATACATAGAAATGTTGTACCTAGGTTTCCGCAACACAGCAATACTCTTGGTTTCTTAAGAATAACCCATTGAAAACATATTTGTCCGATATCAGGCAAAGAATAGTGTTTAGATTTTTCTACCTGCCCTGCGTAATACCACAAAACAGCAAGTCATAGTATGTCGTCTTAAATATAAGTAGATTTCTTCTGCCATGTCATGTAGTAAGTATTAGCATTTAGCATTTTGCCAAGTTTTACGAGTTCGGTCGACGCCCATTTTATCAGGCTGCTTCTAACGTAGCGATAGATAATCTCAATATTGACACTGATTTGTAGACTTGGAAATGGGAATGCAATTCGCATGCCATGTTTGCCTCTGATAGCGACATCTGAAATGGCACACGCGATGTTTGCTCCCCGGTTTTTTTTTTTTTTTTTTTTCTATAATCAGCCCCATAACGAGACACCGGAAAATAATGCTGTGGATCGATGACTGTTGCCAGACATCGAGTGGTTTGAATATAGAGAGCTCAGAGAACATACTGTACGTTGGCTACTGAACTGGTTCAATGGCATCAAGCGCCCGTTGTCCTCATTGGAAGAGCTGCTGACAATATTGGATGCGGGAGCATAGAAAACACGGCATACATCCTTACTGAATAACTTTTCTTGGCGCGCTAATGCCGGACACCAATAGTCAGGTCTCCTGAATGAACATTCAGTACATTCAGTGTGTCTGATTCGCAAGAAAGGATTTTCACTATTCACTTAACTGATGTTGAAGGAGGTAGAGCTAGTTTGTATACTGGGAATGCATGAAGGGAAAGATGGTATGACAGGGGCCATCGATGCTCTTGATGCCCTTCATATGACACATTCTGACAATCACCCACCTTTATTGGTAAATTGCACAATGATGTGCCTCTAACTCCTATAGGAACCTAGCAGAATTACATTTACTAATATAGTTGACGGTTATTTCAGAATACCAATGTGAACGACCGAAAAGACACTAAGCGAATCAATTAATTTTGTGAAGGTGGCCGACATTAATATTTAGATTTATCTCCCAAACTCAATCTGGTTACCAAGACCAATTAACCAAATTTTCAAAGAAGATGGCTTTCATAATTCTTTATTCCGAGAAGACCGCCGTAAGGGGATTTTCACGAGTATTAATCTATTGGATACATTGACCTTTTTCATTACAGTTCAGTCACTGAATGTTAAACTATAACTGTCTCAGATCCGCTAATTCGGAACCCCAAATAGCGGTCTGAACGTGACTTACCAACATGTTCCCATGACGCGAAAAAAAACCCACGACAGTCTTACTGAATTCGTGATCACAACCACGCCAGATTCAATCCTTTACTCGTCCCAACTACTTCCGATATCCTGGAATAGGTCTTCAGTGGCGGCCAACTGACATTCAGATGGCGGACGTGCAGGTGACTAAAGGTAATGAGTCTATTGGGTCTGTTGACCATTTAAAGGTTGGTTTACAAAATGCAAATTCAGACCTACTACTGACTATGAATACAAGAAAAATTCTCTCTGAATAGGCTGCCATTGTGAAATCAAAATATTCTTCCCTAAAGTGATCTTATAGCGCCACCAACAGCAATGCCCGGATAGTTTATTGAATATGTCGGCAACCTATTGTGAGCTCAGCCACTAATCCATTCCATAACTTTCCCATTCCCCTCGATCCGAGAAAATTGGAATTCCGAAATTGGCGGGTGATCATGCCAAGAGACTAACAAGATTAGGTATACATGGCCTGCTGGCCTACTTAGAATGAGTGTCATTGCCAGAACCAGACTACAACTATGATCGTTGGGTGTCCTATATAATTGGGATGATCGTTCTGAATAGCGTCCATTCTGAAATCCAAGATGGCGATCGAAATAAGGACCCAACAAATGTTTCCATCAATTGGATTAATCTTATGTATGTACAAACTAAATGTTGCTGAAATGCATGTGTTTTTTCTTGGAAGTGCAAAGCTAGGGCCCTTCCTACCTATTAGCAAAAAAAAAAAAAAAAAAAAAAAAAAAAAAAAAAACTTCAAACCTTCTCAGAATATGTTATAATATGGCACAATAGTTGTTTATTATCTGTGTATTTCTTTTCTACAAAATGTTTTGCAGTTTGTAAACAGCTTTCACATTGGTATTATAATTTCACAATGAACACATTTGGATGCCATAGTTTACATTTGTTAGTGGCCACATGTTTGTATAATTTACATATTCCCCATCAAGACGACCACTAGTTGTCGCTACTCTCTCTTACCATGACTGGCGGTAATCCTGAAATAATCAACGGCGCCGATATCGGTTATCTACAGGTAAGATTTCTGTATCAGCCGTTGGATAACCATCGCGTGTTGGGGATCGATTCCCTTTCCCTTTTCTTTTCTCTAATAGGACACCAATTGAGTACACAACTTTATGCCCTTGGCTTCTTCTGGTCAAACCTTGCCTTCCAATGTATTAATCTTACGTGATTTCCCTGACTCCAAACCGTAAAGACCGTTTTGATAACACGTTGCCTCGCTTTTCCCGTTAAGCTAACCAACACAAAACGCATCATCATCACTATAAACAGTTGAATATTAGACTCATTGACTAATTGGGGTCGTATCGAGTGGTGACAGTTTAGAAATAGGGCGTATCCTACGCTATGGGAAATGAAAGTTTTGTTCTCTTGCAGCTGTGAACTAACGTCTTCGCCATGAACCGAACATTCACTTTCCAGTCTCAACTATAATTTGGCAACACTCATATGCAGAGGTGAACCTTCCAAATTTTCTAATTTGTTGTGTAGTCCAGCAGTCATGCAAGGACTCAGTCTCGCGATGTTATCCCCCGTCACCAAAGAACAACTGATATCACAGTCGATGCCGTATGATAGTCGGGCAAATCTTCCAAATGTTATTCTTTATCTTCGTTCCATTGATTGGATATAACAGTCCGCCCGGTTTTCTGTGACTGTTCAAGGGGTTCAGGCGGCGAAAATTTCCTGGCCGTTCATTGTGCTATTCCTTATCGGCTTTTGAGATGCACAAAGAGCGTTCACTTCCGAACCATCTTTTTTACATATACGTGCACACCCCGAGTTCAGGGCTTCTTCAGCAGTACCACGCCTCGAATCCAGGACAATACTGTTTTTTTGTTCGGCGTTCTGGCTCTGACACAGACGGGAGGCATTAATCGATATCCCAGGTCGGGGAACACGTTCTCCTCTTGTCTGCATGTGTCTAAAGCGATGTGAATGGCCCCATCACCCCTCCAAATAAATACAGGTGCCGAACATTCCTAAGAAGAGGGAACAAATAATGTAGCTCATAAAATCATGTTCTACTACTGGGCAGCTGATTATCTTGGTTTTATAATCTGAATCAATTGAACTATCCAAACAATGCGATTGGTTCTATTGGTAGATGCTGGTGTTCTACTAATCTATCGGGTTTTTTTTCTCCTTCGACTGGGTTCATAACCGTCGACGTAAATTAGTGGCGGATGCTGACTTGCGTCATATTCCATAAATTCCCCAAAACACACACGTCAGTTTGGCAGTTTGGTCCTGTGGAGTGTGTCTCATATGGTTTGTGCTCGATTTGAGTATGAAAGTTCCATTGGGGCAGGATATATTCCAAATGGAATGAACGACACACGCGTAGGCAAATACGCACTTTTTATGCATTATTATACATTTTACTCGACTGCATTCGCTTCTAACCAACATAACAATTCGATTTTCACATCCCAACTTTCAATGATCCCACCTTCAGGCGAGGATTTCCCATATGTGTGAATCTCGTGCGGCTTCTACTATTAACATCGATGGCCAAAACCCCCAAGCCCCCGAGTAGAAAATTTCAATAAGGTGGTGGAATATTCGCTGAGATAAGCCTAGCTGCATAGACTTTTATCCTGAATACATGGGGAAGCACTGGTAAAAATACTTGTGTACCATGTGGCAAATATACTGGATCATTTGCCATATTATCCATGAGATATCTCCCTAGCTAGAGCTTTGCTGCCATAGATGCGGATGTCGCAAGCGGCGAGACCCCATGAATGGCTGATTCATGCGATTACAAACATGAAAATGAGCTGCAGTGGTTGCAGAGATAGAGACAAGTCCGTAGCAGCAAAAAAATCATTCAAATAAAATGGGACGAGCACTAAGAAGCCCAGAAAAAAAAAAACGAAAAAAAAAAAACGGGAACTAATGCTGCAGTTGGGCCGCATCACGGCAAACTGATTCTGTGGAGAGATCTTAGTCAGAAGCAATTTAATGTCCTTTTTCAGCCGGTGTTTATTGTGTATGGTCACTTTTATCTCACCATACAGTTTAGTACCTCCTAAGAAAACATTTTCTCGCAAAAACTGCGATTTACTCAATACCGAGCATACTACATCTGTTTCGATGGATCCTTTACCCGGTGAACATCTCAGGTCGCTAAACGAAAGGTCTTGCTAGATATCATACCGCCAAATAATCACCTCAAAAATGGTACTTCCTCCGTAACCCCCCCTTGCCACATCATACGCTCCCGCACGGTGTAATCCTAAGAACTCTTGTTGGTAGTTGGGAAGTGGGGTTTCTGGGTCGGGGAACGTTTTAGGCATCTGCATATGTTGTCACTATCCCGTCCCCAAACAGTAACGCGGTCGGAGAAACACGGTTTCCCCGAGGCAGTGTATCTGTCTCAATCTCCCAAATAAACACTGACAGGTGCAAAACATTCCTACAATGGTGAAACGCATTGGGCTAATAAAATCATCGTCACTGGGGCTGATTGCTGGTTTCATTGAATCAATTAAACTATTCAGAACATTGTGCTAATAGTCACATGACGTGGGAAGCCGGAAGGCAGACGGACAAGTGCTCCTACGGATCGTTTTCGTCCTAACTGATACAAATTTAGGTTAGTTGTTCCACTGGTGTGAATGTATCCGGGCGGTGCGTCGCTGGATAGTGATAGTTGTCTCATTTTCTGTAATCAGCAATTGCTTCCTGATAGCCGCCTGCGTTACCTAGTTCATACTTCCCAACGCCGAAAAGGATTCCAGTCCGTGCTGGTAAACCAGCTTTATTACGAAGGTAAATGAAAGGAAAGACGTTCGGTGTGTCAGTCTACGGTCTTGGGGCTAGGATACCATGATGCGTCCTGCAGGTACAGCACGGATGTGAAAAATCGCGAATTCACGTGAGCTGAGATGGTGCCATTGTCTGAATATGTTCTATTAGTTGTCAAGATTAGATATGGCTCCACAAGACTAAAAACAAAAATATCAATGAAAAGCAATTACCAAACAAATAGCCAAAATAATCACAGTTACCAATTCGTATTACGGATGAGTATCACCGCGGAGAATTCTATGAATATTCTTCTTAAACATGCAGTGACGACAACATGCATAAGACGTGCACTTTAATGGTCTTTCCGCATGAACTTTTAGTTTGTTTCTGCCTAAACAAGCCGGCAAGCCACATTACGCAACACTGGAATCTCACCCCTAAACAGCGAAAAAACTTGCCTACGATAGCATTGTTTCCTGGTGTTGGATGAGTAGGAAGAAATAGTATGCTAGCTGATAAGGAGAACCTCGATCGTAGGTGAGCCCCTACGCCGCCTGTTAGTGTGACAGTAACAAGCGATTATCTGTGTAATTGAATGGGGATCATGAGACATTACTACACATTGCTAAGAATTGGAATTAAGGTAGGGATCACAGCAACGTTATAACAATATATAACATTAAATTCATTCAATAAATGCGAAAGTACCTAACAATTGTAATGTAAAAGAATAAACATCGGCCTATTGTCGCTTTCTTGCGAAGGGCGAACTTGATTAGGTTTTTTTTTTTCATTTTCTAATTATAACGTTTGTGTACATCGAACACAAGGCGGGTGTTGTTGTAGAGAAATGACGCCAACTATCTTATTCAAGTAGATGACTATATTATATAGCTTTAAAAGATGATTGCATTAATAATAAGAAAATTCGATTGAATATCTTATAAAGGTTCCAAGACAGCTAGATTTAGGCTATATGAAAGGTTTCAGTTGTGTATTAGTTCTCCTGGCTATGAGTCGGCCCATAGGCATGAAGAGCCATTGGGAGTAGAGGGAAAACCCCTCCCTTCAAGGAATTTGGTATGAAAGTAGGTCCATGGGCATTGTCCTCAGTGATATAGGCATCCCATGCATAGGTGAATGGCAACTCGGTCATCATGTAGAGTGACAGGCCACAAAGGGTCACACGTGGAGTTGGCAGAGTTGCAGTTAGATATTCCGTTCCGATTTTTTTTCCTCCAAAGAGGGGTTATCAAGGAAACAGGCCTCCCTGAAGATGTTTTTCGATTTAAGAGTGTTAATGCCCTCAAACAACAGTCTTGATTTGTCTTTCAAGAATTGTTGGCGAGTTTTCCGTGTTCTGTTTTTCTTCTCTCTGGGGTGTAGTGGTTTCAGGGTCGTGCATTGAGGATTCTTTCTTCCTGAAACTTTCCTCTAATAAACTAAACTTAAACTAAACTAAATTATAATAACTATAATAAACTACAACTAAACTAAACTGAAACCACATAAATGAAAACGAGTTCCACGGAAAACGCGACTGAAACATGTCTACTACTTACAGAAGACGAGTAACAACTATAGCCGTATATCCTCCTTCTGTTGCTGTGGTCCCATGCTCTGCGATATCAGTAACCTTTCCTGTGACATACCGCACCGCTCATTCTCGCTCGCTGATGAACAGACCGTATTGCTTCCTTTTCGAAAACTGGGTCTCTCGCGGGAAAGTACAGGTGGCGCGAATGAAAGAAACGTGACCCTTAATGACGAGCAGTGAAATAGAGTAGCTGTTGCTGGGTTCAGCACTTGATCGATACGACATGCTTAGCGGTATTTAATTATTAGCCATATAAGTTTGCATTTTCCACAGTATAAGTAATAGCAGCTGCGGCATATGTCGTTAAAAATTATATTAACATGGAACGGCAACACTGTTACCAGCAGCGGATACTGCTTTATTTGTGTCAATTGAATTATTGAAGTGATCACATCGATGAACCTATACTGTTTGGAGCAGTAGGTAACATGCTGACCTGACTACTTTGTCACTGCACTTTGAGCAATTTCATGGTGGAAAATTAACAGCCTTAGCTGATGGGAGAAAACTTTACATTAGTGGAGGAAATGAGAAGACCGGCTGTTTTTGCTTACTGTCCGATCCTAAAGGCTTAGTACTCCAGACATGATAGGAGTCCATTATTGTCCCTATAAGTGATTTGCGCCAAACTCGATTCCAATGTTGGAATAGATAACACCTCTCCAAATAATCTAGAATGCCCCGCGTGAAGATTTCTTTGAGGGAAGCAGCCGATTACATTTACTCACATATTAACCTAATCTGACTTATGGCCTTTACTGTATTGGTCAAGCATACCCAGTTCTCGATAAACATTATGTCAAAGCTTCAAGAATAGCTTCAACAATTCTTTCGAGAATAGAGGGCTTGTTAGATGTCTACTGTTTCTGTGATTTCACTGTCTGACCTTAATTACCACCCCCCGTTCAATACGGACCGGCGAAATTAAAGAGGAATTGGTTTGAGCCATGCTATGACTCAAATTCGCGGCCCCATAAATCCAATCAAATGAGATAACGCCCTCAAGAAGTAAAACAAAGCCATCCATGAACCAATTTACCAATAGTAGATATATTATACATTGGAATTTTGTTCAAACTGGCTCGCATTTTAAGGTAGATGAAATACGTACAGTAGCGAGAGTCGCCTAAGTTTGACCACGGATGATAAAAGACACGCAGATCCCAAAGATAAACTGACAAAACGACGAAGTGTTTTATCACAACGAATATATCTGATTCGCCTGGGGAATTACGGGTCAATTATATACACCAAAATGTTCATGCGGCCATAAAGTTATTGGTTTACTGCAAATACTAACCGTACCTAACATATTGTCAGTCTGGCACTAACTGATGCGCATATCCCGCAACCCAATAAATGCATGGGGCATCAATGTCAATGTAATAGTAAGCTCTGGTGAATTTCTTCAGCTGATGGTCCACATTCCAGTTATGCTGGCTGTAGGCAGAATCATCCAGGTCTGACCATTGTTTATCTGGATCAGGTCGGATTTTGATTGCCCCCAATATTGAAGACAATCCTCATGCGTTTTCTCCCTTTGATAGGGACAGAAAAATCAAAGACCCGTATGGGTCGTTGTTAGATCCAGTGACAGAGGCACACCGACCACGATTTAGTCATGATATGTCTATGGGTTCTTAACAGCCCTTTTCATCGGTTTTCACTCAAGAAAACCTGACAACTGATATCCGTGTGTTGTATTCTAATAATACCTAATGACTTTTAAGGTATCTAAACTACAAAACCTTAGGAGCTGTAAGCTCCTTAGTCTGGACGGAGTACACCCGTTCCTCCTAAAACCTTTCGCGATCGGTTATATGTTTCCGTTAGCTCTCCTCCAATGAAACTCTAGCAGAAGGTGTGCGTTTCCTCAGGATGGGGGAAAGGCAAATGTTTCGCCAATTTTCAAGAAAGATAACGTTCTCATCCTGTATCTACAGGCCAAGAACTGAGTCGTACCAGGTGGTTTGCGAATTGACGTGAAGTGAAGTGAATAAATTATGTAGGGCGGTCACCGGTGAATTATTCAACGAGTCTAATTATTAGTCTCCTATAGATTAAGAAAAAAAATCTGTCCGAGTATTCAAACCGGTACCCCAACATTCCAATTTGTAAGGGGAACGTTTATGAGGTATTCCTTCGGCTAATAATGTAAAAGATAAGAGAATGTCAGCAGTGATTAGTTAAATTTTTAATGATAAGTTCTAAGGGGTCATGAATATTGCGTTATGTTTAGTGTTTTCAACTCAGATAACATACTTACTTTCAGGTAAACAATCGGTTGCGAGCAGTTACAAAAACTGTATAAAGTTAGTGTGATCTATCAGTGAGGCGAGTCGATGTCTGGGTCCCCTGTCTAATTGAGTAAGGTGTGTATTTGTGCGGGTTGTTATTTTCTGGGCAGTTCGAACATTTGTTGTATTACGCTCATTTCACAACATTATTTCTCCGAACTGAGTTTATTCTTTAGTTCAACCTAAATTCTAAAAAATGTTTGTTATTCCAGAAATAACTGATTGAACTTATTTGGTATTCTGAGAGAAGAAAAAGAACACTTCGCTATCCGAGAGGACCATAGTTGTGTCATTCTAAAATAGGTGTTGGACCAGCATTAAAAAAAGAAATGATAATAGGATTTTATTTTATAAAAAGAAAAAACGGAAATTAAAGTTACCAGAATATGTTATTTTTAGTAAGAATATTAAGGACACAATTGGCTATTTCATGCGTTCCATGGCTTTACTTTAGGCAGAAATCTCCCAATCAGATTGGATACGGGTGTATAGTTAGTAGTACTATGTGACTGTACTAGCGTTTATAAGTAGTTTCTCGCTGCTGGGATGAATTCCACGACGATGAACGACCGTAGAGACGGAGGAGGGAGAAAGGAGTGTAGGGGGGGGGGGGTAGTGCACCGCTATTAATTTGTTTCAGTTCAACATGCATCGAGTATATCTAACACAGTAGCATAAATCGTTTGCTATAGACTCCACCAAGCAGAAATGAAATGAGTTTCTCTCAGCAAGTAGCTGCTGAATTTCCTCTGCAAGTAAAAAGTAAGTGTGTCCGGATAGGAAGGGGGCGGGGGGAGGGGGTTAGTGTGTCGTTATTGATTTTATTAAGCACGTCTACGCAGAAACCGGGATCGTTTGCTATACACTCCACCGAACATAAAGAAATGGGCTTCTCTCAGCACGTAGTTACTGAATTCCCTCTGCGAAGAAACAATACAGTCAGTCGTTCATTGAGTAGTCGATACGGAAAACGGATTGTGTGTTTGCGTTTTCATAAAAACAAGGCCGATGTAATTTGTAACGATTGTCCATTTTGGCTGACATCAGAGTACTCCAGGCAGTCACCAGACATTATTTTATTCGATAATTTTCATTCAAAACTAGTTGTTTGAATGTTCTGATAAATCAAACATTGCAGTAATGTCCATCGGCCTCCAACACATGCCCTTTCTGGAATACTGTTGAAAATTGTTGCAGTCTGGCAATCAGGTTCCTCCTCCGTAAAAGTGACTCTCCCCATATATTGCTTTACAAACGTTCCTCACATTCGGCTCCGGTTTTTGCTGGCTGGCGGCATTCAATTAAGGACATGCTACTCGGTTAGTAAATTGATTAAATGTGTCTTGAACTTTCAAACCCATATTGATTTTTTGTCGCCCGAAACGTTTAATGTCGCTTTAACGAGCATAGTAAAATTGTGTAATTAAACTGGTCCAGGGAGCAATCTTGATCTCACGTATGAATCGTGACTGTGTGATCGATATACATTCACCGTCGGACGGTAACGCACAAACATTTTCGAAGAGTGTCCATAAAACTCAAAACTGATAAAGATGGTGAAAGCAAGGGCATCACCAACATAGTGCAACATATGGAGGGAACCTCGAAACCAACAGCAGCAACATTCTCAGCCGTCGGCTTTCCGTCCAGGTGATCGGGGAAAGTTTAATTGAATTGTTGTCGCTCCCCCCCCCCCCCCCCTCTCGTCTAGACAATGTGGTTCCGCCAAAGAATCATGATCTTATTTCAATAATGAGTGAGTTCATGGACGAGGAGTAAAACACCAGTACTGTTACTGAGAGCTGGGAATGTTTCTGTTATCGATCTTTCGTTGCATTATTTCAGAAGTCCTTTGCTGCTACTGGGAGAAGCCACACTGCTACTATAGGCTGCCCTGCAAATGACACTGCAAACGTGCTAACCCATCAAGTATTATTTACCTTCCAATATGTATCACTTATTCAGTCGGCAATCGCCTACGAAGAATAGGTGGCTACTCTGCATATAATATTTGAAAAAAGGGTTGCCAATTTTTCATTTACACGTTTGAACGAAACAATAGAATGAACATTATACTTTAATTGCAATTTTCCTAATGAAGGATATAAGAAATATAGGGTAAGTGTTTCATTCCAAATCTACTGATGACCAGTGAAGATGATCACCTGAACAAGGATTTCCCAATTTCTGGAGAAACTGTCGTAGCCATCGAACGGAGTCGCCAGCCCAGGCTCAATGGTAAGAATCGGCTTTCTATGAGGCATGGGTGCATGGCACTGAAGGCACTCTGACGCGAACGTAAGGCGGAGGTCTAGCGGTCTCTGTTAGTCCGTGATAATTCCCCTGGTACCAAATGCCTCGCAGCAGGCATACAGAACGATTCAGACACTCCACTAACCACTACCCGGCCTCCATTGTGCAATGCCCAGCTGTCAAGGTACATGACTGCAAAAGTTTGGCCGAGGAATCCGATGTGAGGGCCGGTTGGGCTGGGTATTCCGAGAATTCGTACAAAGCTGAGCCGCCAAGCTCGAAAACTTAGATGGATGATGTCGTAACCATGGTGGCTGAATCGCCTGTAAACTGCGGAAACCTAGAGACACCAGAGAGGAGTTGAAGGGCGGAAGAGCTCCTGGGGTTTGTGGCATACATCCATAGATGCTCTGGGCGGTGGCCAGGCTGCCCTCGAGTTGTTGAATGGCCCTGTTTGATTGTTCTAATCTGGAATGAGAAAGGTGATACTCGGGACTGCAGTAACTATAACAGCGTCCTGAGTAATCGGGTTTCACTCCACAGAAGTACACTGTGGATCACACCCTGGCTCTCCATGTCCTGTCTGAGCGGATGCGGGAATTCAGTGGGAACTTTTGTGTGGCCCATTTCAATTCACGCAAGGTATTCGACTGTGTTATGGATACATAGAGCAGAGCGGGTTTCAACTCGTCTTGTATACCTGATTTCCTCTCCGTATTCTGGAAGTGAGAGTGCTGTGAAGTGTGCTGATGGAGTCTCAGACTTCTTACCGATGTCATGGGTGTCGGAAAGTGGTGTAAAACTGGCTCCGACACTATTTAACGCGTGTATGGACTAGATTGGGGAGAGGGTTACGGATAGTACCGACTGCGGTATATCATTGGTTGGAGGTTCAGGGTTTCCGACCTGTCTTCGCGGATGATGCCGCATCACTTGCCGTGGTCGGTGGATTCTCTGGTTGGTGAGTCGATGACCTTGGGATACTTCTTCCTTTGATGGAAGCTTGGACAGTGCTGCTGGGTCTGCCCATGTGTTGGGCGAGAACCTGAAAGTCACTTAGTCATTCGTTTACCTCGGCAGTGCTGTCCGTGACTTACCTTCATACGAGCCCGAGGTCAGTATACACTTCGGAACAGCATATGGAGTCATGAAATCAATTATTAGTGGTGTGCGGCAGTCGAGATATCAGAGAAAGAACTGAGCTTTGTGTTTTTGGCTCTGTTGTGCTCCAGTCCTGCTATATCCTACTGAAGCTGAGACGGCGATTATATTCTTCTTTGAATATCTCACTTTGCCGCATCCTTAGTAACTGCTGGCAGCTAGGGTTATGTATCCAATGCAGGGTTCTCGGGTGAGGCAGGGATGGTGAAATGGAGTTTCCTGATTCGCGATCGTCATGCGATTCTTCAGGTATATGGCGCGCCTTCCGGCGGACGATCCTGCCACCCTTGTCCTGTGTGAAAAGGTTCCGATGGGTTGGCCCGATGCCGGGACTCCCCGTAGCTCATAGTTGACGTTGGCGCGGGAACCTCAGAGAGTTGGGGGAGCCAGTCCAGGCCTGGCGCTTGCCCGGAGGAGGCCAGGCGATTGATAGCGGAGGAAGATGCCATCCGGCCATATGCTCCCATGACTGAGTCGTAAATTCCTACCAAATCTGTACTTACTGTAACTCTACAACAAAGGCAGCCAATCAGACAGCACCGTCTTGAACGTGCGCTGTACTGGCCGGTGAATGATCATGGTCGGTCCCGTCTTCTGTCAGCAGTAACCCGGTGGGTTGAGACCAGCCGCCTGATGGACAGTGCTCGGGAGGGTCGTGTGATTAGAAGCAGAGGGTACAGTGGATGCAGAATGCGTACTAATTGTGATTGAGGCTGGATTTCAAGGGAGGCATATGCGGGACGGTAGGGCATGTGAAAATCGCCAATTCACGAGAACTGGGCGGGGCCAGTGTCTGAATATGCTCTATTCAGTTTGCAAAGATAGGTATGGTTTCCACAGAGGCAAACAGAAAAATATAAGATGAAGGCAAGCCAACACTGAATAGGTGAAATAACACATGTACCAATGGGCGTATACGGATGCGTGTCACGCGAATGATTCTATTTTATGGAATATCTCCCTTTAAAAAACCCAAGCAACGACAATATGCATAGGCTGCTGCAAATTTTTTTGGTCATTCTGCATAAACTGCTGGTTATTTGTTTTCTTCTCTGAAACAAACGTTCGTTTCCGTAAAGATGTGATTTTTTTCAAATCCAGACTGGACACGCATTTGCATCTATGAAACCCTAGCCTAACAGGCCTAAACGAGGGTGAGTATAGTGAGAAGCGGAGTGAGTCAATTGGGACGTAGTATATTTTTTTATATACTGTATATTTTTTAGTATATTGAGACGTAGTATATTTTGATGGGGAAAAAATAGGTGGGTTGGATGAGACTCGATATCACGACAAATCAGAATAGAGAAACGAAAACCTACTAGTTTGACAGTCTGAGACATAACATCTTCAGGAGGGTTATTCCAGTTATTGATCAGCAGTCACGAAGAAACATACCTCCAAATGTTCAATCAGCAGGGCTTCCCACAAAAATTGAAGCGATGGATCTTAATAATTAGTAACAATTGAACAATTCGAAGGGGTGATCGGAGGAAAGTTAATCTGAACCAAGAGAAATTTTGGAAACCTAAATTGAATCACCTCGCGATCGCTTCGCTAACGCTAATTTCTCATGCAACCGACTAACTCGGTAGCCCTCAAAGAACGTTTCCAATCAGAAACTCGTCTTTCAAAAGAACCTATATTCAAGATAAGTTAAGTTCAGGTAAGTTAGGTTACATTAAGTTGAGTTAAGTTAAGTTGCTTCATCAGGCTGACAGCGATATCCTCTTTCTTCCAACAGCTTCTTCATATTGTTCCGGAAGTTTAATGGAGGAATTTAGAAGGAACTGACTCTTTCTCCGACAAAAACAGCAACTACACCGACATTCGCCTTGCATGGTCAAATCCATTCACATTATACACCTGCCGAATATCACTGCAGGCAATGTTGTTAGAAAACAACTAATAATACCCCTATTTCCAAACAGAGAATGGAGCTTTAGACCTCCTTCTTCCTTACCTTCCTTATGGAAGAAGTGCTTAAGGTTCGAGCTAATTTCACGGAAATACATTGGTTTTTAAGAATTTCAGCTTCAGTGAACACTCATGTATGTGAGTAAAGAAAAAGAGTAAACAGATGAAAAGACCGAGCAAGTTGGTTCGTCATCACAATGTAAGGTGTGTATGGTTTTTGCAGTGTGCAGACAATGGACTAAAATAGGTAAGGAAGCCTTTCAAAAAACGGAAGAAAGGAAGAAAGACCTTTCCGTTTACTCGTAGAACTATCCCATCTATGTCTTGAATACCTATAGTTGTTAAACAGTTATCTCACGTCGGAAGAGCGCGTCACCAAGAGGTCATCCTCGTGAAACAGCACGTTGCCCTTAAACGCAGTAAATTGTTCAGGCTTCATTGATTGCAGATGTTGACAAACTGAATCATCACGGTCCATTGGTGCTCTCCCTATGATCCCAACATGATCTAGAATAATGATTACGCATGCGCCTGAAGCCGCGGTACCCACGTTGTATTCTGCTTAGGAATGGCTCAATTCTCGCAGGTATCAATGTGTTAACCTAGTTTGAGCGATTTTCAAAATATAAGGAAAGATAGAGGATATCACTAAATAAGTCGAATCGAAATAATGGTCATCAACGTCATTCGAAGTGGCAAACGCAAGCAGAAAACAGCGGACGGAGATATCCACTGTAAATAACAGTAATGTACACAAGTGGTTCTAGCAATTAAAAAGGAATGGCTTCAAAATTGCGCGTTCTCCTGTCAGTCAATGAATGTAACCGTCGGTACAGCGTGCCCACATTTGATTCCAAAGGATTATCTGAGCTCGTCTTACACAGAGCTAAACGAATTGATGTACGCCTCAGGTGGATTAATTGAGAGGGAAAAATGTTTATCGGGACCACAGGAGTGTCGATTTTGAATATCGTAAATTCCTGAAATGATATATGCCTTAATTATATTTTATTTTTTGCTGTCGAGACTACATAACCCAGCGACTCAAAACTGCCTACAATCAAATTGAAATCGAGTTATTGAGTAGGAGGAATTAGATTTGTCCTAGGCATGCAACCTTATCCAATTATCTGAATATCATTCTCAGTAGAGTTTTCACAAATTTACCTTGCGAGGATAAATTAATGCCTTGGAGGTTTAGACGTTATAGCTTGGAAATCGCATATAAAAATAATAAATAAGGGGACGTCGGTTCGAATGGGGTTCACTAATGATCACTCCGAAACATGTTATTATCAGTGTAGCCACCACATTTATCGATATCATGATGGCTATCATAGGCGTATTGAAGGTTTCTGCCCTCATGGCTCTTGAGGCAATTGTCACATACGAAGACCAATAGTGTGGGTGGTGTCATTTTTCTACAACCAATATGTTTCTGCTGACTCTTAAGTGGCTCAAGGGGCTGACTGTAGCTTTTCTTTGATGAGTTGGCTCTCGATGAGTTGGCTCTAGGGTGATCTCGCGGAGAGGAAACTTGAGAATCAAAGCTCTCTCCACAATCGAACACGCTGTGAACTGTTATCAGGCTAATTAGGAAATTAGACTCCAAGTTTTTTAAGTCCCATGAACGGTAACGCTGAACAACTAGCAATTATCAGTATCGCCTCACAAAAGTCACATTTCATCTCGTGGAATATTGATCACTTCGACCGTTGCACCCTTCACAAACTGTGAGGAAGTCTAGAAAGAGATATAGTCAGACTGTCTACAGTGCACATGAATCCGATTAACCAGCGCGTCCTCTCTCATGATGGATATCTTGCTTCAATGATCCAGCGACATTTCCCATTTATGTGATCCGAGTTGACTTGCAGAGGCTATTGAACTTGAGATGACTGAATATACCGTCCGTCGTTAAATCGTTAATGTTCTCGACAATCGATGTTACGTCCTGATCCCAATAGAGTGAGCGGCTCTGTGAGGCCCGTCACACGGTATATGAACATCCAGACATCTTATATCTCAATACGGTCTCTCGAAGAAATATTGTCGGTGTAATTCTAACACGTCTGTTCTGATTTAAAAGGCCTATTAGCCGCTTGTAATTACAGAGACAGCATTATAGGTGATATCAATTGCATGACAGAACAGGCTAACAGACGTTCGAACAACCTGACATGCCCCACAGCCTAATGAAGGCTAATTAAAGTGAATTGATGTCCTCATGCAATTTTTAACACCTATGTTGCTATTCACAACATTCTATGTTACGTCGATTTATATACATTTGGAGGTGGATCTGCGATATAGTATACCACACTACCCGCCAGTAATACTGTCAAAACATGATTATCCCATTTATTTCTAAATGTTCGAGTTATCCAGCTACAAAACTTGTTGAAGCAAATCAGGAGGGAGTGGGTGAGATTCATCTTTAGGAATAGACAAATAGACAAATTACACAATTTCCGATTGCTGGTGATCGCATCAGGCTATGTGTATCGGAGGCTTTAGTTTCAGACGCCGCGATACATTTCACACCAAAGTGGCTCACGCCGGTGTAACAAATCCTTTACTTAATTTACATTCTCGGATTTGCGGGTGCTCGCTAATCAATTAGACCTATACCTATTTAATATTACCCCGCGCGGAACGTGCAAAAAACAATGTCTAGTCGGTTTCCGCTTGATAATTGTCAAACCCTCATTTATACTTCAACGTTAACGGATCGCAAACAAGTTGCAGTGGATTGAATTTGAAAAGAAATATTATTATTATTGACTGCGAATAAGTTGTAGTTGATGTTCTAAGATCTGCGGTAGTGGCAGCAAGTTAGTGTTAGGACCGTGGGGGAGGGGGGGGGGTAAAATGTTCATCAAAAAAGCGATGTGATGTCTTTGAATGCTACTACTTCGCAGAATTTTGTCATCAATTAGGACTGTCATGACGGCCTTTTGGACACGGTTGAACACCTCCCGCGATGGAACTGGGGCGTCGCTTACGGTGTCCACGGAAAGGCTAAGGATGCAGTAAGGTTGTTCGAAGTTTCCAGGTTTTTGCCAGGGACAATTTCCGTTATGTGACGGGTTTCCCAAGGTTGTGCTCAGGTGCTGCCGGAAGCGCTACGGATTAACCACAGATATGGTACGATACTGCGGTTCTTAACAGTTCTTCTACGATCGATTGTCTTTATTTTGTGCACTTGAGTCTCTGATACTGTATCATTCTACATCATGATGCTGAGCAGGAAACAACTCCACGTGACTTTTTGGCTTTTTCTGTCTCTTCTGTCCTGAGGCAGAATCAGTTGAACTGTCTCCGGCTCAACAAACCTCTACCTCATTCTCAAACTGCTCTACCTCGCTGCACTCTGTACCGTTGGGGTATAAGCGTGTTGCGTCGACTTCGGACGGTTGGCCTATGAGAGTGGCGCGGGCAGGGGAATTTTGTTCAGGGGCACCTGCCCTTTCAACCTGCTCTGGTTTTAACTGGCATTGTTTCTCTGTGTGTGCTGCGATGTGAATACGTTACAATCTCTACAGTGTGTGAGTGAATAGAGTGAATGTTTAATCCCACGGTGTCGTGGGCCACGTGGTAAGTGAAAACCGTAGCCCTTTCGTAGCATAACTGTAGTGTATGCATATCGTGAATGTAGGCACCGTGACACAACCGTAGCTTATCTGTAGCCTCTCCGTAGCTTTCCGTGGTCAATCAGACCTCACGGTGTCATTGCCCGGATGTGCTACGGAAATTCTACGGTTGTGTTGCGATGCTTTACGTTTACCTACGATTGGTGACGGGAAGAAAATTATTTTTGACATTCGAAAATGAGTGCTACGGGCGAAACGAGGGTACGGAAGCGCGACGTTGGGTTCCGGAACGCCACGATCCTGTTTACGGTTTCACTACGGATAGTCACGAATGAGAACCGTGCCCTTCCGGGACGTCGAACCGTGAAAGTGGGGCAGTAGCATAGGAGGCAATTCACCTAGATGTTTATAAACCATTTTGGTGAATTGTCTTTTTGAACGTTAATAATGTCGATTTGGTCACTTTTCATGGAGTTCTTATTTTCTTTTATTCTTCCAGCAGACACTACCCCAAAACATATTTCATTTGAGGTTCAACACACTATGGTTTCACTTCATCTGAGTTTGCTCCCACGTGAAATATTACCTCTGAACTTCGTCATTCTTGGATCAAATCCATTTAGTTTCTTGCTGAGCTTATTGCGCAAACTGTTATCAAATCCTGTAGGGTCTTTTTTCTGTAGACTGGTGAAGTTGTAGAGTTCCTTGGTCCATCTTGCTTCAAGCCTTGATGTCAACTGGAGTTTGTATGGCAGGCGTCTCCACATCATCCTTCATGGACAGTCGTTATTCTCTCACACGTTCGCGCTATTGATATCCTTTCTTTCCACATTCCTCAAAAAATTTGTGTCATTTGTATTTATACTAACTGTTCATTTTTTTCGTCATTGGTCATCACTCTGAGTGATCAACGTTGTTGCTACCTATTGAAAACTTTGAGACAAACAAAGATGCAATAAGTTATCGGGAGAGTGTTATATGACATGCAGACCGCAATCGGGAAATCCAACCATGTTTACCAAAGAGTGTAAATATTGTAATGTTTGCGTGAGCGTTTGAAACAGCTTGTATCACGTTTAAGGAATAGCGCGTCGTCAGTTGAGATGGGTGCCTCGTTTCACGAGTTCTGGCTGTTGATTTCAAATTGATTTTGATTTTGACCGTCTTGTCTATGTTTCAACTATGGATGTTATTGTCAGATCCTTAGAGATAAGCGCTTATAACAGAGGCGCGTCAGAATATTGCACCCCATGCGATATCTTAATGGTTTATGTGGGTGTCATTTAAAACGTTCTGATTTACAAAGGCTGCAATTGCTTGGGGCCGTATTGGAGGTGGACTATACACAGAACGAGTAGGCTAATTCCAGGGGGCCCAAGCCGTAATTTTTCGCTTTTAACAGACGACCACTTACCGCGTTGGATTTCCCGATGCATGGCGATTGGGCTTTTCAGTATATAATGTATTACAGCCCTAGTATACATACCCTTCCAATTTGTTTTATTCTCATCCCTGACCTACATAAATGATTAGTAAAAACGCGACTTTGGACACTATACGATACAATGGAATGCTGATACACACCACAGAATAATTGTTGCTATTATGAATACCAGTGATTTGATGTCCCGTACAGTTGTTTCTGCGTCCAGGTTCACGTGCACAGTCCTCTTTGAGTCAAACACAGGGTGCCACATTGTATTGATTCGTTAATTCGTTGATCAGCAGGAATGTTGACGAGCAGCAGCACAATACTCTACATGTACTCTGATTGGCTGTATCAACACCTGTTTAATCACGATAATTAAAACACGGAACAGAGTGAACCCTCGAAGACATCTTTGACTCTTCGCTCTACATGAATCAATCCATCCCCCGCATGGATAGGGAGTTAAATATAGAAAGTCCCATTCACCCATCAATAGACCTAGCCTAGTAGAACGGGATCTCTCTGATGCGATCGACCGGTTTATCGAGTGGTTGGCACAGTTGGTTGAGCGTCAGCTTTCCACCTGAGAGAGCAAGAATCCCGGTCGGGTCATACTGAAGACTTTCAGAATTGGTGCATGTTGCCTTCTCGCTTGGCACTCAGCGCATTGGTGGAGAGACATTCGAAGGGTAGGCAGTTTGCAAGCTGCCGCCTATGTGTGGTTACCCCCACCCCCCACATTAGGGTACCGGAGAGAACATTGCCTCATTCTGTGTACCATGGTGAAGAATTCCGAGCTGACAAAATCTTCCAATATCCGGGTTTCCACCCTTGCCGGGCCTTGAATGAGTTCGATCTTCTGTTCGGCGAGTATATATCATGAAACACTATGCGTATAATTTGGAAATTCTTTTAAAATATGTGGGAATCTCTTATTAATTGGTATAACTGCGTTTTGGCATGTTTCGTACGTGCATTTACTTTGGTTCTTTTTCATATGTACTTTTGACAGAGAACGGTTCCCTTTTCTGTACATGTTTTATCTATCGATGGTTCATTTTTTCCCATTCAAATAGGTTATACTGGTACAAAAAAATTCATTCCTCAGCACATGGGAATCCAATTGTCCTCTTCATATCCCATTGTTCCCGAAGGGCCGGATGAGAAATTGTAGTCAGTTTGCAATTTCACCTATATTTACATGTTAGCTGGTTGCCATAGCAAGGGTTGTTATGGTACCATGGTGGTGGGTAAGAACTATCCACTGAGGGGTACCGGTACCCGTTGATGGGGTCCTTATGGCTGCCGGGTGATCCAGCACTTGCGACAGTGTCCGTTTGTGTGTGTGCGCGTGTGTGTGTGCGTGCGTTTGCGTGTCGTCAAAAAAATTGATGTTTTTTGCAAATATCTCCATTTGGAATGGCTGAACTTTTTAAAATTCTGCCTGAATAGTCACGAAATACATGTTTGCTTTCCTAATTAGGCGGAAACTATCAGAATTGTAAAATTTAGAGGGCAAAACATAAATTTTGGGGCAATTTTTCATTTTTACAAAAGTTTCAACCATTTTTCGAGATATTCGACGACGATTCCAATGACTATGACATGATTTTTTAAATTTTGTAAGCAATGTGAACTTGATTTTGACCGAATTTGGGAGATGTTTCCAGGTAGTATATTTAGAGATTGGAATGACCAAAGCACGGAACGAACGGGGAGTGAGAACTTTCTTGGAAGTCAGCGTGATTTCCTCATGAGGTAAATTGACAAATGATGTAAATCGTTGGGATACATAATCGCCAACCTACCTAACATGCATGGCAGGAGCAACTGGTGTTCAAATGAGTACCGTGTTTTGCGGAAACTATGCCTTGGGTATCCCAGATATCGGTCTAACAGTCTAACATCTACCAATAGAACTTCAATCGTTGTTATCGGCTGTAACCTGATGAAACCTTTAAAATAGACTCGAATCAACTGAGCACTACAGGAATCCGAACGACCATCCCCAGAATAAACCATGAATAAAACACACAGTGTCGAACTCACATACCAATTTCATATTGGTCTTTGTTGAAGAAGAATTATAATTTTTTCTTCTGCTATGATGTTTCTCACGTTTCCACACCCCATGATATCTACAAGAAAAGAGGCCCACTGATATATTCGATTTCCGTTTTTTTCTTACAATTGCTGTGGCCGCTATTATAATATAATAGTCTCTGTCCAAAGCTGTTTCATTTGTCCTACTTCTTTTTATATGAAGCGCCTCCTCGGTTTTGTATACACATGAATTACTATGATCTCTGCATTGGGTTATTCATTCGAATAAAACAGTTTTTCCCACATGATGCTTGTTTACGCTAATAGCTCTATACATTTTGGCCTTACCAATGTAGGTATGATTTTCGGAACATTTGGAATTGAAGCAGTTGATGCCTTTCAAGGTAATTACTCACTAGAAACTTTTAAGAGAATAGTACGTCAGATCGCTGTACGAATTAGAATGAGCGGCTCCTTTACAACACAAATATTGTCAAGCAAAGTCGTGTCCACTGTTGTGTCTCAAATTCGTTTCTGGTTGAGGATTCATTACATGCCATGAACTACGAACTACGAGTCTGGGCATAAACTCATATAGGCCAGGTGACATGAGAGTCTATTTGTGAGTGCTTGCAGATCCATTATATACTTAAGATTTACACAGTGAAACACGTAAAATAGTCCGGTTAGATGTCCATCTAATTATGCATTTGATGATGTGATATTCTATACTTTCTATACGTGAAGTAGTTCATTGCGAAAGAATAATTGATTATTAGACACTGTTGCTAAATATACATTATGAGAGTCCCCCCACTAGATGATCTTTAACACGACGGATGTAGCAGTATTACAAACAATACTCTTCACGAACCTTACAAACTAGCCATAATAAATAAATGAAACAAAGCCAAAAGACAAAAACATTAAACATCTACTATTTTGGCCACTATCGGCTACGTCATATAAAAATAAGTCAGGTGGACGCATTAGGCTATTAGGCGTAAGAATTCATGATGCTAAAATCTCGAAAGGCAACCATCTGCAAACGTATGTTTATTTTATGTTTGAAATGACACAATGATACACGTTATTGCTTCCGTTTTGAACTGTTCGATGAAACGAAGTTATGCAATGATATGTATGCCGCTGCAGAGATCACAAACTATCAATAAATTGATTCAATTGAACAGGCGTGAAACACGTTTGTGCAGCAGCTTCGAATGCCTGTCGTGCCCTCCATCAAACAGAAATAAACTAACGTCTTAGTATTTCTCAGGACGCGACATTTTTTTAAGACTCTATGAACTTTTATTATGCCAATCCATTGGGAGGACAGCATTGTCGGCGTGTCGGAAATTCCAACCGAATCGACCATAAATTACTAGAATTAGCCATAGACCAAACGTCTGGAAAAATGGGCAATTTATGAAATAAATGAAAAAAAAAAGATAAATAAATCTTCACTGCTGCACGCGAAAGAATTTCTTCGTTGACTATATGCCTAGTAGTGTAACAGTGTCATTCGATAAAAACACTTCATGGGTTGTGGTAATATCCATAACATGGTCTCAGACGCATTAAAATAATGCGACGGCAGTGAGAGTGACTCTACTTGCCCCTATTGCTTCATAAACTTTTCTCAGGCTATAAATCTCGCCAAGCTCACGGCATTTTATTCAGGAAATATGAAGCAATCATTTTCTTATCAAACTTCTCCCATCCCATTGTTTTTGCAACGCTCGTAGCTCGAATATCATTGCCACGAGCAATATGGGAATTTGGATATTTTTCAAATGGGATTTGGGTCTATGGAGCTATCCTATGCACCGGTACGTAGACGCTGTTTAATGGAGGCGGCGATACTCTAGAAACCCCTTGTTTCAATGTTGTTTATAATGAGAAGAGATCTCACTACCGAAATGGTCAATGATCATGATCTGTATGCAACCAAGGGCCTAAATTATTACATTTTCCGGTTACAGTGTGTCTCCGACATCAGTGTTGGGGACACATTGGGGAACTCAAGCATCCGAGGCTAGCGCAATCCCCGATCCTCTGCATTTCTCTTCGTTTGATAACATTCAATAATTCGATACCTAGATAGGTCACGTCTAGCTAACATAAGAGCCGTGACGGTGTGGTCGTGAATGAACATCAGCAGTAACTACTTCTGAGGCAGGCGTTCAACTATAAATCGCATCTAGCCGAATATTTGTATCAGAACTATAACCGATTATAATTCACTTTCACACACTAAACTTACGTTATTGATGTATTTTACATATTAGGAATTTGGGGGATTTCCCGGGACGATATCAGTAAGATACCACTCGAGGTTATTAATCGGGTCAAGAGCCTCTTAGTCATGTAACTTATTCCAAATAATGTAGCTAACTGGGATCATCGAGTGCAGTTAGGTACACATTTCCAGAATAATCAGTCATGATAGTCCAGTTGATCATGATATACTCCTGTATACAAACGAAAATATTCTCGAAGCGTCACATTTTTCAGTGCTTGGTGGAAAATATGTACGATTTGCTATGGTATGAATACCCGTGAAACACTGTTCAAATACTGGTGATCATTTCTGCTTCGATAGGGTATCTTTGAAGTGCTGATCATTTGGATATATGCTCATTTCTTTATTGAGTCAAGAACAGATTACCACTTGCTTCCATTTCACTAGAATACAGGTTTTCCTGCGGCAATCCCCCAATTGAACTATCCAAATAATTTTGTATTAGTGCCTTATTTTTTAGACATATGTTTGTACACTCCTGAAAAACTGGGTCAATTTAACCCATAATTAGGTCAGAATGCAACCAAACCAAATTTGAGGTCCAATTTTGAAAGAAATCAGGTGTTCACTTTCATTTTCTCCAGTGTGCATTACACTATTGAGAGGAACAATTTTCTTCTATCTACACTGACAATAAATATTGCTTGTTTCGGGAGATTCTTTATTCAGAGCTGAATATAGACGGAATAAACCGACGATATTTTGTAAGTCCTCGTTCAATATCTTTTAGCAGAGGATTCCTTGAGTCTTCCTTCCGAAGTTCTGTTATTTTCGTATTAGCAAATGAGACCCATTTATTCAAAAGAAGGCAAACGACTCGAATACTTCCCCTAATATTGCACAGATCCTCTGCCTACTGGCCCGAGTTCACATTTTCTGTTTGACCGCTCAGGGCGTAATCCCTCTGTTCCTTTATAAGCTGATAAGCACTTATGGGTGCTTTTTCGCGGGACCGCGTTCGCGAGCGCAGGGGACATATACGATTGATGCGCGCAATTATAGGCTTACGCATCGGCTACGTCTTTGTTTTTCATTATACGAGTTTTCATAGCGCAATCGATACACATCCCACTGGGTGAGCATGATGGCTCTATACTCATATTATCAGTGACGTGAAACGATGGAATACATAGTAGGCTTCGCGCATCTTTTTGTATTAGCGGATATTCTGATGGCCTCATTTCAACCTAACAGGATTAAACAGACAACACCATTCGCAAATAGATACGTCTCAAATAGACACCCGGTGCAGATATCGACTTCTACTACTTTCCGCTACTAGAAGAACCCATTTATCGTACTTCGGATCTGAGCCACACCTTTTCCTCTATCCTCTAGCGAAAAACCTGAAAAACACCAGCATCTCTCGATATACTTCCTGAGAAGATAATCACTTTCGTCCAGAGTGTTAACGTCAGGTAAAACCAGAAGAGAAACTCCGATTCAATGTTCCTACTGGAACCTCGATATAACGAATGCGGGTAAACTCATTAAAGGAACACTAAGTTCTTGATATCACTGATTAGACCTAGTCCCCAGATCAGGCATTTGTCCCGCAGCCAGCGAATATATGACTTATTACAAGTCGTATATGTTGTAGTAACGTCATTCCCATTATCGCATCTGGTCAATTCGTTTCAAACCACGCAGTGCTCTAAAGCTCCTCACTGGTGAAACTGTCTATTCCATGTTTGTACCTTTCGCAGAAAGAATAGACTGATGCCTTCAATCTTCGACTTATACTTAGAAATCGTGATTAAGTGTCCGACTGTAGCTATTCTGTGTTAGTTTGCTCTCTCGATTATTCGGCCATAGGGTGGTCTCCGGTTTGAAACTTCGTATTTTCTCCTTCACATTCCACACGCTGTACTGCTAATCAGGCTAATTAGGTAATTGGACTTTTTTTTTAAATTCATAAGAATAACGCTGACAACTAGCGATTATCAGTATCGCTTCACAAGAGGCAAATTTCCATCTCGTTGAGTATTGGTCACTCTGACCGTTTATCCTTCACAAACTGTGAGGAAGTCTGGAGAGATGATCGTCAGACTGTCTTGGCACATGAATCCAATTAACCAGGCGTCTTCTCGAACTGGGGTACCCTTGCCTTTATATCCAATTACATTTCGCATTTATGTGATCAGATTTGAATTACCCCCAGGCTATTTTAACTCACTTGACGAATGTACCGTCCCTCGTTAATGTTCTTGACATCAATATTATGATCCTATCCCCACAGGGTAAGCGTTAGTGGAGGCCCGTCAGACGGTATATGAACATATCCATACATGATTTACAAAGGCCCCAACCGCATGTAATTACGGAGGCCGCATTATATGATTCTCAAGTTCATGTCAGAAACAGTCCTCGCAGACGTTTGACAACCTAAACATGCCCCACAGCTTATTAACAAGCTAATTGAAGTGAATTGATGGGTTCAGTAGACTCCAAGGTCAAAACCGAGGCCTGAGCTTCATTTCCTCCTGCACCTACGTTGCTATTCACAACAAACGTTCTTGTTACGCAATTTTTACCTCCCGACACTTTGGAGGTGTTCTGCGATATGTATCCCCACCAGTACTATTGTCAAGCAGGCTTAGCTCATTTTCTTTTAACATGTTTCTTCAGCTGTAAAACTTGTTGAAACGAATCAACAGAGATTGGGTAATATTTATCTTTAGGAATAGAAGTCAGAGCTGACTCCCCACCCATCATTTTTTTCTGTTCAAATTAATTATTACAATTACCACAGAGGAAAAGATCATTTCACTGCCGGGAACGCATCAGGCTATGGGAATCAAAGGCCGTAGTCTTATAAAGCACTACATTTCACATCAAATAACTGCAATGGCTTACGCGCACGTGTAATAGCGCGTTCACTAAATTGAATTCGTGAGCGTATTTGGATTGCCAGTCCATGAAACCTCAACCACTTTTACTTGACGCGAACACGTGTAAAACAGGTGTCTAGTCAAATTTCCGCCTGAAAACTTTACGATTGTCAAAACACAAACCCCTGTCACACTTCAACGTTACTGTGATTGATTGCAAACAGTTGCAGGTGGATAAATTTGCCAAAATATTACCATTATTCACTTCTATAAGTATCATTACACTTCCTGTGATTACTCCGCAATAGTTGTTTCAACACTATTATTGAGTAATTTACTTACTAGGAATTTAAAGTTTTTTTTTATACAGTTTTTTAATAAATTGGAATATCAAAGGTCGGAGAAGACTGTTCATGCGGTCGTAAGTTGGGTTGATATTCTGGGGATCCACTGCAGTGGTAGAATTATCTTGTCAGGACAGCAATGAGTTTTATAACGGTCGTCAGAAAGTAGCTGTCTTTGGGTGTTAATGCAACTATCTCAACGACTTTTGTCATCAATTATGACAGTTTCTTGTCAGCCTTCGTAGTGTTTTCTCTCGTGGCGTAATCATGCTTTTCAGTGACCTAATAATGCCACATCAGCAATATGCGAGGAATCCGCCCAATTTGGAATTTGGGTTTCACATAAAACAATTACTACTACTTCATGACCATTGTAACTTTGTAAACCGTGAGAATCTCGTCTCCATGATTGTTGAAAGGTGGTATAGTGTCGTTTTCGGGTCTTTGGAATTAATTCAATTATTCTAAATTCAATAATAGTTCCCACTTTTGCACAGGTAGTCTTCTTTGAAATCACCTTTAGCCCACTCAGGTATTTATTCACTACAACTCACATATTGAGTTTATAGGATCACAAATGTTTTCTCTTAGAACACAATTTACGGAAACAACTCACCTTGTCGTTCACAAACCCTGTTGGTGAAAGGTCTTTTTGAAGGTTATAATTGTCGATCTGGTCATACTTTTCATGGATTTGTCATCTATTTTTCCTCCCCACGGCACTACCCCAAAATATATCCTCCAAAGTTTAACCCACCATGGTTTTACCTTTTTAATATGAGTTAACTCTCCCGCGTAAGATATTGCCCTGGAATTTGTCATGAATAATTCTTGGATCAAACCCATATATTCTTTTGCTGAGCATATCGCGCAAACTGTTACAGAAAATCAAATCCGGTAGGGTTAATCTCTCTGTCGACGGTGAAGTGGTATAGTTCCTTGGTATCCTCGCTTTCAAAGTCCCTTTTGTGTCAACTGGAGTTTGGGATGGCAGGGCTTATCGTATATCATCCTGCGAGGAAATTTTATTCTCCCACCACTCGCTCTATTGATATCCTGGTCTTTCCCACATATCCACAAAAAATTATGTCACTTGCTTTAACACTAGTTGCTCATTATTTTCTTTTCCTCTCATAGTCAACAACCTTTTGTGGGGGGTGATCAACTTGTCATACCCATGAAAAATTTTGAGACAGCAAAATACATTAATTTATCGTGAAGAGTGTTATATGGCATGCGACAGCAATCTGGAATTCCAATCAGTTTTTTACCCAAGAGTGTGAATTTTGTAATATTTGGGTGAACGTTTGAAACAACATTGTATAAACTTGTTGTGAGAACTAGCGCTCCGTCAGTTGAGATGGGTGCCTCGTTTCATCCACATCATTTCAACCGAGTTCTGGCTGTTGATTTCAAATTGCCTGCTCATCTCATGTCTATGTTTAACTACGGAGTCAATGTCTGAATCAATTAGAGATAAACGCTTAACAGAGGCGTTCATTGTGAGACTATTATATGCCCCCATGTCTTATTCCTGTTTGTCACTATTTTAGGTAAGTACAGGAGTTGTTTCTAGGTTTCCCGGATGCTTCTGGGTTTCCGTACATATGTTCAGCATCATCACTGGATGCAATCAATTTAATGCGTATTAATTCGCTGACCAGCAGGCAAGTCGATGAGGCAGCCTCAGAACCCCTACATGTACTCGATGTCAGTTATCACACACCTGTTCAATCATGATAATTTAGAACACGAAGAGAGTGAACCCCGAAGACATCTTTTACTCTCCCTCTACTTTAATCATAATCCACACTTCCCTCATGAATAAGAAGTCATTATACAATGTCCGCATCGCTCATTAATTACATTATAGAGCTAATAGTCAAGTCATCAAATAATAATACTAATTTATTCAGTAATTCATATAGCGGCTAAATACAAGAACCCACGGAGCAACGAACGGCCTAAAGCGCTTTACAAATCATGAAAAGCTTGTAGCTTGGTTGAAGAGATGCGTTTTAACTGGGGGGTGCTTGAAACTTGTAAACAGATGTTGCAACCCTTAATGGGATGGGGAGAGCATTCCATTGATACGGTATACGGGTTCTCCTGATGTCCTCGACCTATTTAGTCGAGTGTTTGGCACATTGGTAGAGCGTCGGTTTTTCCGTCCCCACCTGGGAGATCGGGATCCGGTACGGGTCTACGAGGACTTTCAGATGGTACTACTACGGCACTCCAGAATCTTAAACGATCATGCCATGATGGTATCTGAATAAAATACATGTCGAGCTCACCTAGCGATTTTATTTCAGTATTCTTGAAGATAAATTATGATTTGATTTTCTTTTTCCTGCCATGAATTTTTAACGTTCGGCAACCAATAATATCTATGAGAAGAGGGATCTACTGGTATATTTGATTTGATAAAATATAATTATAGGCATATTCAGTTAGTTTGCTTCGTCGAACTCATGTTATCACCACAGGTTGTTTAAGTCCCTGATATTAATAGTTTTCAAATATAACTGTTCAGAATCGTTCATTATTCCTATTTCGTTTTATATGAAGCGCGCCCTTGGTTTCGTCCCCAGTGATGTTTTCAGTACTACAATCTCTGCATTGGTTACTCATTCAATAAAACATTTTTTTCGCACATGTGCTTGTTACGTTGATAGCTTTGATACTCTTTGGGCTTACAATGTTGTTTTTTCTCGTACCAAAAACTTTTGAACTGCATAGATGTAATTTAGCTTTGGGTACCATTGCAATCATACCTGTGGGGGAAAACGAAAGAATAAGAAGTTACATATAAAATGTCCCTTCTCTGAGCATGGAGCTAGTATACGGTTCTTCCTGATGCGATCGACTTGTTTATCGGTGTGTGGCAACAGTTGGTAGAGCGTCGGCTTTCTTCCTGGGAGCCGGAAAAGCCCGGTCGGGTCATTCCAAAGCTTTGCAAATTGTTACATCTTCCCCTCCTCGCTTGGCGCTCGGTACAAGGGATGAATGGGGACATTCGGAGGGGAGACAATTTGCTAGTTGTTGTCTGCGTGTGAACGTGCTGCCCCCTCCCCACCTTAGGGTCCCATTAGGGACCATTAGTCCATCACCATAGCCGGGCCGATAGGTTCGACCCCTGTTCACAGTATGCATGAAACTGTGGTGTAATACTTTTTTTTTTCTAATTCTTTAGTTCTTATTCATTATGTACTTTTGACAGAAGATCGGTTCCTTAATCTCAACCACGTTTTATTTTTAGAAGGTTCATTTTCAGTCGAATAGAAATCGTGGGTTCGGAAACTCATTCCTCAGCCACTGGGATCACAATTGTCCTTTTTATATTAGAAAAATACTTTTTTCAGTGATAATAAATTTCTCGATTGAGGTCTTATTCACATGATTCAAATAACAAGGTGTATATTATACTTAGCGTCATATTTTTCATATACAGAATATGTCCTTCTTTCTGTACTAAGCGACAAATCTAGTGGGATTGTCAATTTCAGATATTCGGGAGCAAGGGTGAAAGGAGATTGGATGAGCGCTGTTTTGGAATATTATTGCGAGAGAGTTCCCACAGCACGAAACGGTAGCACCTTCCCTGGAATCGGATAGATGGCCATAAGTAAAATTGGCGAGTGATGTAATCGTTGGAATAAATACTTTACGACCACATAGCGGTTGCAGAGGCAAACTGGAGTTCATAAAAAATAAGTACTGTACTTGGCCCTTGAGGCGAAGCATGCTCGGGTATAGACATCCACAGAATTCGTCTGACAGTATATTAATCTTCACTAGGATCATTGTTGTTATCTGGTACTTGAATGATTCATTAAACAATAAACTCGAATCCTTTCACGCACTCCAATCTAACCCGATCATTTCCGAATCCCCCTCCCCCCCCAAAAAAAAAAAAAAAAAAATTCTTGGCTGTGTAATGATGTTTTAAACCGCTCGTCAATAGTGATATCTATAAGGAAAGGAGATCCACTGATCTATTTGAATTCCGTATATAATTTGAATTATGGGCCTATATTCCGATACAGTTTGTCTCGGTCGATTTGATGTCTTTCATCCACAACTGGTTAGGTGCTATTAATGTAATAGTCTTCAACTGTCAAACTGTTTCATTTTCTTTTCCTACTTTGTTTCATATGAGGCATTTCCTTGGTTTCGTCTACAATTATTTCTCATTACTATGACCTCTACTTGGGGTGGGTTATTCCATTCGAATCCAACAGTTCTTCCAAACAAAGTGCTCGTTTACTCTAATAGCTCGATATCTTTTGGGCGATCTGTATATATTGAAAAAAACTATGATTAAAAAAAAAAAAAAAAATTCTTGGCTGTGTAATGATGTTTTAAACCGCTCGTCAATAGTGATATCTATAAGGAAAGGAGATCCACTGATATATTTGAATTCCGTATATAATTTGAAATATGGCCTATATTCCGATACAGTTGTCTCGGTCGATTTGATGTATTCACCACAACTGGTTTAAGTCGCTATTATGTATAGTCCCTTCAACTGTCAAACTAGTTTCATTTTCCTACTTTTGTTTCATATGAAGCCATTTCCTTGTGTTTCGTCTACAGATGATGTTTCTCAGATACTATGACTCTACATTGGGTTATTCATTCGAATAAACCAGTTCTTCTCCTTTCCAACAAAGTGCTCCGTTTACGCTAATAGCTAGCTCGAATATCTTTTGGGCGATCTTGAATATATTGAAAAAAACTATGGATTAAAAAAAAAAACAATGGCAAAAGTCAAGTCCCCCAATCCACATCCTTAGTAATTTAGCCTAATTTCTAACCTGGTTTTAATTTGTGTTTTTTACATTAACAAATTTTTTTATTCATCCAGTCATTCAGCACTTCCTTGGGTTTCGTCTGCAGATGATGTTCCAGTACTATGATCTCTTCAGGGGGTTATTCATTCGAATAAAACAGATTTTTCCACAGGTGTTATTCTACTTTCTAGAAATTTGTAAGAGACTCTTACACGTCAGATCGCTATCTGAATTAGAATACGGCGCCTTGCACAGCAATATTGGCAACAACGTTTCCGGCCGTTGTTCATCAATTCTTTCTCTGGATATGATTATTGGATGCCATAAACTACGAACTGCGGTATGCGCATAACCGTATACGCCACGTGAACATCACGTTGCCACTTTGTGAGGCTCGCGGACCGCTAAGAACGCAAGGTTACATACGTTCCTGCGCGATGTCCTCTAATGATTCATTTGATGATGTCGAAACCTAGTATACTGTCCTACTTTTCATCAGTTCATCACAGACACTCCAGATTGATATATTCGTATGCATCATTATCATATATGCCTTACGAGATCCGACCTTGAACGGTTATTACCACGACAGCTGTACTGTATCAGAAAACAAAATACCTTCACAGTCCTTAACAGTCAAGTCGGACGTCTTGTCGCTTGCGGACCGCAAACTCTCGTGCCATACACTGGCATTTTTTGCCTTTCACATGTGTATGTTCGTTCACATTCAAAACTGCCCTCTACTTAATCTGTCATAATAGGAACATTGGAATCTACTTGGACATGTCTACACATTACCTAATATTATGCTATCAGTGCCCTTTCCAACCTTGGCCAGTGAACAGTGGAAACACACACTTCCCACAGAAAAAAAATGGAAAAAATACACTAACAATTGTTGACACTCTATTTATAGTTGAACCACTCCACAAGTTACATCAAAACAGCTTTAGGTGGGGGGGGGGGAAGGGCGCAAGCCCCCATTTCTAGGTCCACTGTGGAATTGGCCGTGTGGATGTAAATGTAAACCAAATCTCTCGTGGAGGTAGGGTCTAGATGTAAACTAGGGTCGAGATGCGATGAAACCACAAATCAACACCCCCGGACGAATAGGTTTTATTGTCACTATTCTGCAGAACTGCACCCTTCTGATAGATAGGTAACAAGTCTGCTCAGCAATAGGATGGAGTAATGTAACAAACTTGTCTGGCATGCAAAGGAGAGCCAATAAGTTGGAATTGGGGTAATTAATTGGATCAATTAAATCTATAACACTATGCGAAACCTAAATGTAGCTAAGCCTAGCCAGTAGTAAGCTTCATCCACCTACCAAAGTTTCATCAACCTGATCTCATGTATGGTTCAGAAGTATGAATGAACGTGATCGACAGAATGAAACGAACGAACGAACGGACAACGAACGAACGAACGAACGAACGAACGACGGACGGAGTGAACATATGAGTGTAGAGCTGCTCTCCCCGCAGCTAAAAATTAACCATTGACCATGGTATAATGTTTACTTGGAAGAACTGTTCGCAAAAGCTGGTTGGAGATCGTTGTCAATTTAGGCCTGTTTCACGAATGACTCCGAAAGTATGGCGAATCCTACACTACTTTTGTGTTTTAGGATTGTGTATATATTACAACTGAGGGTTTCCGATTGTCAATTCGTCGGATTGGCAGGCATAGACATATTTTCGGTTGCCTGAAATTCATTGAACTTATGTGTAATCCAAATAGAGACGATGAATCTCCTCTTTCGGAGAACCTATCAGCACCTTATCGGCTAAATGTTATATGAAAACTCATTCATGGAAAATTCTGGAAATACTTTTCACTTTGCTTCTATAACGCCTAAATTTTTGTTATTCTCTTTTCTCGCTCGGTCTGATAGTTGTTGTTGCCTCATTGTTCGAATAAAGATAACAGAAGATAGACGGGATTCTGGAACGATCACACAGACTTGTAAGCGATCAAGCTTCAGGCTTGACAAAGACTATGAGTTTAATGACATGAATGTTAACGACACTGTTACATGAGTTTCAAAAAGCATACAATTTTGCCATACGGATGTTTCATATTGGGATGGCAAAACATACCAGTCATTGCTCCTGTATTGAAGCGCGGTTCGGTGAACAATATGGCAATAATAGGTATGTATGCCGCCTCTGCAGGAATCATGGGCTAATCATAACCGATTCATTTGACAGGGCGTGAAACACTTTTTCGCGAGCTTTCTTGCCTGTCCGATAGCGCTCCCATCAAAGCAGAAATTAACCCCTAATTCTTAGTACTAACAAACTTTTCTCCCGTCTTGTCATACGGGTGTGTATCTCTTGGCAGAAGAGCACTGCTTCCATCAGCTTTTTTGTCAGACTCTATGGCAGGCACTTTGCTCAATGCCCACAAACCCATTGAAAGCCGGCACAGTGTCGGCGCCTAAAGAGTGAACCCAAACTAGGTCGTCCAAAATTGTGAATTACTTGGGTTAACCATGACACAAGCTGCGTCTGAAATAATCGTTTTATCTATGAACTAAATAGATCATCACATTTTCACTGCAGCCCTTGAATAGATTTAATTGTTTTTGATTGGATGCCAGTGTCAATCGATCGAACACTCTATGGGCCGTTCCCTTGTGATGGTATCCATAAACATAGGTGTAGATTGGCAATTATATTAAACAAAAAGGCAACCCGAATTGCGTATCTCATTTTTTTCCCAGGCAAAAACGTGGAAATATTCAGCGTTTCAATGGGCCTGAGTACTATTTTGCAAATAGACAAAATTATCAAAAGTTGGCCTTGAACAGCCGCCCCCCCCCCAAAATAAATCATAGAAATATCGAAAATTTCCAGCCTAAATGTTGAGAAACCCTTGGTCGAATTTGTATCTTGTTCTAAACTTTGAAACCATTCAGCCTTCAGCATCTGTGAAGATATGAAGAAAGGGACCGATTATCAAAAACCTCGAAATTGGCGAAAAATCAAGTCCCCCAATCACATTTTTGTAATTTTAGGCTAATGAACGGGCAAGTGTACTTTGGGCTGCGTACAAAAATTTGAAATCATTCAGCCAGTGGATCAGCGAATATCTGGAAATTTAGTTGAAAAAGTTGTGAAAAACGAAGATTGTCCAAAAAATGTGTTCTTCTTTGGATTCCTAAAGGTTGATACTTCTCTAATTTGAGAGGAACTTATGGTCTGTGGCTATAATTTTCCTATCGACTTTGTCCCCATCCATATTAATCTTGCAACGAGCAGGAGCGCGAAATATCATTGGCACGAGCGATGTAAAGGTTTAAAGGTCTGAGAGAAAATACATAGACAATGTTTGGCCGATCGCGTCTTTCGATGATCGTGTTTACAGTGGTTTCTAAATTGGGCAAAATGGCAAGTTTCCATTATTCTTTCATTTAGTTGATGATATATTGTAGTCATATTCTACACTTGTGCAACGGCTGTCCGTGTGGGACACCTTAACTTGCACATGGATTGAGAAGCTCATATCGACAGCCAGAGAGTTTTGTTGTTTTGTAATGTCGGGGTCGTCAGTTATAGGAAGGCAAGGGATTTCCCCACGATGGCGAATTTTCCCCCTCCTTCGTATTTTTTCTGGTGCGGGAGGGTGAATTCCTACCAATAACTGCTGACGTTATATTTGCCTTCTGATTCTATGTCCCCATTCCCCGCCCAACAAAAGCGCTGCTATCTTACTTCCTCATTATTATTATTATCTTATAATTATGCAAATTGAGTTTATTACGCTCCTCTACACTGTGCTACCAAGGTATTACTTTGTTTTGTGATGACACCCCGATGGTGCCGGGCGCATTGCGATGTGTAGTTTTGTTAGTTTAAATTTTCAATACGCAATTCTATTTGCATTACGCATCGCACGCTCTTACAAGCTTGTGCACTCATGAATTCATAGACAATTGCCGTCCTTGTGTAATGGTGTACGGGGCGGTTTTAGCCTTGTAGGTTTGTGTCTATTTCAGGGAACAGTCGCGATTCACACTCTGAGCGTGCACTGATTAGCTCTAAAGAGAGAATCAGGACTGTCTGGACAGATTGAGATTACATTATTATTATTATTATTATTAATATTATTATTATTATTCTTATTATTATTATTATTTATTATTAATTATTATTATTAGTATTATTATTAATATTATTATTATTATTTATTATTATTATTATTAATATTATTATTTATTATTATTATTATTTATTATTATTATTATTATTATTATTAGTTAGACAGAACCGAGGAGAACAAAAACGCAACTGGCTTGATGTTGCTGGGTTACATGGTGTCTATGATGAACGATTATAGTATGTTACCCAATCTTTTGGCAACCCAAATATGATGTAAGACAGATGAACTCAAACGATTCCTCGTGAAAATGACAAGATTACTTAGACCAAAGCTGCATTCTTCTGTATCGTATTCGATCCTTTTTCTTCACAAGAAGTTCGGAGGGTTCACCGTTTTCTGCAACGATTCTGTTCCATTTTTAATATTTGACACGGAGAACAGTGTAAGATGTCCTATATCTCAAGCATGCTTCTGCTGCCAGTTAAATTCCCACAGTTATGCATTAGCTGCTTATATTAGGTTATAGATTTGATACATTTTCTGTTGAAATCCTCGGGGGAATCCCGCCCCCCGTTCCCTCATAAGCTGCCTAAGCTCTCATGGGTGTTGTTTGCCAGAACCGTCGCGAGCCAGGGTATCATATACGATCGATGTGCGCTATTATAGGCTTACGCCATTGGCTCGTCGTTTGTTTTGTTTTCAATGTCACGGGTTTTCATAGCGCATCGATACAAATCCCACTGGATAAGCATGATGGCTCCATAACGCACATTAATCATGATGGATAATGGTGGAATACATACTAAGCTACGCTCATTTATTCGTATTAGCAGCTTTTCTGATGGCTTCATTTCAACTTCAGAATAAATAGGCCAACACCATTTGCAAAAGACACGGGTCGAATAGACACCCATGTAGCGTCGACTTCTCACCCGCTACTAGAAGAACCCGTTAATCGTACTTCGAATCGGAGCAACAACTTTTTCACTCTTGCGAAACCTCAGAAAACTCCAGCATCGTCTCAATATACAATCCTGGAATGTAAACACTTTCGTCCAGAGTAATAACCTCAGAAAGGTGAAAAACAAAAGAGAAAAGACACATTTTGATTGCAATGTGCCTACTGGAAGCATTCGATATAACAAATCACGTAAACTAATTAGAGGAACACTGAGTTAATAAATATTAATGATTAGACCTGGTCCCCACATGCATTTGTCCCGAAAACTTATTATGAAAAGACATATAGCATAGCTGTATGTTTCACACGTCATTATCACCTATCGTTACTCTATCGCCTCTGTCAAGTTCGTTCACACCACACAGTGTTCCAATGAAGCTAGTCAACTGCAGGTGAAACTGTCGATATCCAGGTCTATACCCTTACCGAAGCCTCGCATACATGGGATTGAACCCGCGCCTAATAGGAACCCCAGATGAATCATAAACCGTTCAGGCTCTTGACATCACTATGAACAAAATTCTCGTTTTGGAATAGACAGGCCCTCATAATTTCGTTACAAGATGTGATAATTCACACCACGGTGAATTGCCGTATTTTATGATAATTGAGCTCCCTAGTAACGAGTAAACAACGGTCTAAACAACACATTCTAAATATCCACCACAGCAGTTTCAATGAGACGCAGTCTGTTGCAAAACCAAAGTGATACCTAGACAAAAAGCACCCCTTACTGGCCAGGAATACACGTGGGTATGGGTCTTCTGATAAGCGCAGGCAACAGGACTTTGTGAAGGCCTTCGCTAACAACTGATAATAAAAAGACTATGAACATGTAGCTTGTTGATCAACTACTAACCAGCAATTACCAATCATCCACCAATGAAATTAGTACAAGGTATGCAGCAATAAAAGTGTTAAGCTTTGATTTTTAATTTATTTAGCAAGTGCAAAAGTTGTATTTCCTTGTCAGTCACGCTTTTCCTCACTTATAGGTCACTCGCTCACTCCCATAACTACCTAAAAAAGTCGCTGAAAACTGGGATTAAGGATTTCTTCTCGTGGAAATCATAAAGACACATAAATGTCTGCATAAATTCTGCAGGTACTGACTTTCTGTGCGTGCGTAATCAAAATATTACAATTTGCTCAAACCACTGTAAATAAAAATAGTAATAGGTCATGATCATTCAGATTGTCAATCAAATACCGATCCAGCAACTACCAATCACCTACTAACCACATTAATGCTCGTCCGGAGGTAGGTAATGACAAAAACAAAAACCCCCCCAAAAAGATTGCGGAACACTCTCTCCATTTCTGATAGGAGTGGGGTGCAGAGCAGTTGACAGATTATAATGAACTGTATTGTAATGCAGGCTACCGAGATGTTATTTTAGGCTCATCTATCTTAGCATGTGCAAAAATGTTGTAATTCTTTAACAATCCCACCTTTCTCCTAATAGCACTTTTACGTGGCCATAATCTGTTCATCTGCTCCATCTGCTCTCATAAATACCTAAAGTGTCCATGGAAAAATGGCGATTTAAAAAGTCATTACCGTGGAAATAACCTGAACCCAATTTTGAGAAGAAAACGAACGTGAGGAAGCAATTACTAGTAGGCCTGAGTCTACATTCTTGGAATGATTTATCTCTCTATTCTTTTCCTCGAGAACGGATTGTATTTAAATAATTTAAACGTGGGGTCCTCTGTTGTCGTGATTAAAAGTAGCTCGTGCCTTACAATTGAGGAGTCGAATCTCGTCCAAATTAGCACATTTGCTCCCCAATTGCGCTAGCCTGGGTAGCCAAGGACTTTCAAACATATCTGATGGTACTATGAAATCTCGATGAAGTCAGTAACGGTTTATGATAACTGTAAAATGTATCCTTAAACAGGCTGTCGATATAAGAGTACAATGTCATAATTCGTGGCGTTGGACAATGTATTCCATTCCAATCCCTCTATGCAACTATTCAACAAAGAGACTAGTCGATATCATTGTAACTGACGCTGAATGTGTATATATCATCATATTTTCATATTGCATCCGTGATCACTCTCGTGGAACGAATTTCATGAACCGTGCATGATGAACTATATCCGCAAACAGTACACGCTCTAATAAGGTTTCCTAAAAATTCATTTTATTCATGGAGAAATCACAGCAATTGCATTGTACATTTTCTGCAGGCTGACGGAACGGAATGACTCCAAACGTATGGCCGGTTTTGTACGAATTGTGATTACGGAATATGCGAGGAGCCCCTAATCTGTAGCAAATATGAGCGAGATGACTGAATAATCATTCCTATTTCTTAAGTTAGTTAAAACATTTCTTTGTCGTATTCAAAACCTTAGAAGCAGCAGTTGAAGGACTTTATTAGCCATTCCATGTAGCTTTTCTTACTGTGTTGGATGTAGTTTGAAGATTGTTACTGTATTGATATATACGTGGGTTCTATCCATAGTAGATACATCATACATTTCTGGATATCTGTCAGATATTTAACCGCTCGTTTGCTATGACTGTTTGTAATTTTATTTCGCCAAGTAATTGTCAACCAGACTTGCTCTCCGATATATGCAATCTAAATCGAACCTTATCGTTTATTTCGTTTAACATACATGTGTTATTGATTTGTTAACGTCTCCTCTTGCCTGAATAACGACCTTATTCGATAACGCAGGGGGAGTTAAAAGGTTCTTTCTAAGTTGTCACTGATCTGTCAGTGAATCACGAACTTTTCCGTTGCGTCAATTTGGGTTAATTCAGACCTGATACCTCTCAAATGCAATTGAGAAACAGTGCTGTCCAAGAAGGCTTGTAGGCTTACTAAGATCAGTTGTTTTATCAAGTCAGTGGAGGGCACACATTGGTAGCGTTCACTGTGTAGAATATATTGCGGTCGTATTGCATCTTCTCAGTGAGGTTCAATAAAACGTGAAGTCCCTTTAGTAGTGAACTCGGAGAAATGTACTCCCCTACGGGTATATCCTGAATACTACTGAGTGTACACTTTGAGAACGCATGGGTCAGGCTGCTCTAGGGGGTTAGAAACGAAATTCCCCGGTAAAATATAACCTAACATTGGTAAAAGTTTAGCAAGACATATTTGATTTGGCTTTCTCCTTTGTGAACGTGACCTACGTATGGTTGTATTAGTCATATTAAATGTGGTACCGTGTAATTTACTCATACGTGGTATATTTTATTATCGTCAACAATAGGTTTACTCCTCTTATTTACCTGAAGCGTCTACATTGGCTATTCTTGGTTATTTTATCATTGTTACCTGCTGATATTCCTGTATTAGTTGTAGGATCGAACTGAGGGCGATTACGTTTACGGAAGCTATACATCACAGTTCAAAATTGTAGTTGACCTATATAGCGATGACATAAGTTAGGTGTTCCAGTGTGACCAAGCTGATTATGGCCTCGCTCGAGCTGGATGAATTTCGCGTGAGGGCCAGGCTCCATATTGGCCCCGTGAACAAGGTACAACTGGTATGATAGTGTCCGTATCCACCGCCCTATGAAACAAAAGACGGTAAGGCTAGGAGTCATTAGATGCGTTTGCGTATGTGAAAAATCGCCAGTTTACGTCAATTGAGCGGGGGCCAGAGTCTGAATGTCCTATTTATTATTAGATATCGTTCCACAGAGGCAAAAAACTACAAATGAAAAGACAAACCAACATCGAATAGGCGAAATAGACATATGTACCAATGCGCTTATACGGATGCGATATCACGCGAAGAATTTATGGAATTTATCTTCCCTTAAAGCAGCCAATCAACGAAAAAACATGATAGAATGCTGGTTCTTGGGAGGCCCTTGTATGGTCTTTTCGCATAAAATTGCAGTGTTTCCTGTCCTGAATCAAACGTTGTTTTCGTAAACAGTTGATTTTCACATCCCGCCCGGACACGCATACGCATCTATGGAACCCAGCTAACGTATATCCCGTTGTGAGTGCTCCTGTTGTAACAGTATCGAGTTGACAAGGATAACGGTCCTTGAATCATTTGAGATCCACTGTTTTATCAGGTTTACTTCCAAGGTCTACAAGCTAATGCAAGTATAAAATGGAGGAACATGTGAATAAAGCTAAAATCTCATGAACAAGTCGGAAGTCCAAAACGGAAGCAAAAACCCGATACACGAAGTATATGGGAGATGCAGAAACGGCACACCTCTGATACCGGGGATAGCAACAGAAAATCAAGGCTGGTTGGCCATGGATGAAGCGTGAAAAGCGAGAGTGCTACAACAAACATGAGGCTCTTACAGAAGCGGCGATTAGTAATAATGTCGGGAGCACGTTGAAGTGACTCGAAGCACGTTGCAGTACTGCCAGGGACGACTGGAGGATTGACACATGTTTTGCATTAACAGGGTCTGTTGTACTGACCCGTGTTTGTAATAAACGCCGCATTTTGTAATAGCTGGCCCGTGTTTGTAATAAAAATGTGCCCGTTTTGTAATAAGCGGCCAGTTTTGTAATAAAATTAGCCCGTCCGTTTTGTAATAAAAAAGGCTATAGCCCGTTTTGTAAATAAATTCGGGCCCAATTTGTAATAAAAAAGCTGGCCAGCTTGTAATAAACCTGCCGCAATTTGTAATACACCCTTTTCTAGGAACACTGGCTGGACTTACCGGAATTTAATGGAATTTTACAGTAAGTAGCTCTATGAGCCTGAGAGAGAGAAATCGATTTGCATGTTAAGCAGCCGAGGAACACATGCAAACTGTTGATTATCTTAGTCCGTCACTTCCTCAGTGCGATAAGTTTTAAGTCCGAGACCTCGTCATTCCGAAAAATCACAGAAAATCCATGTTTGTTCAGTCCGCCAAGTCTTCAGTCCGAAAGTAGAAACCACGTCATCAGTTCGAAAGTAGAATTGGCGATTTCAGTCCGACACAACTTCGGTATGAAAGTCTGTCTTCAGTTCTGAAAGTTAGAAACATTGTCGTCAGTTCGGGAATATAGAAGTTTTCGTCCAACACGCTTCCAGTCCGACAAGTCTTCAGTCCGAAAACACTGACACGTAGTCAGTCCGTAAAATTAATACCGTGTTTGTCCGACTAGTATTCAGTCAAAAAACAGCATATCCATCGTCAGTCCGAAAAATCAAGAAACACGTCTTCAGCCGAAATTTCAAATACACCCCGTTCGTTAAAGTCACATGTAAAAAAAAAGGTATATTCGATAAACATTCTGCCGAACGTGACAGGGACAATGTTTTCTACGAATAAGCTTGCAATTAGGAATTGATATCGATACGGTTTAACTATCGCCACTATACAAAGCCAACGTTGCGGTATATCGTAAAATAATGTTTATCGTCTGAAAAACGGATTCCTCCATTTGTCGGTGTCTGGGGTTTAAGCAGTATTCATGAAACAATAAAATACGAGGCGGCAACCGACGCAAAACAAGTTTGAAAGCAGGAAACAAACACAATAATTCAGATTTCAGGCCTGAAACTATGGCGAATACTAGGTGGAATAATATCAATTGAGGTGATTTTTTACCTTGTCATAATTTTTGATGGTCGATTTAGGAAGATGGTTAAGGGACTATGTGTCTAGAAAGCACGCTACGGCGTATGACGGCGTCTATGTCGATATATCAATGCGGTATATCGCCGATACACAACGTCAATGTAGCAACTCCGCGGTATGTCGTTGAATATATGGGGACTCTTCCCATTACTCGCGGCTGGGTAAGGCTTGCGAACTAATTTTTTTTTTCCCCCGGGATGGTGGTTAAAACTAGTTAAAAGCCACGAGAGTCACAACGTAGCTAAAAATCGCACTTTAGGTCAAGGGGGGTAAAATACCACTGCTTTCTTGTGCATGTCTCTGTGCAAAACGCCTGTACTTTTGAGTATAATTACAAACAATCAGCGCCCCGACCATTATTTAATAGGGGTTTTTTCCGAGAATTTTCCCCTTTAAGCTAGGTGAATTACCGCGATTATCACGTTGAATTTCTATAAAAAACTGGATGATGATAATAGGATTCAGTCCCTAGCAGATTTTGCGATTGTTGTTGCTTAATTCTTCATCATGACTAACCCAACAATAAAGGAAGGATTACATGATCTATTCTTCTAGTCATTATAACAGACTCTTTTAGTTTATTTCTCCAAAATCACCATCGGTTTTGACGGTTCTCACCAAGTCAATGATTGTTGACCTCTCGTCTCCCGTGCATGACCCAAACAGTAGTTAAAGCACCCAGGATTTTTCCTTCGACCTCAAGTGGTTCATATGGACCTTCCACCTAATTTCAAATCACTATATATATATATATATATATATATATATAATATATATTATATATATATATATTATATATATATTATATATATATATTATATATATATATTATATATATATCATATATATATATATATATATATCATATATATAGATATATATATATAGATATATATCTAGTATAGTATAGAATCTAGTTATTGTTAAACTTTGGGCATCCGTATAGTTGGCTAAACAGATGGCTAATAGCCCTCAGCTCTCGCTTAAATGAGATGTCAGCACCAGTTGCCGTGGGCCGGGAGGAGGGGGGGGTACTATTTTTGTTTCAAAAAAAATAAATACGGCAAGGGATCACTATGCAATGTTGCGTTCTTGTTCCATCACTATTACTGATTCGATTTAGGACTGACGCGTGTAGTACTTGAAGGGTGTCGGACTGAAAGATGAAAGCGGTAATTCTATTTTCGGACCGACGTGACGCTTTTGAAGACGAGGGATTCTGTTGTCGGAACTGAATGCGTGTGTTTTCATTTTCGGGACTGAATTACGTGTCGACTGGACGACTTGTCGGCATGTCCCGTTGAACGATTATTGGATAGTCAACCAGTCATGCATGAGCCCACCCTTTATCCAACGATTCCACTGACTACCAAGGCTACTAAGCCAATGTTACACGATTATAGAGGAGACTTACTGGAAAATGGATAGCGGATCGCCCGGAGTCTAAGTTCCGCCCAGTGTTCCATACAACTGAGTTATTACATATTGCGCCAGTTTTATTACAAAAAGGGCCAGCTTTTTTTATTACAAATTGGGCCAGAAATTTATTACAAAACGAGGCTACTTTTTTATTACAAAACTGGGCTTGCTAATTTTATTACAAAACGGGCCGTATTACAAATTGCAGCCCTTTTTACAAAAACGGGTTTAGTACACAGGTTGCTTGTTTTATCTGTTGAAGAAATTCCGGCCACAAAACAAGGTAAAAATAGCTAGTAGGTTCCGTACATACCCATGCATAAAAAAATATACAAACATTAAATTCAGAGCCGAACGAAGGTGTGGGTCAGCAAGGTAATGAGCTCTCTCATGTGCCCGCTCAGGTCACATTTGGGTCCAGGGATTCACGCGGACGTGAGCCATCGTCTTCTATTCTAGGGGGACCCAGAATCAAACTATGGCCACTTCTAGAGGCCCGTTTTCCTGAAAGGTATCTCTAAATATTGATTGGCAGGTATAGTGAATTGATGAGCGAGGTTATCAATCAGGCAGCCGTCAGAGTACATGGGTTCGCTGAAAGTCCCATGTTGCGTCCACGAGCCGAGCTGTGCCCACATGATTCTCTGAATAATTGGTATAGCTCTATATTGAAAGTGTGTATCAGAAACTCATATTTCAAGGAAGGAAACTTCAGGTAGTGTAGATAGATTGCTTCAACAGCCTGAAGCAAGATCAGGGAGCTCTTATGGACGTTTAGCCAAGCGAGGAGTCCAATTAAACCCCCCCCCCCCCAGCAACACCTTCACATTGTTTTGCCAGTTTTTTAAGGAAAATTAACAGAGAAACTGTTCTTTTCCAGACACAAACACAAAATACACGACCTCGCTACGCACAATTAAATCATTGACGATATACATCTGCCGGGATATCATCAAGGCCAATGTTGTGCTAGAGAGCGAACACAATGATTTAGATTTTCAGACTTTACCTGGATTGAACGCTGCTCTTGAGCTCCTTCTTCCTCACTTTTATAGAAACAGAGCTTGTGGGTCGAGCTAACCTCGCGTAGTAAATATATATAATATAATTAAAATATACGTATTTTCGTCTTCCCGTGTGAATTGTAATGTATGTGAGTAAACAGCTGAAAATACGACCAACGGGTTGTCAGTACATGTGAGGTCAGAGTGGGTTGAATAAGGTTTTTGCACGGTGCGGACTAATGTCTAATATAAAGTAAGTTAAAAGGGCCTTTTCAAAAACCAGATATAAAGACGAAGGACTCTTCCGCTCAGTGAATTCCTGACTGATCCTGACTTGATAAAGATTAGGAGGGCCAATTCACATGTTACATATTGACCTTTTAGATACGTGGGCCCCAGAACAATGGGAGCCATGTACGCACTATGGGGACAACTAAATTCCAAGTATGAGCTTTTTCCACACGCACACGCACGCCACACACACACACACACCACACACACACACGCAACACAACACACACAACACAACACGCCACACACAACACACCTACACACACGAACACGCACCAACGCACTCGTAAAAAGCACAGCACACCCACACCACACAAACAAACACGCACGCATACACACACAAAACACACCACACAACACGACAAAGTGATCGCTAAGTCTCTTCCTGAGCTCGAATAGATAAACGAAAAAGGACAATGTAAAAACAAAAGAAAATTGAAAACCTAGCAATAAGAATGGCAATAAATGAAATAATGAAATGGGTAGCGATATGTAAATATTGACTGCTGACTGGAAGTAAAAGTAAAAAACAACAAAATATCAAAATTGCAACCTAAGTTGGTGGACATTGGCAAGATGCAGCTGACCTAGTCTTGCGGTCGTCGGCCTCAAATGTTGCGGTCTCGAGGGAAAGAACCGTGTGAGTCCCACCGTTGGGGTCATCTGTAGACAGGTGGTGACTTCATCTCGCCGACTTTTCTCCCACTCAGGCACTCTTTGGGTACCTGTGAGTGGTGGCTATTTGTTATTCGCAGTTTCGCCCAACACAACTTCGTGTGAGGGATGAACTATACAATGACCAGAGGTGATATTGTGAATATCTTTTTTAGCTGCGGGTAATCAGCTCTACAAGTCATCATGTCCTCCTCCGTCCGTCCGTTCGTCCTTTCGTCCGTTCGTTCTCGTTCGTTCGTTCGTTCGTTCGTTCGTTCGTTCGTTCGTTCGTTCGTTCGTTCTGTTCATCACGTTCATTCGTAACTTCTGACCCGTCATGCTATCCATTGTTGAAAACATGGTGGGTGGATGAAGCATGCCACTTCTAGGCTGAGGTTTCCTTTTTGTTTGCATAGTGTGATGAAATTCTAATTAAATCCAATAATTACCCCAATAAGTCTGCATTCGTAACTTCTGAACCGTACATGCTATCAGGTTGCAACATGGTGGGTGGATGAAGCATGCCACTGGCTAAGCTGAGTTACATTGCATAGTGTGATTAGATTTTAATTTAAATCCAATTAATTACCCAATTTCCAACTTCCATTGAGGTAGCTCTCTGTGACAGTGTGTGAGAGGTTTGCTTACATTACTCCATCCCTCTTCAGACCATGTTTATCTTATCTGTCAGAAGGTCCAGGTCTGCAGCCAAGTTGACAATGAAACCTATTGTCCAGGGGGTAATGATTTGTCTCTCAACACATCTCGCTGTAGATCGTTGGCTGGTGACCCAGGAAAGAGACTTGTTTTCACTTGTTGAGTTCTGTTGGGTAGGTTATATGTAGCTAATATACAGGCCTAGGAATGATTTAAATGAGTACTTTGTGCGCACTAATAGCAAATATTAGGCCAATGTGGTAGACATTTTCCAAGCCATTCCAAGGTTATGTAGATGTCAGTAAAGGTCTATTAAATGTGAACAAACAATAAATGTGGATTGGTGAAGAACATGCAGTGTATTCGCCACAGGAATTTTGCCATCCGCAGGTATCAATGCGTTTCGACTTGCGCTTGTTTTTCATGAGGTATTGCTTTTAGGCGTGAGGCCTATTGAAATGGTCCACTATTGTTAATATTTTATTGTTCGTGGGAGCATTCAACGCTGCAAACATAATATTGAGAACTGTTGTGTTAGCAAGCAGCCCGGGGAGAACACCTGTTGAATAAATCATCCTTGGATGCGATAATGAGCCAGTTCAAACATCCACCATGAGGCGATGTTTCCAGTTGAACGGAGAGGTTCGCTACATCGTTGAATTAATGTATATTAGGCCTAACTCGCAGCTCACGAAGAACAACCCGATATTATATGAAGTTAAGTTTCCGTAACCAGGCTGTGGATGTGATTCAGTGTATCATTACACTCTAAAAAATGTTGGGTACAAATACTACTGGAGTTTATCCAGTGGGTTCCGGCAATTCCGAGGATTCCCCATTAAAAGTGTTTCATTTAGTTCAAAGTAATTCAATGTTGCCATGCTGATTTAATGTTCTTAATTCCAGGTGCCAATACCAATAGTTGGTTCAGCTGTTAGTTTTGCCCTTCCCGCCTCCGGTGTCTGAGCTTCAGCCCGCCCAGCTGGGTTCACAGCTGTTGCGTCATACTGCTCTACTCGATGAAGGCCCTTCGCAGGAGTGACGGGTTAGCATATTCAGGGGCTTTAACCCTGGTGCATAACCATTCCGCTCGGAAGAAGCTAGGCGGTTGAGACTGTCCTCTCCTAGTCCCCCTGGTCCGTTCGTCATCAGCTAAACAGATGTTGGCCCGCAGCTCCCCACCACGAGAAGGTGGACCAGGACGATTACCCGTAGTCTCACAAGTCTGTCTCCTCACAGTACATGCCGACATGTAATGCTACCAGGGACATATGGTAGAGGAAATTCACAGATAGAGAGTAAACAAACTGAATATGTTTTCCTATAGTACCACACTTGGCACCTCCTCACTTTGATATGTTTCTCTACGGAAATTTGAACAGGCACACAATACGCAGTCTAATGTCCTCTCCAGTAAAAATATGATAGCTCTATGGTCGGAGTTAGCGTTCTCGTCGTGAAATTTAATAAAGCTCCCTAATATTGAGATTATGCGCCCATTCTACCTCAGCCACGAGAAAAAAATTCAGATATCGGCTAGCAGTCGCTGCAAATGTACCGACCTTACTGCGACGTGAACCATACAAGAATAATTCCCAATGCAGCATCATGTAAAAAAGGACAGTATAGGGCTCTACCATGGTGCTGAGCCCAGTTCTGGCACCTGTTCTGACAGAAGGCCGTATAAGGTGGCGTAACAGGGTCATTTGTACTGGAATACATTTCCACGAGAGCACAGGGGCAGAGATCCGACATAAAGCTGCTTGTCCCAGCTAACTGCAACGAGAGACTTCGATTGCAGAGTGACACGCACCACTGATACATATATATATCCTTAAAGGTACGTTCACACTTGTCCAGCAACGCAACGGCGACGGCACCTAACGGCAACGGCACAAATTCTAGCTCTCTTCTTCTTTCCCCTAACCCACCTTTCTTCTTTCCTTCCCCTTTTCGTTTTCCCCTCCTCTTCTTTCTCCTCCCTTACTTTCTACCGGGGGAGAAGTCAACAATACGCGCCAAGTATACGCGAATTCCTCCACGTTTCTACGGTGTAGGCTCAAGACTGCACGTATAGTTTTGCGGTGTGCGTTAATGTTTTTGCCGGATGCGGCAATAGTGTTAGCCGTCATATGTGAACCAGTCGTAAAGGATTACCGATGTCCGTCCCAGTGCCCGTTATAGGGGCGTCAAAAAGGGCACTCGAAAGGGGTGGGGGGGATATCATATCGTTTTACGTCCCCCCCCCCACTTTTCCGGACCGTAATAAAAAATATAGGCACATGCCCGATTTGTATCACTCTTACCTGATTTCCATTTTTTTCTACCACACAATAATCGCGTTTGGAAATTGTATTAAAGGGGAACTCCAGGCAAGAGACATGTTCCCCATTTTTCTGCATCTCAATTCAGAACCCCTTCCATCCGTAATTTAGCGCTCCGAACGACCCCCCTCCAAGATCAAAACCCCGATTTCAACTTCCGCCCTTGGCTATTGCGCCATAACTCAGCGCTACTGTGCACAGTGCCATCTTAGCGTGACTATTGAGATCCCCTTATGTGACGTAAGCGGTCGAACCCAGACGCATTTAATGAACCAGAAATAACACGATAACAATGTTATCCGTTCCAGCTTATGAACTTTTATTTGATCACGTCAGTCGAAGTTTTAGCATGGCCTCGTCGAAACTATCATAATTTATAATCTGTACTACCCCTTTCCCTTTCTAAATTAGCTTTTTCACCTCAATTTCTTGAAGAAAATTTAAAACAAAATGACTGGTTTGCCGACTAATCAATCCTCGACCAAAACCAGCAGTCACATGATTGAAGATGACCAATCAGATTATGCGCCTTCTACGACGACTGTCAATAGGAAATTTGTAAAGTGGAATCTACACATACACTTAACGCAATGGGCCATCTCTAATGATCTTTGTGGTTTACACGGAGACGCGAAACGAGCGAGTTCGAAAAAGAGTGTTGTCGAGTGGCAATTTATTGCTTCTCGTGATGATTTTTAATCGGTCTTTGTAGGACATAACTTCACTAGAAACAAAAGAGTTGGATACTCCCACACCAGTGTAATTATGCACCAATTGGTCTCAATTACAGTATTCTTTGTTTGAAAGAATTATGATATGAATTGGCGTTCTGTATTTGGCGTGACGAACTCACGTACTTACGTACATGCACACAATGAGGCTATGCTGATTGCTTGGTCGTTGACTTCGTCACGATATTGGGGGATATTTGAAGTTGTGCAATAATGGCGCTGTGCGCTGTACCGCGCTGTGGAATGACTATGCAACCAAGGGCGAGGACTTGAATTCACTGTGACAATGATAACGGAGGTCTTTCAAGTCCATCAAAACACGGTTAGGAATGTCTGAAATACTACTCTAGACTGCAAGGAACATACCTCTTGCCTTAGTTCCCCTTTAAGTCCACTAATTCCAGGTGCGGACCCCAGGTGAAGATCTTGACCCGACTAGGCCCGAGTGGAAGATACCTGCTTCTACCGAGTTCTCTGATTTTCCAAGTGTTTCGCGCGCAATGGCGTTTTTCTTCCAGGCGTTGTAGGCTACTAAAATATGCGATGTAATGCTTCAAATCATTTCGTTCACTCGATTATTTCAGAAGCCTTGGATGCAAACTGCCCCCCCCCCCTTCAATTTTTCTGAGATGAAAAATTCGGGCGAAAATTTCGTGGAAAATTTGAGAAGGAAAAAAAGCAAAGTGAAAAAATGCCTGAATTTTTTGCAGTCTTCTTTGGGGGGGGAGGGGTGGCGATAAAATGCCCGGAAATCATGCAATTTTTTTCGCGCGCTTCGCGCGCGCCGGTACTTTTCAATGACCGACTTGTATATTCGGGTACAAATTTCTGCTCCCACCAGAGACGTCGTAGACCCCTGGATCCCACGCAAACAAAGCCAGAGTAGAAAAAGTAATAAAAAAAAATACCTTGTGTAAAACTCGGTAAATCATCTTATTAAGTGTCACAATCACCAACTTTTTTTGTCTGTCTTTGACTCACATCGCACATGAGATGGGTGCTATTGAGCCTGGCAAGTGCCGTTTCCGTCGATCTGGAGGGTATGAAAATACGTTGTAGCGCTCCGCGCCAACCGATGGTGGCGCTCCGCTTAGTGGTCATTTGCATTCGATGTGTCCCCCCCCCCCACTTTTCGAAACGCCCGACGCCCTGGACGTTCAGATGGAACGTACTTTACACGCGCTTCAAGAATGGATGTGGCACCATACCAATTGTGCAAAAGACTCCCCCCATCTTTCTGAGCATGTTATTTAGCGAGTACGTCATGAGCTATACCTGGAAAGAAATAACAACGGGAGAATGTAGAACCAATGGGGAATAAGACAGAAATGAAAAGGAAAAGAATGAAGTAATAGTTGGACAGAGAGTGAAAGAGAGAAACATTCATCTCCGAATAACACTATACACACCTATCTATCAAATGCACATACAGACATATCTTCGTTTCGAAAATTCGTTATGGTTATTTTAAAAAGGAAAACTACCCAAAAACATGGACGCACGGCCTCCCGTATCAAATCGAATTATTCAAATATCGAATTGCATGGACCAGGGAGATGTTCTAACCCGAAAGCTAGCGAAACTAGATCCGTTCAAGCGTGATCTCGAGGAGTGTGATATCACTACCAGTACCCTGCAGTAATAACTATATGAGCAACGATGTCAACAATTCCCGGTAACATTGACCTATTTCACGAGACAGTAATCTCAGAACCGGTGGTACATGAATTGACGTAAAATTTTAGACAGTCATGGGGTGACCTTCTGAGTGAACCGTCGAAACAAGACGGCCTTCAGCTAAGATAATATTATAGATCTACTCAAGAGACTCTGCCCCTGGCCCTTCCTCTCCCTGCCCTGTTGTATCAGATATTCACAAACAAGCGGCACAAACATCACAGGAGTAGTTTATTTGTCTGAGAACACCCGTGGATGGGTGAATGGCCCTGAATTAGGAGGAGAGGGGTTTTTATTGGTCTGGGGTGAACGAATGTTTTTTGGGTCTGGGGTGAACGAATGTAAAATTACATCAAATCGCAATATCTCTCCATGCCCTGTTGTATCAGATATTCACAAACAAGCGGCACAAACATCACAGGAGTAGTTTACTTGTCTGAGAACACTCGTGAATGGGTGAATGGCCCTGAATTAGGAGGAGAGGGGTTTTTATTGGTCTGGGGTGAACGAATGTAAAATTACATCAAATCGCAATATCTCTCCATGCCCTGTTGTATCAGATATTCACAAACAAGCGGCACAAACATCACAGGAGTAGTTTATTTGTCTGAGAACACTCGTGAATGGGTGAATGGCCCTGAATTAGGAGGAGAGGGGTTTTTATTGGTCTGGGGTGAACGAATGTTTTTTGGGTCTGGGGTGAACGAATGTAAAATTACATCAAATCGCAATATCTCTCCATGCCCTGTTGTATCAGATATTCACAAACAAGCGGCACAAACGTCACAGGAGTAGTTTATTTGTCTGAGAACACTCGTGAATGGGTGAATGGCCCTGAATTAGGAGGAGAGGGGTTTTTATTGGTCTGGGGGGGGGGGAACGAATGTTTTCTCCTAAAATTCATTGTTTCCCCAGATATCGGACCGAACAAGGGGGCAGGTAGAGAGAAAAAGACGTGGAGAGAGGGGACAGAAATTTGACACGGACCGGGCAGTGAAAAGTTTCTCGATTAATAAGTGTGGAAGTTTTTCACATAATCCAAGGAGAATTGAGCACTCCCCCCCCCCCCTTCACCTGTGAGTAGGCACTTGTGTTTTAGTTCATGGAGCTTATCAATTAACTGGAGAGGCATCGCATGCAATACATTGAAGCAATTTGAAATCGCCAGCTCGGAAACAGCACTACACACAGAAGGCGGGTGCAAGCTAATCGTATCACGTATGAAACACATTCACTTGTGTATCTTTATCTGTACAATCGCTTTTTAAGGGCCATCTTGTACCGTCGTTGCTTCCTTGTTTTCACATTATAACGGTAGCTCCTAGTGGTCATACTATATATCGTGATATCGGATGTAGCATTCATGTGGAAGTCAAGACAGGATATTGCACAAATCATGGCTGCAGCCTCGAACTTCATAAGCACTTTTCTTTCTTTTCTCTGCACTGTTAAGTAATTTCAAAACTAGATAAATGGATTTGGAGAAAAAAAATACAGGGTCAGCTTCATGTGCTAGTGAATTTGGGGAACGTTATGTTAAGGAGATCGGTGGCAAGGTTCGCAGTGAGGCCTACTACTACCGGTAAACTACTGTGTTCTGTTTAGAAAAAATCATTAACTATGCCCAGGGTTGTAATTGTACTGTAAAATCTGTCCTTCTGGTCGACACGGTAGCACTATTCCTCTGGGGGCTCTATTATAGTACATAATATATATAGCAACAGACTATTGAAGCGTGCTCACTGTATCGCCGGAGCATATCTAATATGCATTCATTTTCTTTGATATTTCGTTTTCCACCGACATTACTTTTAGTATCACAAGCACGGTGGGTTGTCATTACCTGATGCCTATTCTATACCAACACAGGTTGTTTTTAAAGTGGTGAAGATAGTGTAACCTGGCCTAGCACTCCTTATTGTAGTTGCATGATGTCATACTGATATTGTTCAGGTTGTCACTACCAATGTATACAAGACAAAATAGACATGTGCAATTCAATGTGGGAGTGCTGGAGAGTCCCGAGCCTCTGAGAAACATGGAGGGCACTATTCTCTGCTTAATTGTCATGCCAGAGTCTTTTGTTGATCATTGTTCCCTTGCTTTGGCATCTACTGGATCCTGCCCACTGACAGTGGATTGGGGCTGGAAAGCCCCATTGCCTTGTGGTTGACACCACGTCTTGGGTATCTCAGCCTCAGAGGACTGATCATTTGCTTAGAGGAGATGCAGCTATATTTGCTCTTGTGGGTGAGTATTGTTGCTGTGGGTTCTTGAAGGCTGTCATGGATCTATAATCAAGCAAATACTGATATATGAACTTGACCCTTGACCGGGTGAGATATGATATCGTGGACTCACCCTTGTAATAATACGGGCGGCTCTATTTTGATCCTTTGAGCCTCCTAATTTGGTTTGGCTGGGGCTCCAGTCAGTAAGCAACAGCAGTAATCCATTCGAGATACAATACTATCTCATAATGATATCATCAGGGCCTTAGCCAGAGGGGGTCTCACCGTCATTGAGACGGCCAGGACATTGATGAGGACGGCCTATTTGGGGCGGGGGGTCTGTGAACGGCTACCAAAAAAAAAAAAAAAGTTTTTTTTTTTGTCAATGATTTCCTTAGTCAGCATTGACATAGTGCGTTTTGACGTGCAGGGGCATATGCTACATGACCACGTTTGCGTTCTTGACTCCACAAAACTGGCGTCTTTCGTCTCGCTTCCGCGCTCCGCACTGGTGCCCCCGATTTGCAAGTGCATTTGTGCTGTAGTGATTTTCATCGTTCACAAGTGAGACACCCTATTTCGAATTCCTACCTGCTAAGGCCCTCTAGTCATAATGACTAGCTCCAGCCATGGGGAGACAAAACAAAATTATTCTGTATTCAACCACTGTAAATTAAAAATGTCATCTGGTTATAATATTTCCCGGCCTCAGCCTTGGGAGGTGTGGCCTCGGCCTCAATGTTGCGGCCTCGCTCGAGGGCTGCACGCCTGGGGGCCTCGGATGCAGCGGCCTTGACTACAACACTGCTGCATAAGTGGATCATGTAATCGCTGATATGATAGTGGAATGGACAATTCCGTTCTCACAGAGGAATTAGATGAAGATCACCGAACGCTAGGGTCCGCAGTTGGGACAGGCTTACCTTCAGCGAATTTCAACACCAAGAGTATTTTTCAGGGAATGAAGTCTTAAGTCAAGACTTTGTGTTCCATATAACTTTAGACAATACCCTAAAGAGCCATAGCCTTTTTCACTTCCCCTGACTTTTTTAAAGAAGACCTCATGGTCACACGTCGTGCTGTGTGTCGCGTTCGCTGTATGTCTGTCCGTCAATAACCATGATGCTACCATGCTGAAATTTGTGTGCATCGGGAAGAGTTGTCATGGAGGTAAACTTTTTATCAGTCCTATAATGAATTTAAAGGGGAGTTCGAGGTCAATGAAGGTCAAGGGTTGTGAACGGAGGGAGAGTCATGATGACTGCTCGGGCTGCATGGCTGTAATATTTAAACTTGGCATGTACCGGTGGGCCAACTGCCCATGTATATAATAGATTATCAGTGGGAAACCGTATCAACCTCATTTGAAATTGATATGAAAGTAGTCAACCATAAACCAAGGCAGGCAGAGAAAAAAAGGTGGCGTCAAAAATTACCAAGAATGCATCCCTAATCTTGTTGCATAGATAAGGCCAAATTTTAGGCCTCATCATGATAATGACCTTTACTTTCATAAAGACGAAGGTAATTACCCCCAGTTTTGTTTAAATCTGACAGTTCTAAAAACTAAAATCACCGAAATTATGCTATGATTCCTCTAATTGCCTTGAAATGACCATTTTTGTATGAAATACACCTATTTGGGCCCCTATTCGAGCTATGACCTACAGTGTCTGTTACATGGGTCCCAAATATGGGGTTGGGGCGAACATGTGCGCCAAGTTTATTTTCACTTGGACGTGGCATTACCCAAATACTCGTCAACCAGCACTCCCCAACAAAAAAAATACTGCTCAATGGAATTCAAGGAGATACATTACTAAGACAACTGTTATAAAAAATATAAAACATATAAACCATTTATTTGCAGCTGGGAAAGCTCCCAGTGAACTGAGAGACCTGATTTCTCTAATTTTCTGGTCTTCTGCTCAGATGGTCACATTGGGATTAGGCCCCCCGAAATTTCAACTTCAGACCGCGCCCGCTGCACGTATGCTAATACCCCTCTACCCCCGACACTCGTACTTTGTCTGCCTGCGTACAGACGCTCCTTAAATGTCCATTTTAATGAATTTACATGGCACCATAACACTACCGTCAAAATGGCGGCGCTGAATGGCTCTTATTTCGGGCTATACGGTGGCTTCACTGCTGTATATGACGCTTTGTGCAGCATTGCCGGGGCTTGGTTTAGTTTCGAAACTTTATCTACTCTGGTTTGTCTATTTCCTATATTGCATCAGATCTTCACAAGGAGCCATTCTATTGCTTTGGACGCCTCTTTGAGTTTGAGTCTATAGCACTATTTGATCGTCACTCCAGTCCCTCTATATCCTCCTCTGAAGGAATACGTTTGGTATGAACCTTCTGAGCCGAACTAATTATCGACTTACACAACCTTCCTTGTGGGTAGATTTTGTTTTTAATGTTGTAGCTTTACTCCTGTCGAAAATGGCTACCGATTGGTGGTGGGGGGGGGGGGGGGGGGGGGGGGGGGGGGGAGGGGGGGGGGTGGTATCCGTTGTTTTGTACACTACCATACAATATGTATGGACGTATCGCTAACATTTAACACTTATCAATAATAATTCCAATTAAAACGGTCTTGACAAACGAGATGACAAACGAGATGTAACGTAGTGAATATATGTACACCACACATATATACACACACAGATTGTCAAGACTGCATACATAATTATCATAGTGAATTGGAATATAACTCCAAGAATAAATCGAGCTTTCCATGTTTCTGTTTAGTCTCTAGACTGATTCGTTCCATCCTCTCCTGAATTGAATCCCTATCTTTATTGAGTAGTACTCTTATACAGGACATCGTGAAGCTTAGAAGCCAGTGTAAAAAATCGACTGACGCGCGCTCTTAAAGCTCACGTCATCGGCTCCCGTTTTGAGGATGCTTTTAGCAGGCAGAGAGTTATTTTACGAGGAAGTAACAACCCCATAAGTACCAGTAAGACCCCATAATTTGATGACATTGATTCTGCCTAACTGCTAAATATCCTGATCCCGAATCAAAAGTGCATCCGTGGTGTATAGAAATATAGCAGAGGTGGATTCCGGGTTTGGATGCTTTGAGCGAGTCAGAGTTTTCTTAGCCCCAAAAGGTGCAACTTTTCTTCAAAACTGAAGGGTGAGGGTCCATAATCAATTAACATTAGTGTTGTTTCGAACGTGTTCCGCTGCAACGCGTCCTTGATAAGTACCTTTGTGTGCTCATACAATACACGGGCTACTGCTTATGGGTCTCAAGAAGACTGAATAGCCTACCCTTATTGTCGTCGCTACTACTGGACCTAATCTACCACGCTCGCCCGACGTTAACCATATTTTCACAGCTCCTTCGACGAAAATAGGATTCTCTCTCCCAATGACACCAAACTAGTCCAATCTAACGAAGTTTTTGTGTTTGGACATCACAACATTTGTATTAATAGGCGCCCTCTACAACCAGATACTATGATGACAAGTAAGGAAGTCTGTCATATGCGAATCTTTTTTTGCGTAGACACGGTGCTATTACTCAGCGATGTTCACCCCAGGCATTGTCCTTGTATTTGTGGTTTAATAGATTGGCATCGTTTGATTGAGAGTGCTGAGAGATATTCCACCTATATTACTGTGCTATTCGCCATACAACGGTTGCTATGGTATCACTCGTGGTGGTTAGGAACCATCTGCGGAAGGGGTACCCTTGGACTCATGGTGGTGGGAAGTGGTCCAGCATCGGGTATACTCGGAAAGATGTCTGTTCGACCTCGTGTGTGCATATGTGTCCGCCGAACATGTGCAAATTGTACACAAGCCTTATAGTGGAGACGCAAATTGTCATTTTCAAACTTTTTCCATGAGTCGCTTGATTCCCGATGTCGGTTGGAATTCAAATTTTGACAAATTGAAAAGGCCTAAATTACACAACTTTTACGAGCAATCTGACAACATTACATTATTTATTTTTGGGGGGAGGGGGTGAGGGTCAACCATTATTCTGTCATATTTTATATGACAATTTTTCTCTACTTGCAAGATACTTGGAAATGCCTTCCGGGGATTGCCTTCTCGTTTTTAGATGCTGATAAAAGAGATTAGTTGTTAATAGTAACGGGCATTTTGCGCATGCGTACAACACGATCTGCTCAGTTTCTGTACAGTTCGTAATTAGCAGTGGATTACCTACGGTAATTTGGCGACTGATGTGAAATATAAGTACAATCGTAAGTTTAACAAAACGCAAATATTGGTGTAATGACTATGAGTCAGACTCTCGTAAATCTCATGTGCTATAGTTTATTAGTTTTGAGGTATGAACTGTTCAGGAAGGAACTGAATCCTCTTACGACCCCGAAGCCACAACAACCCAAGAGAAAAACAGCAGAACTGGAAGAAATCCCCCCCCCCCATCAGTGAAAAACAAGTCGGGACTGTTTTTAATGCAATAACTTGCGAAGACAAATGCTTCCGAATGTCTAATTTGCACTTCACTACGAACAGTTTGACTGGACAATGCCCTTATTAGTGGTGACATCGGAAAATTCGAAAAACAGTCGAAAAAAACGGTCATCGGAGTCATGGAAAATTTTGAATCAAATCACCACGATTCGCCTTAGCTTCATTGAATTAAAAAAAGGCGATTCAATCTTTCCTCATAAATCCGGGCGATCCTATTATACCGTTGTGAACTATCATGGAATACTAACACATTACAAATATAAATGGTCGAAATATTGAATTATTCATCTCGCACTCTCCGAGTCGGTCTTAACGTATAGAGTAACGTCGGGGTCTTTCCGTTGACATTTTTGTCAGTAGGGTGGTCCGCAATTCTCACGAGCTAAGTTATGTTGATTTGCTATTGAAAGGGCCTAAGCTATCATCTTATGATTAGATGAAGATTTCAATGCCACAAACATAGATAGCGCACTTCACTGTAGTTTACAACTTTCTCTTGTTTTGTCGTTGAACAATTGGATCGTATTAGATGCTTGGAAAAGGAAATTATGAGGTCCACTGTCGTGCTGTGTGGCGGTGTCCGAAGTCAATCGTAAAATTTGGAAGAATCCCTCATTACATTTTCATGGATTGAGGTAAATAATTTTGTTACTTTATTTTAGCCGGGTTTGCTTTCGGGTTTTGTTGGCTCAGGGTCGAAGGTGAATTCCGTCCATCCCGATACTAAAGAATCAACTCACAGTTATTCAGGTTTGAAAAAAAAAAAAAAACAAAAAACAACATTGGACGTAAAACCTGTTTTCATACTTTCTCTTATGATTGTTGGAATGTTAGCCCTTTCTCGACGTTTCAGTTGAAGGAAAAAAAAACCTGATTAGACGTTCACAGTCCATGCACACATTTCCATCAATATCTTTTTGCACCTGAGTTTATTGTGCAACCGATTCTTGCACCGACACAGGCTTAAAAGGGCTTTGTTCAATACTTTCTTTTATGATGGCTGGGATGTTTGCCCCATTCCTCGACGTTTCAGTTGAAGGAAAAAAAGCGCTCGATCAATACGTTCACAGTCCAGGCAACAAATTCCATCAATGTTCTCTTTGCAAGGCAACCGATTCGTTTTTTTTCTTTCAGGAATGACCTAAAACTGAAATAATTCCTGAGCACTTGGCAAAAACACTGTGCAGGCAACCAACAATGGGTAGTAATGTACTATCATATAACTCTTCCAGTTGAATGTCCCTGGAACTATTTCACGCGGCAGCTTGACGTCATTCCGCATGAATTCCTCAAGCATAAATAAACCGAAGACTAGTCTCTCGGAGTGTACATGCGCGTGGGGCGGATTACTATCCGCCTAATGAGAGTGGGGGAATAAACTTGAAAGCGGTACCCAATATTGAGGATTATGGTTATTCTCCAAGGAGGATGCAGTGTGGCAAACATATAGAAGCATAATTCAAGTTACGTACTGTCTGTCTAGCTTCGGAGTATAGGCTTACTTTCGTGACATAAATGTTGTTATGCCATTTATACTGAAGAAGAATTTTGGGGTTGGGCAGGACGAAACTTTTATACCATCAATAACAATTGTAAGAATATCGATTTTTCAAAACAAAGAACCGTTATGTAGAACACATCATTAGTAATACTTTTTGGAAACTTTTTTCAAAGTTTCAATAGTTATACACAATATATTCCGCGTACGAAGCTCCGAAACTCTGATTTCTCTTTCAGCGTGAAACTGAAGACGCATTGTGTAGACCCCATAAACATGGTTGTGTGAACTAATACATACAACACTAGGTGGGGATTTAGAGTCCAGGTGTATGGGGTTGTGACCTTTCCGGGAAGGCATGATGTCGGACACCTGTACTTGGGACGTTGAAGATCAATCAATTCGATGAAATACTTTCGCTGGTTCAATATTTCAGCCGTCATTTGTGGAATCGAAACTAGGTGTTAATTATAACGATTTTCCCGGAAATCTGTTCTCTGTCCTCATGTATAAGGTCGGGATTTAGTGGTGAAATTCATATTTTAGGAGGTTAACATTTACCATATAGACCTGATTCTAGGTACCCGCATACCAGCCATCTGGAATTTCAAATGGCGGCTATTGCGGTCCTCTTTAAATTGACATGAAATTGCGGTAGGCTATTGGGATAGTTAGGATCGAATCAGGTGGCTGAGCTCACCATATTGGCAGCATTAAATTCAAATAGGCACCCTCAACCTATGTATACTACAAGTTCATTCAATATTTCGAAGATAATACAAAATAAAATGTCACATAAAACAAATAGGGTAATAGTCAAATCTGAACGATACTGGTAAATAACACAATGGGAATTACTGTTGAAGAGTTCGCGATATAAACGCTATGAAAGTTTTGTGGAAACGCCACGCCTACACAATAAAACTGAATATTTACATGCCAAAACAAAATACTCAACCGCCTACACCGCACAAAATAGCAACAGGTGAATTAAGACAATGAATAGCTACGGACTCAAGTAGCAGTAGTAGTTGTTTCAATGTCGCTTGAAGTGACAAGGAAGAATAGTTATTTTATATTCGTCGCAGCCATGGGAAAGCGTTGATATGTCACTTTTAGAAAAACTTGGAAAGGGCCTTTCAACTAAACTAGGATAGCAGGTTATAGGTACCAAGTTGGTTGTGGACCAATATCAGAGAGGCCAAACCACGTCACACACCTAGACGACTCGCTTGGGCTAGCAAGCAGAGGCGCAACCTCGAATTTTATTATTGCAGCGACCGAGGAGCCATTTTGTCGGAATCTAGGTCTTCAGGGTTTCGATAGAGGGAATTCTAAGGGGTTTGTCATCAGATCATTTCCAATAACTCTGAACCCAGGATAGCCATGATTTTGTTTCATGGTGATACTTATCCATTGTCGACCCAAAATAATTACACACAAGGTAGAACTGGACGTTAGGTCCTGATAACAGCTTTTCAATATGGTAATGTTAGGAATGCCTGATTGAGGGCTATTAAGAGTTAGGTATTGATGTTAGGCGAATGATCGAAACAGAGACGAACTATTTAGTTTATGAATATCTTTGGTAAGCGGGTAGTATATGTGCGTGATTGTGGCTATGCTCATTCCCAATTTTTCGAAATTTCGCAAAATCTTGATGGTAGCTCGGCAATTGTTACACACTACGATATTGGATTAGGGGTGAGAACTCCCCAATGAAAGTCGACACATAACATAGAAATGCTTGACTAGGTTCCGCCAACACAGCAATAATCTTGTTTCTAAGAATAACACCATTGGAAAAACATATTTGTCCCGATATCATGCAAATAAATAGGTGTTTAGATTCTCTATTCTGCCGTATCAACAAACGAAGGTCTTAGTATGTCGTCGTTAAAGATAACAGAAAGAATTTCGTCATGTTCATGTAGGTTAGGTTAGCATTATTAGCATTTTGCGAAGTGTAGGAGTTCGGTTCGACCCAAATTGTATAGCTGCTTTCTAACCGTAGCGATTAGATAATATCGATATTGACACTGATTTGTATAGACTTGGAAATGAGGAAATGCAATAGCCATGCAAGTTTGCCTCTGATAGCGACCATTCTGAAATGAGAACACGTATGTTGATCCGTCATAATCCAGCCCCATAACGAGACATCTGGAAATAATGCTGTGGATCGGTGTACTGAACTGGTGCCTACTGACTGGTTCAATGGCATCAAGCGCCCGTTGTCCTCATTGGAGAGCTGCTGAACAATAATGGATGCGGGAGGCAAGAACGGCATCATCATGACTGATAACTTTTCTTGGCGCTCTAATGCGGACACCAATAGTCAGGGCTCCTGCTGAACATTCAGTACTTCAGTGTTCTGACATTCGCAAGAAGGATTTTCACTATTCGCTTAACTGATTTTGAAGGAGGGTTAGACGCGGTTTTGTATACTGGGAAGTCTGGAAGGGAATGATGGTATGACAGGGCCAATCGAATGCTCTTGAATGCCTTCATACTGACACTTCTGATACTAACACCCCCCATCTTACTTTCTTGTTCAATTCAAACAATGATGTGCCCCTCTACGTCCCACTAGGACCTAGCAGGATTTACTTTACTAATATAAGTGACGGTTATTTCAGAATACATGTTACGACCGAAAAGACACTAGCGAATCAATTAATTCTGTGAATGTGGCTGACTAAATTATGTCGATTATCTCCCACCAAACTCAAATCTGTGGTCTCCCAATTACCAAGATTTCCACAGAGATGGTTTAGCATAATTCTGTATTCCGAGAAGACCGCCGTAAGGATTGTCACTAGTAAAATTAATCCCTTTTGGATCCATTGACCTTTTTTCGAATTACAGTTCAGTCACTGAATTTTAAAATATAACTGGTCTCAGTTCCGCTAATTTAAGAACGCAAAATATCGGGTCTTAACGTGACCTTCCCATCAACATGTTCCCATGACAGTTATCAGTGACCACTGACAGTCCTTTTGAAATTCGTTTATCATAACCATCCCAGATCATCCTTCCCGGTCGTCCCAACTACACCCGATATCCTGGAAATAGGTCTTCAGTGTCGGCCGTAACTGACATTAAAGATGGCGACGTGCAGGGGACTAACGGCACTGAGTCTATGGGTCTGTTGACCCATTCATGTGGGTTACAACATCAAATATTCAGCCTACTACTGACTATGAGATACAGAGAAAATTCCTCCTGAATAGCGGCCATTCTGAAATCAAATATTCTCCTAAAGTGATCTTATCGGCCACCAACAGCAATGCCCGGATAGTTTATTGAATATGTCGGCAACCTATAATTTGAGCTCATCCACAATCCATCTCATAACTTTCCCAATTCCCTCGATCCGAGGAAAATTGTGAATTCGAAATGGCGGGTATATGCAAGAGACTAACAATATGGTATACAGGGCATTGGCCACTTGGAATGAGTGTCATTGCCAGAACCGGACCTAGAATTCCTGATCGTGGGTGCCTAGATATTGTGAATGATCGTTCTGATAGCGCCATTCTGAAATCCAAGAATGGCGATCGAATAAGACCCAACTAATGTTTCCATCATTGGATTAATCTTGGAGGTACAATTAAATTGTGCGAAATGCATGTTTTTTTTCTTGGAAGTGCAACTCTGCCCGTTCCTACCTATTTAGCAAAAAAACAACAACTTCGAAACCTTCTCAGAATATGTATCTATGGCAGCAATGTAGTTTTCATGATCTGTTGTGATTTCACTAATGTATTTTGCAGTTTTTGTAACACTTTCCCATTGGTATATAATTCACAATGCATCATTTTGGATTCACATCGTTACATCTGTTTAGTTACACAATGTTTGTGTAATTTTAGCATATCCCCATCAACGAACCACTATTGTCGTTACTTACCATGACTTGCGTAATCCTGAAATCATCACTGCTGATTATCGGTATATACCGAGGTAAGATTTCTGGTATCACCGTTAATACCATCGCGTGGTGGGGATCGATTCCCTTTTCTTCCTCGAATAGGACACCACTTGAGGACACCACGATGGCCCTTGGCTTCTCTGTCCAAACCTCGCCTTCCAATGGTACTCCATCCTTACGTGATTCTGACTCAAAACCGTAAGACGTTGGGATCACCTTGCTCGCTTTATCCCCGTACAAGCTAACCAACACGAAACGCATCATCATCACTATAAACAGTTGAATATTAGACTCATTGGACTAACTTGGGGGTCTTATCGAGTGTGGCCACGTAGTTGAGAAATAGGTCGTATCATTACGCTATGGGAAATGAAAGCTGTTCGCTTGCAGCCGTAACTCTTATTCGCATGAGCCGAGCATTCCCTTTCAGCGTCAACTAAATAATGTTGGCACTAACCTAATTGGCAGAGGTTACATGCCAGAAGTTCTCATTGGTTGTGTAGTCATCAGTCATGCACGGAACTCAGTCTCGGGATTTTTATCCCCCGTCACCAAATCTCTCTAAACCGGAGAGCAACAACTGATACCACAGGGTCGATGCCATAATGATAGTCGTCCATTCCCCCATTTGTGATTTTTTATATTCTTCGTTCCATTGATTGGATATCACAGTCGCCAGGTTTCCTGTGACTGTTACAAGTTCAGGCGCCATTCCCAGGCGTTCATTTTGCTAGTCTTAATCGTCTTTTGAGATTTCACAAAGAAGCGTTCACTTCCGAACCATCTTTTGTATTACGTGCACACGAGTTCATGGCTTCTTTCTTCCGTACCCCCTCGAGCCAGAACGAATTACTGTTTTTTTGCCTCGGCGTTCTGCGCCTGAACAGACGGGAGCATTTATCGATATCCAGGTCGGCGAAACACGTTCTCCTCTTGGCCGTCATGTGGTCTAACGATGTGAATGTCCCATCCACACCTTCAAATTTTTTTTAAAACGGTGCAGAGACATTCCTAAGAAGAGGAACATAATGGAGCTCATAAAATCAATGTTACTGGCAGCTGATTACTGGTTTTATTGAATCAATTGAACTATCCATACCATTGCGAATGTTCTATCTTGTAGATGCTGGTGGTTCTCCAGCATCGTGTTTTTTCCTTTTCCTCATTCGAGACTGGGTGTCATAACCGCTCGAACGTAGATTAAGGGGATGCGGAATGCGTCATAATTCCATACATTCCCAATTCACGTCAGTTTCTGGTCTGTGGTGTTCTCATATGCTGTGCTCGATTTGCAAAGGTGAAAAGTTTCCAATTGGCAGGATATATTCCAATGTAATAACGGCACTGCGTAGGCAAAATTACCCCTTCGGCATCATTATACATTTTACTCGACTGTATGCGCTTCTCTATATACCACGTAACAATTCGATTTTACATTCACCCTCATATAATCCTACTTTCAGGCGAGGATTCCATAAGTGTTAATAAGCGATGCGGCATGAATACTATAACATCGGATGCCCCAGCGAGAGAAAATGTTCAAAATACGGGGGATAGTTCGCTGGTATAAAGCATCTGCGGCATAACTTCATCAGGATAATATTGGGAAGCACTGAGTAAATACCCCGGGTACCAATGTGGCACAGTATACTGGATCATTTGCCATATTAATCCATTAGATATCTTCCGAGCTAGGCTTGATCCATAGATGCGATGTCGCGAGCTGCGAGACCCCATGAATGGCTGATTCATGCGAGTTACAGAAATGAAATGAGCTGCAGTTGGTTTGCAAGATATAGACAAGTCCGTACAGTAAAAAATCATCGAATAAATGGAACGAGCACTGAGAAGCCCAGAAAGAAAGAAGAAACAAAACGGGACTAATGCTGCAGTACTTCCGCCGCATCACGGCAAACTTTTCTAGGAAATATCTTTGTCATGAGCATTCAACTCCCTTATCATGAGATGTTTGATATTTATGTTCCTTTTATCTCCTCATAACAGTTTAATAACCTCCTAAAAAACATTGTTCCTCTCGCAAAAAAGTGAATTTACATCCATACTACACACTGCATCCCTCTATGGATTCCAAGCCCTGTAAAGCACTCATGTTCCGTATACGACTCCTGCTAGATGGTGTCTTCCTCCACGTCAATCATACGGATTATCACCTTCAAATCTGTTCCTCCTCCTAAAACTGTCACACTCATGACGCATCCTGCATTTTTGTAATTCTGAAAACTGTTGTGGGTAGTTGGGAGTGGGGCTTTCTGGTCGGAACTCTATTTACCTCTACTATGTTGTCCTATCCCGTCTCCACGCAGTTTAACGCGTTCGAAGAACACGTTCCCGAGGTAGTGTATCTGTCCTATCTTCTCCCAAATAAACACTGACAGGTGCAAAACATTCCTACAATGGTGAAACATTATTGGGCAATTAAATCATCGTCCACTGTGGACTGATTGCTGGTTTCATTGATCAATTAAACTATTCAGACAAGTGTGCTAATAGTCACATGACGTAAAGAAGCCGAAGGCAGACGGCAAGTGGCTCCTAACCGATCGTTTTCTGATCGTTAACTGATACATATCTGGTTAGTGTTCCACTGGTCTGATGCCATCCGCGCGGTGCGTATCTGGATACTGAGGTTGTCTCATTTTCCTGTAATCCAAGCTTACTTCCTGATAGCCTCCTGCGTTACCTAGTTTCATACTTCCAAACTCCGCAAAGGATTCCAGTCCGTTGCTGCTAACCACCTTTATACGAGGTAACTGAACGGAAAGACTTTCGTGTGTCAGTCCACGGTATTGGGCTAGAATACGTCATAGATCGCTCTTGCCGGTAACAGTACTCATGTGAAAAAAATCGCGAATTCACGTGAGCTGAGATGATGCCAGTGTCTGAATATGGTCTATTTAGTTTTTTCAAAATAATGATGGCAGTCCCCAGAGACGGAGAACACAATCTCAATGAAAGCAAACCAAGCGAATACGCAAAAAATCACATGTCCCAATTCGTATCATAACGGATGCGTTTCACCGCGGATGAATGCTTTGAACATTTTCTCAACAGAGCCAATCGACGACACATGCTATAAACCGCTCCACTCCTTATTTCATTTCGCATGAACTTATAGTGTGTTCTCTCTTAAACAATCCCGGACCCGCATACGCAACACTGGAACACGACTCAACCTTAAACAGCGAAAACATACGCTAGCATTGTTCGTGGCGTCCTGATGAAGCGTGAGTTAGGAAATGTGTTGCTAGTCTGTAAAGAGAACACCACCTCGATCATAAGTTCTCCGACTACGCCTGTATTTTGTACAGAACAACTGATATCCTGTGTAATTGATGGGGAGCATGAGCATTACTACTCATTAGCTAGATCAGAAATATTAGGGTGGGGGATTAAACAAGTATACGATATATAACATTTAAGTTCATTCTAAGAATTTCGAGAGTACCCTAACAATTGTGATGTAATGTGTAGTTGAAAGAATCAACCCTATCCGTGACTTACCTTCATACGAGCCCGAGGTCAGTATCACTTCGGAACACATTGAGTCATGAATCCATTAAATAGTGGTGGGCGTTCAGCGAGATATCAGAGAAAGAACCGAGCTTGTGTTTTTGGCTCTGTTGTGCCTCCAGTCCTGCTATATCTACTGAAGCTGAGATGGCGATTATATTCTTCTTTGAATATCTCACTTTGCCGCATCCTTCGTAACTGCTGTCAGCCTAGGGTTGTGTATCCATGCAGGGTTCGCGTGAGGTGGGGATTGGGCAATTGAGTTTCCTGATTCCGATCGTCAAAGCGCTTCTTCAGGTATATGGCGCGCCTTCCGCGGACGATCCTGCCACCCGTTCTGTTGAAAAGGTTCCGATGGTTTGCCCGATGGCGGACTCCCCGTAGCTATAGTTGACGTGTGGGAGCCAGTCCCAGGCCTGGTCGCTTTGCCCGGAGGAGGCCAGGCGATTGTTAGCGGAGGAAGATGGCCATACGGAACATGATCCATGGGAATGGTGAGAGTAATATCAGCACTAATCTGTAACTCACTGTAACTCTACAAAAGGGCAGCAATCAGTACCGCACAGTCGGGAAACGTGCGCGTATGGCCGGTGAATGCTCTGGTCGGGTCCCGTCGTCCTGTCAGCAGTAACCGGTGGGTTGGACCAGCCGCCTGATGGACAGTGCTCGAGAAGGGCAGTGTGATCAGAAGCGATGGTACAATGGGGCAGAATGCGTACTAATTGTGATTGAGGCTGGGATTCCATAGATGCATATGCGCGGGACGTGGGATGTGGAAAAATCAATTACGAGAACTGGGCGGGGCCAGTGTCTGAATGCTTATTTTCAGTTTGCAAAGATAAGATAGATATGTTCTACAGAGGCAAACCAAAAAAATATAAATGAAGGCAAGCCAACACTGAATACGGTGAATTAAGCACATGTACCAATGAGATACGGATTGCGTGTCACGCCGACAGATTTTATTTTATTTTATGAATATTCCCTTTAAAAACCCAAGCAACGACAATATGCCTAGGCTGCTCAGTTTTATGGTCCTTCTGCATAAACTTGCCGTGTTTTCTTTTGAAACAGACGCGCATTTCGTAAAGATGTGATTTTTAACTCCAGACTGGACACGCATTTGCATCTATGAAACCCTAGCCTAACAGGCTAACGAGCGAGTTGAAGCGGAGTGAGTCAATTGGGACGTAGTATATTTTTTATAAACTAGATATTTTTTAGTAGTATTGAGAAGTAGCTATTCGATGGAAAAAAAATAGATGGGGGGAGAGACTTAGAAGGACCATCGATATCACGAGGCAAATCAGAATAGAGAAACGAAAACCTATTAGTTTGACAGTTGAGACATAACATCTTCAGGTTATGGCAGTCGTCATGAAGAAACATACCTCCAAATGTTCAATCAGGAGCGTTCCACAAAAAATGAAGCAATGGATCTAATTTGAACCAGGAGAAATTTTTGAAACCTAAATTGAATCACCTCGCGATCGCTTCGCTAACGCTAATTTCTCATGAAACCGACTAACTCGGTAGCTCTCCAAAAACGTTTTCAATCAGAAACTCGTCTTTCAAGAGAACCTATATTCAGATAAGTTAAGGAAGGTAAGTTAGGTTACATCAAGTGAGTTAAGTTGCGCTTCCCACAAAAAATTGAGAAAGGGATCTTAATTTGAACCAGGAGAAATTTTTGAAACCTAAATTGAATCACCTCGCGATCGCTCGCTAACGCTAATGTCTCTGCAACCGACTAACTCGGTAGCTCTCCAAAAACGTTTTCAATCAGAAACTCGTCTTTCAAGAGACTATATCAAGATAGGTTAAGTTAAGGTAAGTTAGGTTACATCAAGTTGAGTTAAGTTGCGTAATAGGCTGAAAGCGATATATTTTCTCAAAACAGAGTCTTACATTGTCCGAAGTCAATGGAGGAATTTAGAAGAACTGACTCTTTCTCCGACACAAACAGCAACTACACCGACATTCGCCTTGCATGGTCAACTCCATTCACATATACACCTGCCGATATCACTGCAGGCAATGTTGTTAGAAAACAACTAATAATTTTTCCCTATTTCCAAACATAGAATGGAGCTTTAGACCTCCTTCTTCGTTCCCATCTTAAAGAATAAGACTTAAGGGGTCGGGAGCTAATTTCACGGAAATATATTGGTTTTTAAGAATTTTTCAGCTCCATTGAATGCGCATGGTATGTGAGTAAAGAAAAGAGTAACAGATGAAATACCTGAGCAAGTTGGTTCGTCATCCCATGTAAGTTGGTGTATGGTTTTTTTGCAAGTGTGCAGACAATGGACTAAATGGCAAGAAAGCCTTTCAAAACGGACGAAAGGAAGAAACACCCTTTTCCGTTTTTTTTTAGAAGGAATAACAATATAGGTCTTGATACCTATAGTTGTTTAACAGTTATCTCACGTCGGAAGAGCGCGTCACCAAGAGGTCATCCTCGTGAACAGTACTGCTGCCTTAAACGCAGTAAATTGTTCAGGCTTCATTGCTCCAATGTTGACAAACTAAATAATCACGGTCCATTGGTGCTCTCCTATTATCCCAAAATGCTATATAGAATACTTATTAACGCATGCCGCCTGAGCCGCGGGTACCCCCGTTTGTATTCTGCTTGGAATGGCTCAATTCTCGCAGTATCAATGTGTTAACTTAGTTTTTGAGCGATTTGCAAAATATAGGATCAAGATGGAGGGATAACACTCAATAATTCGAATCGAAGTACTGGCATCAACGTCTTTCGTTGAGTGGCAAACGCAAGCAGAAAACAGCGGACGGGGAGGCAACATTGATATCCACTGTAATACATAAGTACACAAGTGGTTTATTAGCAATTCAAAAGAAAGGCTTCATAATTGCGCGTTCTCCTTCCTGTCAGTCAATGAATGTAACCGTCGGTACAGCGTACTCACATTTGATTTCAAAGAAATCTCTTTCTGTTTCTCTTTTGGCTCGTCTTACACAGAGCTAAATGAATGATGTACGCCTCAGGTGGTATATTGAGAGAAAAAAATGTTTCATCGGACTAAGGATGTTGTCGATTTTGAATATCGTTAAAATTCCGAAATGATCTATGCCTTAATTATATTATATTTTGAGTCGAGACGACATAGCCCAGCGACTCAAAACTGCCTACAATCAAATTGGAAGAGCGCAATTTCAATAGTCAATTGAAACCAGACAAGTATGAAGGAAGGCACGCTATTCGTAGGAGAAAGTAGATTTGTCCTAGGCATGCAACCTTATCCATTATCGGAAGATCTTCTCAGTAGAGTTTCACAAATCTGACCTTGCGAGAGATAAATGAACGCTGGAGGTTTAGCGTTATAGCTTGGAAATCGCATAAAATAATGAATAAGGTGTGTCTGTTTTTCCTAATGGGTTCACTAATGATCACTCCAAAATGTTATTTATCCCGTGTAGCCAACACATTTATCGATCTCATGATGGCTATCATAGGCGTCTGGAAGGTTCTGCCGTCATGTTTCTTTGGGGGCAAGTTCACCTCGAAGACCAATAGTGTGGGTGCGTGTCATTTTTTTATTCCTTGGACTGAGCAAAAGAAATCTTGACAGTTCCGCGTGTGCGGTGTGTGTATGACTGATGTGTGTATGTGATGTGTGGTGGTTTGTGTGTGTGGACACTTCGTTCCACGCGAGATCTAACAAACGCAAGCAAGTATTATGTTCATATCAGTAGGTAGGTGTAACCCATGGAAGGGATGACCCTATTTCTTGTACGAATCGATGGGCGTTCACCAGGTCATGAGAGATCAAACTTTGAAAAGTGTGCGACACGATATCTAATGATCGCAAGCAGTATGAATTATAAAAAAAAAAATTAAAAAAAAAAAAAAAAAAAAAAAAAAAACAAAAAACTTAAATTTGAGTAGGTCAGGTGTAACCATGGCGGGAGGACCCATATTGTTGTTGGTGTGAGGTCAAGGTCATTTGGGTCATCATATGGCAATTATTCTTGGACAACGCAACATTTAGATGATGTCGCCCATATGGAAAGTTCGTTCGTCTGGTTGAAAGCACTCTTGGTGACCGACTTGACCTCTTTGACCTTTGACCCTTCTGACCTCATTTGACCCTGACCTAGTGATTTTGCCTGCCTTTTTGGTATTGGCGGCGAGGCAGTCTTGTTAAGACAAACAAAAAAGTCAAAGACACTACAATATACGATACTCTCTATCAAAACGCGTATCAATGAATGGGGAAGCGTCAAGGACAGCTAAAATATTATAATCTCGGCAACGAGACAGTTTGGAGGACTGTCATAATTGAAAATTTCGTTCGTCGGCGGTGAAATAACATCTGGCGTGACCAACTTTGACCTCATTTGACCTATTGACTTTTTTACCTCAGTTGACCTTTTGACCTGTGATTTTGAATGCTTTTATGTGTTGGCCGGACGCGTCTTGTTAAGACAAACGAAAAGGTCAATGACACTCCCAGACAGATACTCTCTCACGAGCTATCTCAAATGAAGTTGGAAGTCAAGACACTAAAACCCTGGGATGTGGATAAATTTGGCATTTTACAATCTGCTCCTCACTATCTCGAATGGAATGCAAGTATCTATCAGTTAATTAGTGTGTTGATTGTACCCATGATGAAGAAACCCTATTTTTTTTTTTGTATCAGGTCACGGTCATTCCTGTCACATAGCAATCCTTATATCTCCACACGATTCATTGTACAGAGTGAGAACAAGCATATAGCAACCACACAATATTTTCCCCAGTGACAGACCATTAACAAATTCTGAATTGTCATTTTATTGTTATTCCTTATATGTTTGAGTATGGACTAGCACCAATATTTCCCCTAGCACAATACAGTACAAATCTTGAATTGTCTTTTATTATTAGCCCCATGACCAGCTAGTGTCCGCCTGACCGTATGAGTTTTGCGACGGTGGGGTGGCAATTTTGGTCTGGCATGCACCCCCCCCCCCCCAGATTTCCTAGCATGCTTTGAAAATTTAAAAATTGTAGCCCTGTTTTGAAGCGGCATCACTGCATTCCTTGCAAATTCCTAAATTGCAAATTAGCAAACTCTCTGTTGCGGTGGTTTGATACCTCCTCTCATTTAGGTTACTTTTCGACCACCAAAGTGTTGTGTTGCCATCATCATAAAATCTGAGGTTGCTTCCATGCCCCCTCCCTATCCCTTCCCCAAGACAAGTATTCCCAGTGAAGACGTACAATTCGTCAATGTCTTCTATTATTATCCTGAGATGTCTGAATATTGACTAGCCCACGGGACAGCCTATGTATGTATGTAGTACCTCCTGATCAGTAGGAGTCAAGTGTTGATGGTGGCGTGGGAATGTCAAGGCAGAAACGCCTCTTTCTTAATGCACCACCCCCCCCCCCTCACCCAGGTGTCATAGGCCAGCGTATGAAAATTGAAAAATGTCGCCCATTGAAGCCTGCATACTGGCTTCATTGACAAATCCAATTGCCAGCGCCAGATACGTTTTTATGCGTATCTATTCGATATATGGATATCATGGAGGGGTAGAACAATGGCAATTTTTCAATAGGCGTAATTATATGTACGCGATGGAGTAGACTCGCCAAGTTTGCTTGCTTTACATTAATGGAAAAGGTGATCTGATTCCAATTCCCATTTAACTAGTTATTAAAGCAGAAATGCACACCCGGAAATGTCCTCTGATTCTTTTAGCACACCTATGTAGCCCAGCCATTATCCTCTACAACCACGTCTGCATAGTGTGGTATACTTTAATAAGCCTTCAGTTTGACTAGTCAACATCCAATCTCAAAAGGTTTCATCTCTCAAGCTGTGTGTGAGAGACTGCAGAAGGGAGAAGTGAACAAACACATAAGTAAACTTAGACGGTGTCAGACATTCGTGTGGAAATGCGATACCTGGCACGGCAAGGCTCAGAGGATTGAGAGGGGGTAATCCAATATTCTCTGTGTGCACCGCGAAAAGCACGCTTCCAGGTTGTGAATTACCTGACAGGCAGGACTGACCATTGGTATAACCTGTGATTCCTAGACAAGCCCCATAATGAAGGGATTAACTGTGGTGTGTGTGGAAGCAGGAGTGGAGAAAGAAGAAAGCAAGTGTCAAGGAAACTTCTGAAAGAAATAAGGAAGGGCAAACATTTTTGGCATTTTTTGCTATTGAGCTAAAAGTGAGGGCATTACCCTAGCTACCATAGAGCAAAAAGTGAGAGGAATCACCCTGCCGACCCGAGGCAGAAATGGGCAGGGTTTAAGTCTATAAAGTATCATCTTCGTCCCCAGTGCCTCTCTATTGGGTGTTGACTGTCACATGATTTTACTATTTGGGAAGTGATTGCAGCGATACTAAATGTTAAACAATTGGCCAGAAGTCATACGGGATCAACATTACTGAGCCCACATAATTCAGAAAGTCTCAACATGGCCTATATATACTAGAACATTACAAAGATCTTGTCTGTTCTATTTTATCTATTTGCTATGTATTATCGTGAAGCCAGATATATTGTGGGAGTGCTGCATGGGGTGGGTCATATAGAGAGACAGTCCTCAACCCCACCAATGAGCGAGAGAATAGAGTGATTTGAAAGCCTTGTGAAAAGTTTGACCCTAAAAATAGCCAATAAGACATTTGATGGGATGATAAAATGGCTATTTTATACAGACTGAACAGTTATGCACTGTCATGCATGCACCCACCCCTTGCATACCCCGACAAGAGTCATTGCACTTCACAAATGATGCACCCCTCAGTCACTTGCCCTGAAAAATAAGAAAATTGATACACCCACAGTCATTTGAAAGACCCAGAATACTATGCTGATACAATTGAACGATGCTGGCAATGACTTACCCTCAGTCACATAATTGTTAACGACATATGGTACAAGACCAACAGTGAGAATCACCATGCTATTGGACACGGAATGTACCTACAATGACTCACCTGGTCCAGGGTAGGGGAGGATGCCAATGATAATATAGAGGCCGGTATGCACTTCTCACCCCACACATTATACTTTTTTTTTTGATAAATTTTTTTACAAAATTAATTTTTTTTAAATTAATAAAAAAAAAATTTTTAAATAATTTAAAAAAAAATAAGAAAAAATTAATTTTTTACCCATAAAAAAGAGATTGTTCACATTTGTTAATGATGCTTGGTCGTCCGATGCAAAGAACTGCCACTTCAGTCAATCTATCTGCATGGACCAACACGTCACTAATGAGTAAGGAATGTTGCCTAAAGTGATCCTCATATTTTAGCCTTGCCTGCAGTCTGTGAATAGTTTACGGGTCGCTGGGACTCCCACACTGAATGGAAACATTGGGCATCGTGGTGATGATCTCGCTGACTTTAACTTCACTCTTCAAGATATACTACTGACCAGCGTTATTTTCAGTATTTGCATTTCATTGCCTCAGATGACGTTTTTGACTGGGTCAAAAAGCAACAAGATCTCATCTATGCGCTGGTAAATATTGCAGGAGATCGTTTGTGTCAAATGTGGTTTGAGTGGCAATAAACATATTGCACAGGCGTTCTGATATAGCCTGAGTAAGGCGAACATGTCAGGAAAAAAATGCAAGGAATCACTACGCAGGTTGACGTTCTGTTCTACACCAAATGTTCGCTGACTCTTAAGTGGCTCAAGGGGCCTGACTGTACCTTTTTTGATGAGTGGTCTGGGTGATCTCGCCGGAGAGAAAATTGGAATCAAGGTCTTTCCACAATCGCACACGCATGAAAACTGTTATCAGGTATTAGCGAATTAGGCTCGCAGAGTCTTAAGTTCAATGAACGGTAACGCTGAACAACTAGCAATTATCAGTATCGCCTCGCCAAAAGTCAAATTTCATCTCGTGGAATAGTGATCACTTCGACCGTTGCACCCTTCACAAACTGCCAGGAAGTCTAGTCTCGAAAGCTATAGTCAGACTGTATGCAGGGCACATGAAATCCAATTAACACGCTTCCTCTCTCAGAGGAGATATCTTGCCTCCATGATCCAGCGACATTTCCCATTTAGTTTTTTTTTTATGACCGAGTTGATTGCAGGCTATTGAAACTTGAGTTGACTGAATTTACCGTCCGTCGTAAATCGTTAATGTTCTCGACAATCGTTTTACGTCGATCCCAATAGAGTGAGCGGCTCAGGGCGGCCCGCACAAGGTATATGAACATCAAGACATCTTATATCCCGATACGGTCTCTCGAAGAAATATATTCGTGTAATCTAACACGTTGTTTGATTTACAAAGGCCTCTTGTAATTACAGAGGCAGCACATAGGTGATCTCAAGGGCATGCCCATAGAACAGGCTAATGAAGTTCGAACAACCTGACATGCCCCACAGCCTAATGAAGGCTAATTAAAGTGAATTGATGTCTAATGCAATTTTTCAACACCTAAGTGACTCTCACAACATTCATGTTACGTCGAGTAATATACATTTGGAGGTGGAGATGCGCTATACCAATGCACAAAAAACAAAAAAAAAACAATGTCTAGTTGGATTCCGCATGATATTTGTCCAAACCCAAAGTTATTTACTTCACGTAACTGTTGGATCGCAAACCCAAGTTGCCCAGGTGGATTGAATTGAAAAAAATAGTATTATTCGTGACGGCGATAAGTATAAAAATAGCACTCATTGAATTACTCCGCATAGTTAATTTTCAGCATTGTGTGGAGTGGACCTTACTTACTAGGTATTATAAGGGTTTTGAGCATTCGAATGAAGGCGGAGAAGAATTAATTTTGCCGTTAAGTGTAGTTGATGTCTAAGATCTGCGTAGTGCAGCAAGTTAGCTGATTAGAGATCGTGGGGGGCGGGGGGGGCTGAAATGTTCGTCAAAAAGCGATGTGATGTCTTTGAATGCTAATACTTCGCGAATTGGTATCAATAGGACGTTCATGACGGCTTCGTGTGGTTCTTCTCGTGGCGTAATCAATTCCTTCAAGTAAACCAAATGATGCCACACAGCAATCTCAAAATTTGGATTATGGGTTTTCAATATAAAACAAATAAAAAAACGTCATGAAACATGTACTTGGAGAGAATCGTCCCATGAATTGTGCAGGCTGACTGTATTATTTCCGTTAAGTTACGTCTCCCTTGATTCGAAGTTAATAAAGAAACCACATCAACGTGTTTGTACGATTACTTGGTTTCATGTATGTAAAAAAAGGCAGCATATTTCAGTGCATGTTTTGCTGCAGCTCTTCAAGTATTCTAAATTGAATTAGTTCTCACTGTGACAGGTAGTCATCTTCGGATCACATATAGCCACACTCATCGGTATTTATTCAACTGCGCAACCACATTATTGAGTTCGTGGGATTACAAATTGTTTCTCTATGCTCCTGCCCACTGTCAGGTTTAGGTCGCGGTGGGGGGGGCTTGCTAAGGTTATGAAGCGTGGGAAACCGGGCGTGTGTGGACACGGTTGAACACCTCCCGCGATGGAACTGAGGCGTCGCTACGGTGTCCACGGAAAGGCTAAGGATGCAGTATGGTTGGGACTAAGCGGAGCTGGTCAGGTTTTTGCAAGGACAATTTGGTTATGTGACGAGTTACAAGGTTGTGCTACGGTGCGGCCGGAACCGCTACGGATTAACCACGCGATATGGTACGGCCGTCGACGGAATATACTGCCGGTTCTTAAAGTTCTTCTACATCGATCGTCTTTATTGGTGCCACTTGAGTCTGTACGGGACATACTCACGTGAAGGTCACACTGTCTTTTTGGTGTTTCTGTCATTTTCTCGCTCCTGAGGCAGAATCAGTGAATGCTCTCCGTGCCTCACCAACCTATACCTCATCTCAATCTGCCCTCTATCTCGACTGCACTCGTACCTGTTGGGGTCTCGGCGTGTTGGCGTAGACTTCCGTCGGGCCCTCTGAGAGTGGCCAGGCAGATTGTTCAGGGGCCACCTGCCATTTCAACGTGCTCTGGTTTTAACTGGCCATTGGTTCTAGTGTGTGCTGCGATAGGAACTACGTGCAATCTCTACGTGTGTGCGTGAATGGAGTGAATGTTTATCGATGTCGTGGGCCACGCGGTGAGTGAAAACCGAAGCCTCTTTCGTAGGATAACCGGACATTCTACGGTTGGCCACAACCCACCCCCCCCCCACCCCCACACCCCCCCCCACGGTGTCTACGACGTTGTGCTGCGATGCTGCACTTTCACCTACGATGCGTGACGGGAAGAAAATATTTTTGAAGCTACGGCCAAAACCAAGGCTACGAGAAGACACGCGGTGGATCCCGAAACGCCACGAACCTGTTACGGTTTCACTACGGCTAGTCACGAATGAGAACCGTGCCCTTCCGGAGAGTCGACCGGAGAAGTGGGGCAGTAGCATAGGAGGCAATTTACGGAAATTCACCTAGATGTTTCATAAACCATTTTGGTGAATTGTCTTTTTGAACGTTAATAATGTCGATTTGGTCACATTCCAGGGAGTTCATATTATGCTTCCAACAGACATACCCCAAAACATATTCATTGAGGTTTAACACATATGGTTTCACGTCTCTCGGGTGTGCTCCCACGGTGAAATATTACCCTGACCTTCGTCATATGTGAAGATCAAATCCGAGTTAGTTTCTTGATGAGCCATTATTGCGCAAACTGCTACAAATCCGGTAGTTCATCTTTTCTGTAGGACTGGTGACTTCTGTAGACGTTGATGTCAACTGGAGTTGTATGGCAGGCGGGCCCGATCATCCTTCGTGGACAGTTGTTATTCTCCCAAACGTTCGCGCCTATGATTCCTTTATTTCCACCTTCTTCGAAAAATTGCTATTGTCATTTGTATTTATACTAACTGTTTCATTTTTTTCGTCATTGGTCATCACTCTGAGTGATCAACGTTCTGATACCTATTAAAACTTTTGAGACAAACAAAGATGCAATAGTTTCGGATAAGAGGTTACATGAAATGCAGACCCAGACACGA